>CM064552.1:20489022-20646522 GCA_032716605.1 Paralithodes platypus | reverse complement strand
TGCCTTCGGTATTTTAAGACGTATTTTAATAGCAATATGGCTAACATTAGACTTGAGGATCAAAGATGCTATTTCACATTTTAGTTTCGTTCTCATTAAGCGTTTTTATGCAGCATAGCAAGAGTATCTAGGCATCAAAGGCCTATACACTTCTAAATTGGCCCTCTAACTACCACACTTCTTCGCAAGCAAAATTATATCACCAAATGATAGCTAGAATAAAATTAGAGTATTTTTGTCTACGTGTATGAAGGAGACAAAAAGGTAAACCTGCCTGTAACAAGTGTCTCCCCTAAAGCTGAAAGATGGAGAGAGCCAAATATATGTAATTATTAATATATTTATATTTATATATTCATGTATATTTATTTTGTGTACAAAATTGGAAATAAGAGTGGTGGGCTTGTTTACTGTAGTGAAAAGGATAGGAGGAGGAGGTGGTGTTTGCGGATGGATTACTCCCTGTGTAGGTGAGACACAAACAGAAACAGTGAGAGAAGCCAGACAAATGAAACCGGAGTTCCAGCAACTCCTTATCCCATGCCGATGTGGTCTCCCCTGCTCTATTGGTGAGAGGGTTAATGTTATATGAATCACGCTAATGTACTAAGTTATACTCGGATTATTGCAAGTAAAGAGAGCAAAATCCTCGATTTTGCATATGAATTTTGACATTTTCGAGTATTTGTTGTACTTTCCCACCTAAATCCTCTTCAATACAATACAAATAATAATAAAGTAGGTGTGCAGTTTACGCATTACAAAACAAAAAAGAAAACTGCATAGGCAACTCTGCGACCTATAATTCTGCAAGGAGTATTGAATTTCTTAGGTCTATCTATCTATCTATTTCCTGACGCCGTGCTCCCCGAAGGGGTGGCCACGAACGAACCGCCCCCATTCACCTCTGTCCCCAGTCAGTCGACGCCCCGCCTCCCAACCAGCACCGCCTTCATTCATATACTTCCTCACTCCATCCTTCCACCTCTCCTTTGCTCTCCCTCTCTGTCCTTCCACCTCGTTTTCGTACACCCACTTAGTCATTCTCTCGCTTTCCATACGTTCCATATGGCCGAACCATTTCAAGTTGTTCCTTTTCGCACCTTGCACATCTACCTCCACACCACACCTTCTTACTTCCTCATTCGTCTGTCTATCCCTCTATGTAACTCCGCACGCACTTCTCAAGTAACTCATTTCCACCGCTCTCACTCTTGGTCTGAGTCTCTTCCCGAACGTCCATGCTTCGCTTGCGTAGGTTAGTGTCAAAATTACCACACTGTCATGCAAGGACTTATTCACTTCCATATTCACTTCACTTCACTTCCATATGGATATTCGTTAGTTAGATGGTTCAGTGGACTGTATAATAATATCATATAATAGTTTATATCAGCTGAAGACTGGAACTAGTGCTGTAGAACTTAGTTGACCTGTTGAGCTGTGATGATGTTACAAGATGGTGTGTGAAACGGGTGTGTTAGCTAATAGGATAGAGTTGACGAATAAAGAAGGGAGCCACTGTCTTAATGATTGATGGGAATGATGATTAATGATCTATGGATTAGTATGGATAGATGGAGAATTGATGAGCTAAGTACTATCACGAATGGGGCGAAATATGAGGTGAAACACGAGAGTGTAAGCAGACAGTCTGGTAGTGGTGGCGGCTAGGGAGAGAGTGAGTGCGGGGCCCTCACCTTTTGCGGGAAGTGCGCCGCTATCACGCATGCGCAAATTGGGTAGGTATATTTTTCCCACCCAATTAGAATTACCTAAGTTCATAGGAATGATAGATTACCCAATATTCAATATAGAACATATTTATTAACCTTTTAATTATTCTATATAATTATTGATCCCACAAACTTAATACTAGAAACTTAATGTAATACATAACCTTTTATTGGCGGCGCGCAACTTATGTCGTGTGAAAGAAATTTGGACTACGTGGCGGTTCACAACTTATGTCGTGTGCCATTTTCAGCACGTAATGTTGCAGAGAGAGAGAGCTGAGCGGTGTGAGGAGCGTAGTAAGGCTATGACCATCGCACACCACCGCGGTGGGCCAAATGAAGTGAAAACCACCCTTCCTTCCCCCCTCACACTCGCTACACAGGGAATTATGTAGGGAAAGTACCTAATTACATGGTTTTTGCACTCGTGTTGCGCGATTGTTGCAAGAAAACTAGCGGTCGTACAAGGATGGTGGGGGTGTGATTGGAAAGCTCTGTTTATGCCCTTTCAGGGATAGATACCTGTTTTACACTCTGGGTCTTATTTAGGCATGAAAATGATCACGTAAACAACCCTATTTAGGGTAAAAACACCCCGCTGGGCGGTACATATAAATTACCGCCTAGGCCGCTCGTTAGGTGTTAAAGTAAGGTTGTCCATATCAGAGTTTGGACACATTCCCGCCACCAGGTTTATATAATACAGTATTTACAAAAGCCCGGAGGCTATTTTATTCCGCCATTATTGGGAGGAGGCTTGAGCCACCTGTCGACTAGGACATCCACTGGGTACTTTGACCGGTTGATCGGTCGAGGTAGCCCCTGTGGGAATGTCTCCAGGCATCTCCGAGGAGTCCTCTTTGCACATATTGTCCCCCTCAAGAGGGTACAGTCGGACAGTCGGGCGCGTATATGTTCCCGTCTTCGTCCGGACTCTAGCCACTCTGACTTCTCCGTCCTGACCGGGTTATAACTCGACAATACGGCCCAATTTCCAAAAAGCGCGCGGACCCTCATCATGGATGATGACGACATCACCGATACCCGGCCACCGACCATTCATTGCTCTCACTTATGCGCCTCTCTGAGGGTCACCAGATACTCGGTAGACCAGCGTCGCCAGATATCTTTCGACAGTTTGAGAATATATTGATATCTGGCTGAAATGACATCTTTATTTATGTAGTCTGGATCTTCCAACCCATCCTCCACTTCATTATCATCAGGAAGATCCCGCAACCGATGACCCGCACCAACACAGAGGGTGTTATTGGGGTAAAATTCCCTAGGTCGCCGGAAGCATAATATAAGGAACGATCATTGACAGTGGCCTCAATTTCCAACAGTAGAGTAGTCAATTCCTCCAAGGAAATAAAGGCACGTCCCAATACCTTCTTCAACCCCGCCTTGACAATGCTGATGGCCCTTTCCCATATAGCGCCGAACCACGGCGCCCTAGCCGGGATAAACCGCCACTCAGATTGAACACTGCCAAGGTGGGACTGAACTTTAGGGTGATTACAAATGTCCGATAAGTACCCACAGGCCCCAACAAAAGTGCTGGCACTGTCACTTAAAATGATCCGGGGAAATCCCTGTCGACTACAGAACCTCCTGAATGCGTGGAGGAAACTGTCACAAGTGAGGTTGGTGACTATTTCGATGTGAATCGCTCTGGTGACCGCGCAAGTAAATAAAAGCATGTAAGCCTTTATGGTCGGCGAGTCCTTGATCGGGATTGCTCCGCTATAGTCCACCCCAGTGACCTTATACGGGTCTCCAGGGGTGGTTCGCAGGGCTGGTAAAGGTGGCAGTCCTGCATAGTCGTAGGGCTTACCTTTTACCCGACGACATTTCAGACATTTACCCAGTACGCTTTTCACCACCTGCCTGAGTTTAGGCACCCACCATTTTTGACGAACGTAGGTAACCACGTGACCGACCCCGTAATGCAACAGAGCCGATGGCACCGATCAATTATCAGGTGGGTCAAGGTATGTTTGGAGGGCAGAAGTTTAGGAAACTTGCATGATTCCGAGATAGCCGCTAACCTCAATCTGCCTCCACAATGAATTATACCTCCCTTCAGGTGTAGTCCTAACTGGTTGATTAAGTTATTTCTGGACTGTTTACCCTTCACCATTATTTTAAGTTCCTGCGAATAGGTCTCTTTGAGTAAAACATTATCTGCAGCTCTAATTTCATGTATGTTGAGATGAGCACTACCTGTGGGGGGCAGGCTATTTCTTTTTGCCTTCAAATTATTTACGAAACGTATCACCCATGCTGTGACACACTGCAATCTTTTCATAGCTGCTATGTTTGTGCCAGTCCCATAACTGTGTGTCATCTTGGGGCACTGTACCTACAATTTAGGTCACGATACCAGCGGGCTGCTGTTGGAGATCTATATTCTCTGGCCATCCATCGGGTTTCGGGAGCCAAGAAGGCCCATTCCACCACAACGCAGAAGAACTCAAACATTTAGCGGACACGCCTCGAGATACCATATCACTTGGGTTCTCTTTAGTCGACACATACCGGAAATAAGCAGTCGAGACTAGGGCATGTATCTCGTCGATGCGGTTAGTGACATACACTGGCAGTTTCTTTTGACTGTGAATCCAGTGTAGCGTAATTTGACTGTCACTCCACACATAGGTTTCAGAGATATGAAGTTTATCTTTATAGGCATTCTCAACGAAGTTAATCATTCTGGCGGCTAGCAGAACTGCAGTCAATTCCAATTTAGGGATGGAAAGGGACTTGATGGGGGCCACCTTAGCCTTTGCCATGACCAAGTGGCTACCCTCTGGACTGACTAGATATATAGCAGTCCCGTAAGTGACACTGCTTGCGTCAGCAAATGCATGCAGGGAAACAGTCTTTCTGAAACAGATCCTCCTAGAGAACTCAATACAACTACATAGAACCATATTATCCACTATCGTCCGCCATTCCGCTTGCAGGTCCACAGAGAGAACATCGTCCCAACCCAATTTCAGTCTCCACAATTGTTGGAGAAAGATTCGAGATCTTATTGATACTGGCAACACAACACCCAAAGGATCAAAGAGTTTGGCAGCAAACCTTAAACACTCACGCTTTGTAACCTGTTCAAAAGGAGCATACTGAACTCCAAAGGAAAGAGAATCAGAGTCAGTTTTCCACACCAGGCCAAGTACTCTCACCAGATCCTGTTGTTCCGCAGCAACACCATCCTTCTGCAACACCTTTCTCAAGACGGGACCATTTGTGGCCCATTGACGCAGGAATAAATGGGCATTATCCATTACTTCACGAGCCATATCGTAAGCATGGACGAGGGAAGTTTCATTATCCCCCGTACCTTGGAGGTTATCGATATATAGCCCGGCCCTAATTTCCTGCACCAACTCCGGGTCTGCATCAACAAGAGAAAGATGCTTACGGATGGTCGCGTTAAGGAGAAATTGAGAGCAGGTCGCACCGAAAAGGACAACCATGAACCGATTTTAATTCAGTCCAGGGCAGACGTACCTGATATTGTTGACTCTCAGGCTTGTAGGTGACTGTCTCCTCATAACTGATCAAAGCTTGCCATTCGGCTTGCGAATGTTCTTTGGGTGATATGCCAATGTGGTCTAAATCCCACAAAGCATTCAGTTCTTCTTTGCACGGGAACTGTCCAGTAGACACATATTGGTCCACTGGAGTTACTGCCACTTTTAGAATTGTTACAACCTCAGTATTGGAACTGGATGTGGATGCCGCATCAGAACCATTCAGTGCATATCCGAATTTGGTTGGAAGTAAAACCAAATTACCTACCCGTTTATAACCAGGTCGCACTATGTTGTAGTAATAGTCGGCACCAATTAATACCTCCAGCTGTGCTGTTTCTGTGACGCATGAATTGGCCAATTTAATGCCATGGTGCTTTAAACTAATCATTTCAGCACTAAGACTAGACTCACCTTTATGTTCGGGAAGATCCTCGACCACAATTGCTTCGAGACGATGGAACCTACCCCGATGTAAATATTTCAGTGCTACAATAGTATACTCACGAGGGATTTGAGTTCCGGTGAAACCATGAAGCCATAATTCTTCCGTCCCCACGGTTTCGTATGAAAGGGACGGTAGTACGGATTTCTTCACGAAGGTCCTCTGTAAGCATTGGTCTAATAGCGATCTGACTTTTATATTTTTCCTGTGTCTACCCTTTACAGGCAGCTGAACTGTGGGTAGGATCACAGTTTGCTTATTCATACTAACAGACATTGTTGTTGAGGTTGTAGGTGTTGACTCTTCCCTAGTAGTACCTCCACTTACCGGTCTTGCCTCTCTCTGTTTTGGGCACAAGGAGTGAAAGTGCTTACCCTGGCAATACCTACAATTTTTGATGTTAGGGTTAGTGCACCCCTTTTACCATGATTACTGGAGAGACATCCCGCACAGAGTCGTAGTTGCCGAGCTCTTTTTATTTTGAGCGGTCCCGTTTTATGTTTAAAGCATTTATACCAGGGATGGTTATTCCCACCGCACAGTTTACATGGGAACCGGCTACCACCACTCTGTGTTGCGAATGCAGCCGTAGCCACAGGCATATTCTTTCCTGGGGAGTCCTGACCAACCATGTTATATAATTCTGCCAGAAAACACTGTGTGAAAGACTTGTAATCTAGGCTTTGCTCTCCCATCTCCCTCCTAATGGTCTCCTTAACTGGTGATGGCAATTTATTCAGCAATGTAACCACACAGAACTCTGTCAGACTCACCTGTTGACTAGTCATAGATCTCATGGCACTTTCCATGGTGGCGTAGAAAGCCTTTAGTTCTACGGCCTGACATTTAGGAGCGACAAGATTATGGAAATGCATGATGTGTGCCGCCTTTACCCTGTCGGGGTGCCCGAAGGTTTCTTGAAGTAAGTCTAAGGCGGGGACGTAGCTTGCACCCTCCACCGAGAAACCTTCTATCAGCTTATAGGCATCCCCCTTTAACTGACCCTTTAAGTATGTTAACTTTTGAGTTGAACTTAAGTCAGTCCTTTCATGCACCACACATCGAAACATGTCCCAAAACCCAGTCCATAATGTGGATTCGCCAGCGAAGGTGGGTAGGATCAGGTGCGGCAATTTAACTCCCGATCCCTTTTTGTTGTCGGATCGAGTTTGCCCTTCTTGACTACCCAATTCCGCCTTTAGGCGGGCGGCTATCCCATAGATGTCAAATAAGTAGATGGTATCCGCTTGGTTCTCTTTAAAATATTCATCGTCTGAGGTGTATAGCGGCAACAAGACCTCTTGATTGGCCTCAAATTTGGCCACCTGGGTTTGCACGCTATGAAGTTTTGCCTCGATTTTTACCCGAGTTGCGGACTCCAAGAACTCATCCAAACCTGCTGCCAGGACAGTCAAGGAACCTTATAATTTAATACCTGCCCTACGGCATTTGCCTTGGGCTAGAGCTTCCATATTGTCACCCTTAGTCCAAAACAAACCCCAGACCTTTATGACAGTTTATTTGAAACAGGAAATCTTCCGCCGATCAAATTCGGGTTCTAATGCTAAACGCGAGCGACCAATGGCAGATAATCAAAGAGCGAGAACAAATGCGAGTAACATCAAATGCGAGAGGGAAATCAAATTGCAATACTTATCATGCCGATCAAACTCGGGTTCTAACACAAATCGCGAGCAACGGCAAGAAATTATAAGGGGAAAAAAAAGGATATACTAACAAGACATGGTGATAAATAGCCGATCAAACTCGGGTTCGGACCTAACACTAAACGCGAGCGACGGGATAATTGGCAAACTATCAGAACATGAGTGGCATTAGAGTTTGTAGAATTAGCTCCTGCCGAGTGCCGAAATCATCAAATTTAAAACCCAAATTACAACCCTTCAAATTTTAGTACTAGAAATTTAAATGACACAATAATCAGAAAAGTTATAGGCTATCACAGAAATTCTGAAAAGTTAGGCTATCTCAGAAATGTTGAAAAGGTTTAACTAGATGCATCGTGATTCACTGATAATTTAGAAAAGCCAATAAATATCTTTAAATTTAAATTTAATTAGGCATAATCAGAAATGCAAGACACAGTGTACTTTCAATTAATCACAAAAAATGCATTATAGGCCTATGGCTTAAGCGTCTGCACCAAAGAAGACCCGAGCCGATTCAATTATCTCCCGGAACAGCCGATCCGAGGCGGGCGGTGTAAGATGGATACCATCCCACCCAAAATCAGCTGCTGAGGTGTTCATGGACTGGTACTGGCTCCAAGTCCATGGCAGGTTGCGCTTGAGCCACTGGTTAACCGAATTGCGAATTTTGTTGAACTCGGCGGGTTCGACTCCTCTAGGGTTCTGGCGCTTCTCTATTCCTATTATGAAGCAATGGCCTCCTGTCCTATTCTCTATCTCCCTAACCAACTCCTGGATCTCGTTGGCTAAATCCTTTGGTGCAACGCCTGACTTCACGTCGTTGCCACCGATGACAAGGTATGTCAAATTAGGATGCCAGCTAAGTAATTGCTCCCAGGCCTCAGTACTCCTTATAGTGCTTACTTTAGCCCCTGGGATGGCAAGAGGTTTGACAGTGTAGTGGGGATGGTAAACTGGCTTATCTACATACAGATCCCGCACATATGAATGGCCTATAATGGCCACCTTTTTTATAAGGCCAGGGTAAATAGCCCTCTCTGGCTCAAAACTTTCGCCTATCCCCCCCCCCCCCCACCCCCCATGCAGCGCCGTGCTTAAAGAACCCTTACGCCATGTTGGCAATACACAAAAACCCTCGCGGCCGAAACAGACGAAAAAAATAGCGAGAGGGTAGCCATGCAGAAGCTCACGGACCAGCAAATAATGGGAGCTCGCCGGCTAGGTGCCACAACACTAGGACGGGCGAAGGACCATATATTATATGGATATTCGTTAGTTAGATGGTTCAGTGGACTGTATAATAATATCATATAATAGTTTATAATATTATCACCTGAAGACTGGAACTAGTGCTGTAGAACTTAGTTGACCTGTTGAGCCGTGATGATGTTACAAGATGGTGTGTGAAACGGGTGTGTTAGCTAATAGGATAGAGTTGATGAATAAAGAAGGGGGCCACTATACTTAATGATTGATGGGAATGATGATTAATGATCTATGGATTAGTATGGATAGATAGAGAATTGATGAGCTAAGTACTATCACTAATGGGGCGAAATATGAGGTGAAACACAAGAGTGTAAGCAGACGGTCTGGTAGTGGTGGCGGCTAGGGAGAGAGTGAGTGCGGGGCCCTCACCTTTTGCGTGAAGTGCGCCGCTATCACGCATGCGCAAATTGGTAGGTATATTTTTTCCCACCCAATTAGAATTACCTAAGTTCATAGGAATGATAGATTACCCAATATTCAATATAGAACATATTTATTAACTTTTTAATTATTCTATATAATTATTGATCCCACAAACTTAATACTAGAAACTTTATGTAATACTTAAAGTAAGGCTGTCCATATCAGAGTTTGGACACTGACCACCCTATTTCTTGTTACTGCTTTCAACGTTCCTACAACCCTTAGGTAAAATCGGTTTATATACAGTATATACATATATACATATATATATATATATATATATATATATATATATATATATATATATATATATATATATATATATATTATATATATATACATATATATATATCTTTATATATATATATATATTTATATATATATATACCGGTATGTATATATATATATATATATATATATCGCAAATTCACATTAGCTACAAAATGTTTTTATACTCACAGCCGGACTTTAAACACCGACAGTCAGAACAAGTGCCCATACTTTAATCCACTATTCCTAGGCGTGATAGAGGATACATGTTTGCAGTGGATTGAAGCATGGACACTCGTCCTGACTGCTGGTGGTTAATGTCCACCTGGGAGTATATATATATACTTACATTTATGATCACATTAAATCTTAACCATTGGAATATGTATCTATAATAAGGTGAGCGTAATACTATTTTGTAGCATTTCGAATATGGTGTAACTCAAATGTATAATATACAGTATATAAGAAAGAAATAGTGATCATAATCTGTGACCTTCGCCATTCACCTTGACCTTTGAATAACAAAAACACAAAATTTGGACAATCGTTGCATTGACCAACCGAATTTACCAGCAAAATTTGGTGACGATACGTAGTCCGTTCAGTACAATTCTGTCGGTTTCATTCCAGACTGGATATTAAGACAATTTCATTTAGTTTATGAAGGGCCTCTAAAAAATTAGCAGGCTTTTAACTATCTTAACCCTTTTTGCTACCACAGATCCTTCATAAGCTACACAAAATCGTCTAATCATAGCTGGAATACAATAAAAAAAACGTCACTGGTACACAAAGGGTTAAACAGTCTAGGAAGAGTTTAAAGAAAAATATTAACACTCTTCTTTTGTTCTTTGACCTTTAACCTTAAATAGTAATATATATATATATATATATATATATATATATATATATATATATATATATATATATATATATATATATATATATATATATATATATATATATATATATATATATATATATATATATATATATATATATATATATATATTGTTACGATCGGGTCTCGTATAAATCAGTGGCTCTTATACATTGGACTAGACTGGCATAAATGCAACAACGGAAACGCTAGATCCAACCCCTGATATATAATCCCGTCGAACAAAGAACACATATACCCTCCAGAGTTATATCTGCGATAGCGGGGTATCTTAACTCTCAGTATCTATGTGCTTCTACTATAGGCTGATGTTCTCTGAAACAGCCTATTACCTATAACATATGGTTGCTTAGTTATGGTACACAAGGAAAAGATAGTTAACTTAATTAAATCACAAGAGTGATCTAATGCAAACAAGAAGAAGGTTTACTTAACGTTACTTTAATCAATAATATCTGTCACTCCTTTATGAAAGAAAGTGTTGTAAAGTCCTCAAGCACCGAACAAGGAATCTTCTGAATAATGTCGGATGCTACTAAGAAGAACGTATCGGAAATGGAACCACAAAATAGAAGGAGGCAGGACAATGCACGTGTAGGCTAAATACACGAAAAGGCTGGACCTATAATGTTATTGGACACAAGAATATTATAAGCGGTGCAACAGTAATAATGCTCGCCACGAAAAAGTAGTACTCCTATTAACAAAACCGGTATATGCTGGTTGTGTCTCTCTACAGCAACCTAGACCTCAAAATGCTTGTGTAGAAATAATGGGTATGCATAAAAGAGTATATGATCTAATCCAGCTAATGTCTACCCGGGTTAACAAAATCTAGCTGGGATGCGCAAAGGTACAGACTTCTGGTGGAGCAAGGCAGCTCCTAGCCTAGTGTGGACCTTGGGTCTGTGCGGCCTGATTACGTTAATATGAAGGGGTGCTCTCTTGAGGATTCTCGATCACAAGTATCGAGTATCCTCCTGGCGACCCTCAAAAGTAAAAGCAAATAGAGTTAGAACAGTGTTGGGTGGATTAGGCAAGCAGCCCTCACGCACTACACAGTCTAAACTCCAAGGTACACAGACAAAAGATCCACCCAGGTAACCCACAGAATCCGTAGTGTCGTGCAGCTCAAAAGTAGCCTACACACAGTGAAAACACCAACAGCAAGGTACCTGATCCCTAGTCTAGCATTATTTAACCCTGTAGAAACATTAGTGATTGATGGAGACAGTCCGAGCAATACAATCTCCCAAAAAGACAATGACTATCTTCAACCTTAGCCTAGTACATAAGAAATGTGAGATCCAGCATATAATACAGTCTGGCCACCAATTCAAGGTGTGGATGCAGGGAACCAGAGTGGGATTGATATTAATAAAAGGTGAGGAAGTAGTGGAAATGATAGAGGCAGTAGGAGGGAAAGATTCTAAGACAAGAGTGTGGAACAGTTCAAGGGAGATGCTTAGAGTATGCTGTCTGGGACGGATCTGACCAGGATATTTCCAGGGACCGCATGGGTGGAGTCCCAGTTCGCAGGAATGGCACGAGGGCGCGCGACAGTCGCCCAGTAAGCATCCGCCTAGTAGGCCGTGTTAGGCAGGAGGCAACGAATCCCGCGAGGCCTATGTAAGGGGGCCAGCCACGCGCCACACTCACCACCAAGTCACACCACCTGGTCTCTCTCTCTCTCTCTCCCGCTCGCCTTCCCATCATTCAACTACTTAACACAATACTTTCAATTGACTAAATAAAATAGAAAGGATTGTGACAGACGAAAACAAAGAACAGTTCTGAACTGTCTGCAACACAAGCTTTCTCGAGAAGGAAAGTACACAATGATAGGTAGACTGTAGGCTACATTCTCTGCCCTGGCGAGTCCTAGCGAGTAAGCCATGCGGTTCTTGGGGAAGCGGTGAGCGTCACAATATATATATATATATATATATATATATATATATATATATATATATATATATATATATATATATGATTGAAATATGTTATTTAAGTAAAACACAGCTAACAGTTGTCAGCTTATCGAAAATTTAGTATTTGTTTTATGATGAATGTTAACTTATGACCTAGGCCAGTAACCTTGACCTTTATGTAGGATTATAGTTTTGTTTGCTTTGATGTAACCCTAGAAAATCAAATAAGTGTGTCAAATGTCAATAAAGATCATCAGTTAGTTTCAGAGGTATTAAAGGAATAGTTGACCTTGACCTTTGACAATCATCTTGACCTTCATGATGTCTGAAAATTTAAAAATTTAATTTTCCCTTAAAGCACAAGTGTCCCAACGAATTTTGTGAAGTTTATATGCATAGTAAAGAAATTAGCATATTGACCTTATATTTGACGTTGACCTGTGGCCTGTGACCTTGACCTATCAAATGGAATTATGTTTATTCTTGTATGACCTTGCTCTAGGCATTCCGAATATATATATTTTTTTCTATGTGATTGAGGGAGGCAAAAGGCAGAACTGCCTATAGCGAGTGCCTCCCCCATAGTTGAAAGAGTGACAGTGCCAAAATCAAGGGATGTTCGAGCCAAAATGCCTGGACACAAGGTGTTTGAAGCAATTTAAGTCATAGGAAGAGGGAAAGACTGATTCTGGGAGAGAGTTCCAGAGCTCAGCTGTTGAGTAGAAGAAAGTTTGAGAGTAATGTTTCACTCTTGGGTTGGAGAGTTGCACAGAGTAGGGGTGGGATTGCAAGACGGGTACCACATGCCCTACGTAAAGGAGGTGGTATGCACTGGGAAAGCTCTGAGGAACACTGATTATTATAGTAGCGATAGAATAGCGAGGGAGATGCAACATTGCGGCGGAGAGAGAGAGATTGCAGAGAGATGGTGAGTGGACGGGAGTTAATGATACGAAAGGCCTTCCTTTCAACTTTGTCTAGGAATATGCATGATATGCCTAATGTGAATCTTATATTAAATAAGAAGTACTTGTAAAAATCATATTTTGACCTTTAACGTTGACCTTTGACCTAGACCTTCGACCTTAGAATATTTTATCAAGGAATTAGTTAGCCTAACAACAATGTTCGTATTAATAGCATTATGAATATTGTGTAATTTGTATAATAACTTATTGATTACAAATAGTGATCATAGACTGTGACCTTGACCTTTGACCTTTGACTAAAAATAAAATACATATATTTGGATGGTCATCGCATTGACCAACTGAATTTGCCTGTATAATTTGATGACAATACATTAAACAGTCAAGGATGAGTATAGGGAAAACTACAAATACTCTTGTTTGGACCTTGATCTCTGACCTTAACTATTACAATATTTATGTGAAATTTGATATATATGATATTTAAGTAATATTATATAACACAGCCAGTTTTCTAAAATTTTAGTAATTTTTTGTAATAAATATTAAAAGTTGACCTTTGACCTGTGACCTTTACATTTACGTAAGAGTAATTTTGTTTGCATTGACATTGCCCTTGTAAATCAAATAAGCATGCATAATTTCATTAAAACCCCTCAGTTAGTTTCATATATATTAATAGAATAGTTGACCTTGACCTTTGACCTTTATCTTGACCTTTATATGTATAAACATACATTATTTTCCTTTTCACTTCAAGTGAAAGTATCTCACCAAATGTTGTGAAGTTTGCAAGCAAAGTAAAGAAAGTAGCATATTTACCTTTAATTTGACCGTGACCTGTGGCCTTGACCTTTCATATGAAATTGAATAGTTTGTTGTATGACTTTGGCCTAGATATTCCGAATATACATGGTAAGCCTAGTGAGATTCTAACAGTTAGTATAAGAAACACTAGTAAAAACCCTATTTTGACCTTTGACCTTGAAATTTGCCCTTACCCTTTAAAATTTATTTCTAAAATATGTGCAATACAATATCAAGTTTACCAGTAACTTGTATAGTGAAAATGAAGACATTTGAATACAAAATAAAAATAAATAGTATAAGTTGACCTTTCACCTTGACCTGTGACCTTGACATTTATGTAAGAGTAAAACAAAAATCTGATTGACATTGCCCAGGAAAATCAAATAAGCATGACTAATTTCATTAAAACCAATCAGTTAATTTCATATATATATATATATACTGTAGAATAGTTGACTTTGACCTTTGACCTTGACCAACATATGTCTCAACATTTATTATTTTAATTTTCATTTAAAATGCAACAATATTGCCAAATCTTGTGAAGTTTGCATGAAAAATAATTAAATTAGCATATTGACCTTTTTATTTGACCTTGACCTTTCATATGGAGTCAAATAGTGTATTATATGATCTTGGCCTAGGTGTTCCGAATATGCATAGTAAGCCTAGTGTGAGTCTAACAGTTTATATAAGAAATAATAGTAACACAAATATTTTGACTTTTGACCTGGACCTTTGACCTTACCCTTCAGAATGTTTAACTTAAATTTGGTCAATAAGATATTGAGGTAACCAGTAACTTGTATAGTGAAAATGAAGAGATTTGAGTTAAAACAAAGACACATGAAATATTGACCTTATGTTTAACCTTGACTTTTGACCTTAACCTTTAAGATAAATTACATTTTTTATTTTGACTCACCTTCGAATTGACCAAATGAATATATCTGTGAAATTTGGGGAAAATCCTTGAACGGTCTAGGAGGAGTTTCCGGACGGACGACGACAACGGACGACGGACGACGACGACGACGACGGACGACAGACAAGAAACTCCACCTTGGATAATTCCGGTGCTATACCTCCCTCTCCACCCTCCTCTCTCTTACTTATGCCTAATATCTTAATCTTTTCTAAAGATGTACTTTCTACCCTCTCTGGGCTTAATACTAATAACGCGTACGGTCCGGACGGTGTTCCTCCTGTTGTACTCAAAAACTGTGATTCCGTGCTGACTCCCTGCCTAGGAAAACTCTTTCGTCTCTGTCTATCCTCTAACATCTTCCCTTCGTGCTGGAAGTTTGCTCTCATTCAACCTGTCCCAAAGAAGGGTGACTGCTCTCAACCCTCCAACTATCGTCCAATTGCTCTCATCTCTTGTATTTCTAAAGTTATTGAAACTATTCTTGCTTCCAAATTTCTTAAGCATTTCTCTTCTCATAATCTGCTCTCAGATCGCCAATATGGCTTCCTTAAGGGTCGCTCTACTGGTGTTCTTCTTTCATATCTTACTAACTCTTGGTCATCCTCCTTTCGGGACTTCGTTGAGACTTTTTGTATTGCACTAGACATATCGAAAGCCATCGATAGAGTCTGGCACAAATCTTTAATTTCTAAACTACCCTCCTTCGGTTTCTATCCCTCCATCTATGCCTTTGTCTCTAATTTCCTCTCCGGCCGTTCCACAGCTGCGGTTGTGGATGGCCATCGCTCACTTCCTCACCCTAATAAATCCGGTGTTCCTCAGGACTCTGTCCTATCTCCTATTTTCTTTCTAATTTTTATAGATGACCTTCTCAACTGTACCTCAACTCCCATCCATTCATACGCAGACGACTCAACCTTACACTACTCCATTAGTTTTTCAGAATGCCCAAGCCAGCAAATCCTCAATGACAAACGGAATGAAGCCATAGAACACTTAAATTCTGATCTAACTACTATCTCCAATTGAGGCAGAGAAAACCTTGTTACCTTTAATGCTTCCAAAACCCAATTTCTCCATCTACAAACCCGTCAGGAACTCCCTGCGGACTATCCCTTATTCTTCAACAATACAAAAATCAATCCCTCATCTTCTCTCAATATTCTTGGTGTCTCTTTTTCTTCTGCTCTCAGTTGGAAGGACCATATTACCAGTCTTGCTAAGGCAGCCGCTCCCAGAAGATGGGTGTGCTCAACCGCCTTAGGGGGTTCTTTACCCCTGCACAGCTTCTTGCTCTGTACAGGGGCATAGTGCATCCTTGTATTGAGTATTGTTCACATGTGTTGGGAGGATCCTATCACATCGCTCTCCTAGACAAAATTGAAAGGAAGGCCTTTCGTATCATTAACCCCCGTCCACTCACCAACACTCTGCAATCTCCCTCTCTTCGCCGCAATGTTGCATCTCTCTCGCTATTCTATCGCTACTATAATAATCAGTATTCTTCAGAGCTTTCCCAGTACATGTATACCACCTCCTTTACGTAGGGCACGTGGTACCCGTCTTGCGACACAATCCCACCCCTACTCTGTGCAACTCTCCAACCCAAGAGTGAAATGTTATTCTCATTCTTTCTTCTATTCAACAGCTGAGCTCTGGAACTCTCTCCCAGAATCAGTCTTTCCCTCTTCCTATGACTTAAATTGCTTCAAACTCTGTGTGTCCAGGCATTTTGGCTCGAACGTCCCTTGATTTTGGCCCTGTCACTCATTCAACTTTGGGGGAGGCACTCGCTATAGGCAGTTCTGCCTTTTGCCTCCCTCACTCACATAGAAAAAAAAGAAAAAAAGACTGATGGTGAACAGTATATGGGCGGGATCTGTGTGTGCGATAACAATCTGCTTCACATAGTTGATAATATAAATAAAGTAGGTGTGCAGTTTTCACATTACCAAAAAACAAAAAACAACAAAAACAACAAAAAGCTGCATACATAACTCTGCGACTTAGAATTCTGCAAGTAGTATTGAACCTCTTAGGTAAAATCGGTATATATATATATATATATATATATATATATATATACAGTACACTGTATAATTATATACCGCATATATATATATATATATATATATATATATATATATATATATATATATATATATATATATATATATATATATATATATATATATATATATACTCTATATATAAATCGCAAATACACTTAATTGACTATTTTTTTATGATGAAGGTTAACTAATTATGACCATGGCCTGTGACTTTGACCTTTTTCTAGCATTATATTTGTGTTTACTTTGATGTAGCCCTATATTAATTATCAAGTGTGTTAAATTTCATTAAAAATCATCAGTTAGTTTCAGAGGTATTAAATTAATAATTGACCTTGACCTTTGACCTTCATCTTGACCTTCATGATGTCTGAAAATTTAAAATTTTAATTTTCCCTTAAAGCACAACTGTCTCAACAAATGTTGTGAAGTTTACATGAGTAGTAAAGAAATTAGCATATTGACCTTATATTTGATGTTGACCTGTGACCTTGACCTATCAAATGGAATTATGTTTATTCTTGTAGGACCTTGGTCTAGGCATTCCGAATATGCATGATATGCCTAATGAGAATCTTACATTAAATAGGAAATACTAGTAAAAATCATATTTCGACCTTTAACCATGACCTTTGAGCTTGACCTTCGACCTTAGAATTTCTTATAGAGGATTTAGTTACCTTAACCCGTTCAGTACCGTAGGATACAGTAATAAAAGTCCCCCCCAGTCCCAAGCAATGTAGCCAAAATGGCAGGAGAGACCATCTTTCCACCTCAAGAGATGAGGCAAGACTGGCTCTCTCACCCTTCAGTGGGTCTTATATAAGCTGAGAGAAACAACAAAACAAAAAAGGTACAGGGTTGTACAGGCATTACAAGGAAAGTACATTACTGACGGCTATAGCCATCGCTGGGTCTGTGGAGTTAATTATTTACTGACGACTATAATCGTCACTGGGACTGTGTGGGTTAACGGCAATGTTCGTATTGGCTAGCATTATGAATATGGTGTAATTTGTATTAAAATGTGTTGATTACAAATAGTGATCATATACTGTGACCTTACCCTTTGACCTTTGACTAAAAGTAAAATACATATATTAGGATGGTCGTCGCATTGACCAACTGAATTTGCCTGTATAATTTGATGACAATACATTAAACAGTCAAGGAGGAGCTTCGGGAAAATGACAAATACTCTTATTTTGACCTTGACCTCTGACCTTAACTATTACAATATTTATGTGAAATTTGATTTCTATATATGTGATTTAAGTAATAAGCCATAACATATTCAGTTTTCAAAAATTTGAGTAATCTTTTTTTAATAAATAATAAAAGTTGACCTTTGACCTTGACCTATGTCCTTGATCTTTATGTAAGAGTACATTTTTTTTTGCATTGACAATGCCCATGAAAATCAAATATGCATGCCTAATTTAATTAAAACCCATCAGTTAGTTTCATATATATTAATAGAATAGTTGACCTTGACCTTTGACCTTCACCTTGACCTTCATGATATGTTTCTCAAAATGTGTTATTTTTCTTTTCATTTAAGGTGCAACTATCTCACCAAATTTTGTGAAGTTTGCATGAAAAGTAAAGAAATTAGCATATTGACCTTATATTTGACCTTGAATTTTGACCTTGAACTTTCATATGGAATTGAATAGTTTCTTGTATGACCTTGGCCTAGGTATTCCGAATATTCATGGTAAGCTTATTGAGAATCTAACAGTTTTTAAAAGAAACATTAGTACAAAAGTTATTTTGACCTTTGACCATGACCTTTGACCTTACCCTTTAGAATATTTATTTCAAATTTGGTCAATAAGATATCAAGCGTACCAGTAACTTGTATAGTGAAAATGGAGAAATTTGAGTAAAAACTAAAACACATGAAATATTGACCTTATTTTTAACCTTAACCTTTGACCTTAACCGTTTATTTAAATTGAATATTTCTTTTTGATTAACCTTCGCATTGACCAAATGTATATACATGTGAAATTTGGTGAAAATCCATTGAACGGTCTAGGAGGTGTTACCGGACGGACGACAGACGACGGACGACGACGACGGACGACGACGGACAAGCTGAATTGTGGTGCACAGTATACGGGCGGGACCTGCGTGTGCGATACCACTCTGCTTCGCAGAGTTGATAATCTGATTATTGCAAGTGAAGAAAGAGAAATCCTCGACCCATCAAATGACTTGATTAGCCTTCAAGATTATGAGAAAGATCTCAGAATTAAGTGTTGTTCATAATGGACTGCAATGCTGAAGAGGCGCGCTCTATATTATTTGTTATAAAAACAAAATACACATATAGAGCATTTTGAAATGCTGTATCCGTCCGTTGTAATATATACAGTATAATTATATCACGACCTGCCTGTCGGTGGTTCGAATCTGGCTGGTAGTATACAAACACTATATATATATATATATAATGTTGTTTTTCCTATGTGAATGAAGGAAACACAAGACAAAGTTACCTGTAATAAGTGTCTCCTCCAAAGTTGAATGAGTGATAGTCGCTATTATACAGGGTGTTCCAGGAGGAAAGGGCATAACTTTGGGAAATGATAAAACAAAATATTCTAAGCCTAAAATGTTCTATAAAACATATTCCAACTCTCAACCAGTAAAGAAATATTGCATGTTGAAAATGGCATTTTCTTAAGTATTTCTCCATAAGGGTGGCCTAGCTGTCCTAGTACCTATCACACCTCTATCTAACTGCAATTATTTTACCATGTTATTGTAAAGATATTATAATTCTGTAAGTTGCAAAATGATTATAGATATAATAGCTCAATTTGGACCAGTTGGAAACTATCTGACATGGAAGAGTTCATTACAGTGAGGCGGGGGAGAACACTATATAAAACCTTCAATATCTTTTTAACGATTGAGAATTGGACTTTTTGTTATAGAAAATTTTAGGCTTAGAATACCTTGTGGTATCATGTCCCAAAGTTATGCCCTTTCACCCTGTATATATTATTATTTATATATATTTATATATTTTATATTAGTATTTATATATGTATTTGTAGATGGGAAAGAGGTGTGGTGTTGTTGTTGTGCTTGTTTAGTGTAGTGAAATGAATAAGAAGAGGAGGTGTTTAGGAGACCTAGCTGGATTACTCTCTAGCCTACTTATAGTTACCAATGTAAGATAAATAGATTTTACTAGCAAATTAAGATACAGATAATAAATGTCCTTGGTGTAGATATAAACTCATTCAGTAAATGAAAAGAAAAGGTGCATAAAATCAAAATGTAAATTAATTTAAATATGCCCTCGATTAGTATGTTGACCTTTATTATAATTTATATATTGTGTTTAATGTTTACCATGTAGTTCAATTCACCATGTAGAAATATTTCCTGTTGATCGAGAAATTGTTCGAGTCAAATGTGTATAATCTCCTGTGATTAATGATGCCTCAGCCTGTAAATATTATAAATGACCTGAGAATACATGTAATGTTATAATTAAAATATGATTTTTACTACCCCGTTGTATAAAGATAGGAATTATTTCGAAGATAGTTTTAAGCTTGGCGTTGTTGTTTTTCAATAAGTGCATTAGAGAAATTAAGAACCAATGGGGATTAATTTTAAATTGAGGTTAATCTGCTTACCATTTTCAGTATACATTACTTACTGGCATCGAATAATGGGATTTGGATATTATGAATATCTTTTCATAGCACATATATATACATATGCACATACACGCGCTGATTCACGAACGCATTCACTAATAGGATTACATTATAATATTATATTATGTAAACACACAATATACATTACGCACACCCAGCAATACAAAATAAACAGGCTTTTCTACGCACATAGGAGGAAGGAGTAGATCAATGCACATACAGTATAGTAGATCAATGCACATACAGTATAGTAGATCAATGCACATACAGTATAGTAGATCAATGCACATACAGTATAGTAGATCAATGCACATACAGTATAGTAGATCAATGCACATACAGTATAGTAGATCAATGCACATACAGTATAGTAGATCAATGCACATACAGTATAGTAGATCAATGCACATACAGTATAGTAGATCAATGCACATACAGTATAGTAGGGTCATTTGCTTGGAATCCGTGACCATTTTGTTCCTACCTTTTTTTTCTCGATGGATTTGACAACCTGAACCACTTTAAAGGAAAATTAGCTCCTATGCCCCTCTGAAAAATGACGGCTAACTCTGCTAGAGCCCAATATTCAAAATGGCCGCCAACGCCATCTTGAAAACCATGAAATGTAATATCTCTGGCATCAGATGAGCTACAAGGACGAATGAGGTGTCCTTTTTCACTAATTCTGGCATTACAAATCCACTGGAATGGTTATTGTATTGTATTGTATTGTATATTGTATTGTTATTGTATTGTATTATACTAATTGTACATACTAATCTGCCACTTCACTGTCACTACATGATTCACTGTATGAGCCACTATCAGAATCACTGTCCTCACTTTCGCTGCTATCATCACTGTTGTTCTCTGCCTGCGGTGTATATCTAATATTACTTTTTTACTGTTTCAGATGGATCGCATGCCCATCTGATGAAAATCGCCGACTTGTGAAGTGACCGAAATAATGGATAATAGAAGAGAGAGTGAAGAGTTACCAGACAAGACATTAAATGAATACGAGTGCATTTTACTCTGTGGTAAGCGATGTACCGCAGATGATCGTTTGGAAAACATTACACCTGAGAAGTGGGAATCCATCCGGGAAAAGCCTTTACAATGGAAAGAACTTGGTAAGTTTCAACATACACATGAAAATATGGATTGGGAGAAGGGACCAAAGGGTCACCACATGCATAGCACTTGTTACGCATCATTATCCAGCAAGCGCAAGCTCTCTCATGCCGAAAAACGCAAACACAAATCCGAGGAACGTCTTGAAAGAGATGAAGCATCAGATCAACAAGACCCTTCCCCAGAGGCCAGTGCACCTAAAAGGCTCCGCTCCAGTATGGGTGTCCTTCACGATAAGACTGTATGTGTGTGGTGCATGAAAGGGGCATACAAGAGTAGTGATCGTGACAAGCAGATTTTACTCATATCAACAGTAGATGCCTGGACTAAATTCAAATTACATACTGTCCGTCTGGAAGATGAGGTCATGAGATTGAGACTTGACACTCTGATTGCATCCATCCCAGATAGTCAAACAGCATTTGGGTTGGAAATCCGCTACCATCGTGCGTGCTGGCGCAAATATGTAAGCGACCACAAGCCCCTTTCAGATGAAAGCTCTCAACATCTGTAGCGTGTAAACCTCCGAGAGGCCCAAGCTCTCTTCTTTCATCATATTCGTCAAGTCATCTTCAAAGACCATGAAATTCGCACACTGCAAGGCCTGCTGCATGACTATAAGCGCATTATCTCAAATCACGGACATAACTCAGTAGTAAAATCCAGCTACTTAAAGGAAATTCTCGTCAATTAATTTGGGGAAGACATCGGATTTCATGAACGCATTCAAAAGAATGTGAGTGAACTGGTATATGATACAACAGCAGCAGGTACATACATCGAGGTGGCGATATCTTCATTGGGTGTCAGCAATGATCAGTTGGTGATGAATGTTGCGGCACGACTCAAAGAGCAAGTCATCAGGACAAATACTATTCCCTGGCTCCCATATATACACGAGTTGGAGAGAGAAGAAGACCTCAGTGAGCTCCTGCTGAAGCTGTTCACATGGCTGAAACACCCAAATAAGTCTGCAATTGATGACAGTCCATCCGTCCGATCGATTGCATCTATCCTCACAACCTACATCACTGGAAAACGCACTGCATTTGAGATAAATCTCTCTGTCTTGCTACATGGACTGACCAAGAGTAGGGAGATAGTCGACATAATGCACAAAGATGGACTGGGCATCAGTTACAATGACGTACTTATGCTGCAAGATTTTTGGGTGGTCAATGACCTCAAGTGCTCATCTGATTGCCCCTTCGAACTAGCTGAGGGTAAGCCTGCTATCGCTATAGTCGACAACGATGACTTCAAGAGCGACACACTGACCGGTGCTGGCCAGCCACACTGCACTAATGTCATGTTTGTGCAGCCAGAATCATTTGATACAGAACTTCCTTCCGAGAATCACGAGGATAGACCAGTTCCCGGTGCCAACTTTGCATCAAACCTCTCGACAACTCTCAAAGAGCTCGGAAGTGAAATGCAAAAATTCAACCCATACAAGACAGCGAAGCGTGGGGAACCACCTCTCAGGAAGCCACCAGCTGATCAAAGTACTCCTCCTGCTGACACATCAGTGCAAAGAATTCGTGGAGTGATCCATGCATTGGCCAGGGCGCAAGATGACCGAACGAGACCTAAGCCAGAAGAACAGACTGTGCCTGGGTTTTCAGGGTTTCACGCAAACATGTCAAATGCAGATGATTAGAGTCGAGCAATATACCACATGACCTATCCCAACCCACCCTGTAAGACAATTCTCAATGATGTGATGTGTAAGCTTGCAAAATCAATTGAAGAAAAAAAGATGCCTTTTGCAATAATTGTTGGTGATCATCCTGTCTACGTGCATGCTAGAGTTGAAAAGTGAGAATGCTGAGCTGTTCAGCAAAATCTTACCATTCATGGTACCCTTCCACATCCAAATGTCGTTCATCTACACTATATACAAGAGGTTTAAGGGATCTGGTATCTCAGATGTGTTGGTAGCAGCTGGTGTTATAGCAGACGGGTCTGTTGATCAGACCCTTCGTGGAAAACATGTTAAGCGTGGGGTTCGCTGCTTGCGACTATTCTACGAGACTCTGGTCCACCATGTCATAGACAAACATTTGGAAGATTCCCCTCTATCTGAAGAAGTAAAGGCATCCCTTGCCAAGCTTCGACATCCGATTGATGCACAGGAACTTGCAGATGAACATGCAGAGCTAGAGAGAAATGCTGAGCTGAAGGACCTCATTGATGCTCTCTTCAAGGACTTTTAGAGTGCCCAACTAGCAGAATACTGGATGTCATTCATGGAAATGGTTGAGGTTCTAACTCAAAATATCCATGCAATCAGAACAAGCAACTGGACTGAGTTCAAGTCCTTATTCAAGCTCATGCTTCCTTTGATGCAAATCTATGATAATGACAAGTATGGTCGGCATCTCCCCGATTTCACCGCAGTGCTTGATACCCTTCTTGTCGATCAGGCTGCATTCATGGAGAGTGGTATGTTTGCACAGTCAATGACAGGAAAACCATATTCGTGTGTCGCCCTCGACATATGGATAGAGTCAACAATGAATAAGGGCTCTAAGCTGAAGTCTGGTTGGTTGGCCATTCTGAATAATGAAAAGCAGCTCCTTTCAAACACTCGGAATGTGAATAACATCAATCGGGTGAGAACAAAGGTCCATTGCCATGCTAATCGCAAGAAACAAGGAAAAGGGAAGCATGCTGATTGCTCGTCGAGTAAAATGAAGAAGGATGAACAAGCTGTACAGGATATAAGCGCATGTCTTACCGAATTCAAGTGTGATCCATTTGACCATACAAACAAGACACTTCGATCCCTACAGTCAGGAATCCCAGCCTCAGACGCTCTCGCTGCCGACTTGAAATCGGCAAAGGAGGATGGCACAAGCAAACTGAAGCAGTTCTTGAATGAGAGAGTGTATTCCAAGACCAAGTCTCTCAACGACAGAGTTCCCCGTAGCAAGCGTTTGAACTTTTCAACTCAGGAATTGAAGAAAGCAGATGGTGAGAACCTGAAGGGAAAGACTGTGGAAATGGAGCGTAATGCCTTGGCCTCTGTTCTCGGACTGGTTGAAACGAGTGGTGCCCTCAAACTTCAAGAAGTCCTGCAGCATCGCGTTACAGCCGAGTGCCTTTCCATCTTCAACGTCAATGGAACCATCCGTAAGGCACAGAAAAGCAAGCTTCAATAAAAACTAACTATGACTGTCATTCCAGAGCCTGATGTATACACGTCTATTATTGATATGGGCCTCATCTGGCACCTAACAACTCCTACCATTGGAGACAGAGAGAAGGGAGACGGTACCAAGTATACATGGGGAGATTATGCAGAGAAGTTGGTGCACTTCGTTCTAACGAGACACAAGCATGCTGAGTGCATCATTTGCGTCAATGATTCATATGATCAGAATTACACGATCAAGGACAGTGAGAGAATACTGCACCAAAAAATATGCCAATCAGCAATGTCTTCATGAAGACAGAAGATAAATTTCCTTCTAGTAAAGTTTTCCATGCTCTCCTGGGTAAACCTGAGAACAAAATCCGCCTTCAGGAATTTCTTCAAACGGAATTCCAGAGAACAGCAGCAACAACTAGCACCGAGATCATCTACTGTGTACTGCAGCACTGCAAAGAATCTCATCACAGGCAAGCTTGTGCCAGAGCTCACATGCTCCCATGCAGAGGCAGATACGTCAATGCTCACCATATATAGTGTGCTCCGGTCAGACAGCTACACAGCAGCTGTCGTTCTTGACACAGAGGACACAAACAACTATGTGCAAGCGGCATATGTTGCTCAGAAGACAACAGGATTCCTGTGTGTGAAACGCAAACGTCAGCTTATCGATGCCCGATGTTTGTGCAGTGAGGCAATGGCTGCATCCATCATACCACTTCATGTCCTCACTGGGTGTGACCACAACTCTGGCTTCTATGGAGCAAGTAAGAAGCTCATCGCAGATCGTCTGGAGAAGTCTAAAGAGTCACACGACCTGGTAGCAGCACGTGGTACACAGCTCCTAGTCACAGAACAGGTCATCAGTGATTTGGAGCGATTTGTCATTCGATATGTCTATGGTGATACCAAAAGCAAGACCCTGGGAGATGCGAGGGCAGCGAGGTGGAGAGCTCAGAAGAAAAAAACCACTATCCGACTTGTGCCTGACTTGGACAGTCTCCGCCCAGACTTGGAGCGTGCAAACTATCTTGCATATTTGCAAAAGCATTACCAGCTCCAAAGTCACCCCTCACCGATCGGCCATGGATGGCATCTTGTAAATGGCCTGTGTCTGCCTGTCCGTTCAACCCAGCCCCCACTTCCCCCATCCATACCACTACCTACAAATTCGCCGGCAGAGAACAACAGTGATGATAGCAGCGAAAGGGAGGACAGTGATTCTGATAGTGGCTCATACAGTGAATCATGTAGTGACAGTGAAGTGGCAGATTAGTATGTACAATTAGTATAATACAATACAATAACAATACAATATACAATACAATACAATACAATAACCATTCCAGTGGATTTGTAATGCCAGAATTAGTGAAAAAGGACACCTCATTCGTCCTTGTAGCTCATCTGATGCCAGAGATATTACATTTCATGTTTTTCAAGATGGCATTGGCGGCCATTTTGAATATTGGGCTCTAGCAGAGTTAGCCGTCAATTTTCAGAGGGGCATAGGAGCTAATTTTCCTTTAAAGTGGTTCAGGTTGTCAAATCCATCGAGAGAAAAAGGTAGGAACAAAATGGTCACGGATTCCAAGCAAATGACCCTACTAGTATACACACATATGAAATACAGAATTGTACTTACTTATTCACAGGATAGGTAATACACACACACACACACACACACACACACATACACTTGACAGGTCAGTGGAAAGATGGCAATAACACATCGTTTTGACAGCAACTAAATACAGAGGGGGGACGGGAGGTACAGTAAGTCATAAAATATCGTGGACCTCTCGTGTTTTTAAGTAATGGAAGTATATATCCGGAAACGAATTTATGAATATAAGTTTCTGTACATCAACTACAAAACTATATATACTACCTACTGAAAACCAAGAGCCATCCAAATTTCAATCCAGATAATAATGTTTGCATAAAGAAAAACGTAGGAGGTCCACAAAATGTTAAAATTGACAGTACAGGTGCAGGTGTGTGTGTGTGTGTGTGTGTGTATGTGTGTGTGAAGCGAGAGAGAGGGAGCGGTGTGTGTGGGGGGGGGGGGGGGGGGGAGAGAGAGGAGGCAGGAACGAGGATTGAGAGACAGAGTTTGAGGGATAGAATTGAGAGACAGAGTGTGAGAGAATGAAATAATGTGTGTATTTGTGTGTGTGTGTGTGTGTGTGTGTGTGTGTGTGTGTGTGTGTGTGTGAGTGAGAGAGATAACAGGAACAATAGCAGCTGGCGGTGTGGGTAATTCCTCGCTCTTTGTCCACTCCCAATGTAAAACTTTGTCGGTAATTCTCGGCGGTCGGTAAGTCTCCACTTTAACTCCACTTTAGATCAGTTACCCTCCGTTGTTGTGTTTGCCTGGCTTCCTCGCTATCTCTCTTTCCCGAGTTGATGGGTATGTAGTGTATCTCATCCTCTCCGATAATTAGACTAACTTGTTCTTGTTTATTTTTTTTTCGCTTAATTTCCTCTATTGAAATTTATCTTCTCGCTTCAGTTCTGTAATTATGTGCCCAACAAGAAGGTAGTGTAGATAGAAAGAACGTGATAAACTGCAAGATGGAAGGGGCTTAAATAAGATGCCCCCAAGACCTCCTGTCGAGATGATTCTATACATGTTTCGTTGGAAAAATTTCCAATTGCAGGCACGCTTTCGCTCGCCAGGATAAAATTGACACCTAAATAGCACAAAAGGTATTAATATTGCAAAGAACTGGAGCGAAAGGTCATGAAATCGCCGAGTTAAATGTCAAACTTAATGGAACTAAACATGAGGGAAAAGATGGTCCAGAAACATAAAACAAACCTTCCCTTAGTGTGTGTGCGGCTCTTCAAGTTCACCTACTCAGATGACATTACTGTTTCTAATCGGATGAAAATTAATAGTAACCCTTTCACGATTATGGCACATGTTGACAGTTTAATCTGGCTATCATTAAACGATTTTATACAAATTAGGAAGGATATGTGTGAACTTTAAAGGTGAAGACTATCTCAGTTATCCCACTGACCATAATGCTCTCCTTAACCCTTATTTAGCGGGCTAGGTGGTCTATTTGACCGTAGCGCCCAGCGGGTTTTTTTTTACCCTAAATAGGGTTGTTTCCATGCTCATTTTCATGCCTAAATAAGACCCAGAGCATAAAACAACTATTTATCCCTGAAAGGGCGTAATCAGAGCTTTCCAATGACACCCGAACCATCCTTGTACGACCACTGGTTCTCTTGCAACGATTGTGCAACACGAGTGCAAAAAACCAAAAATAAGGTAATTTCCTTACATAATTCCTGTGCAGTGAATCAGAAGAGGGGGAGAAGGGTGAGATACAGTTCAGTAGGTCCACCGCGGTGGTGGGGACCGGTCATAAGCTTACTACGCTCGTCCCACCGCTCAGCTCTCTCTCTCAGCAACATTACGTGCTGAAAATGGTGCTCGACAGATGACGTGCACCGCCACATAGTCCAAATTTATTTCACTCGACATATGTCGCGCGCCGCCAATAAGGGGTTAACTCGTATACAATCGTCTAATAATAGCCAGAAAACAAAAAAGTAAATAGTCATAGTATTTTAAAAGGGTTAAACCCCCGGGGTTCGGTACTTTGAGCTGATGTACAGTATAGTTGTGGTCCTCCATATTCGAACACCTATTGATAAATTAAGTAACACCCCATTATTAACATTAATCATCAATTACAAACCCCAATACACTTGAATAAACTAATGAAAGCATATGGATTTCCCGGGATTCGAACTCGGTACACCACACCCAGAACATAAGCATCTAAACCATTACACCACCAATACAGTTAATACAAATACATATACAAATACACGATTTGACTATTATCCCCTTGCAAATTATGCAGCATGCTGACAGTTTATTCTGGCTATCATTAGACGATTTCATATTGCTTTGGAAGGATATGCGGGAATTATATGGGTAAAGACTATCTCAAATAACCCTCCGAATTCCACGTCCCCTTCCTAATCTGAATATGAATGCATAATAGCCAAACAAACAGAAAAGAATTGCGTCATCATATCTTGACCTTCATCAAGTTTAATACAAATATCCCCAAGACCCCCCTTCGAGATAAATCTGAATCCTGGCCGAACGCTGGTTCCTCCTAAATTAAAGGCTCGCTAACGCTCGCAAGGACAAATGTGATAACTAAATGGCACGAAAGATCGTAGTAGGCAAAGAAATGGGGCAAACGTCTTAATATCGCAAACATTAATGGGACGAACGTGTTAAAAAAAAAAAAAAAAAAAAAAAATAACAGAGCTAAACACAAGGGAGAAGGGGGTCCAGAAATAAACCTAACCTCCCCTAAAACTACAAGACAGGTGCCAAAATATGTGTTACAGGCCTACAGTATGTATCTCCGCTGTACCGAGGTTCCTGTGTGTGGTAGTATGTGCCGGGTGACTGACAACAACGAGACTGCTGGAGGGTTTTGTGATGGACGAATGGGAACATAAGGCCGATTTGGGAGCCTGGGAAGATAGTTTACATCCAGGTTATTTATTATGGTATATGTAAAGATGGAATTAGGTTTTATAGTTCAAATTAATACTACTATTACTTCTACATAATAATGATAATGTTATAGCAGGGTTTTTACCAGGTTTGTATATTGGTTATAGTGAGTTCTAATGACTGGGAAATTCAGAGTTCACACAATACATGCATATAAGTCAAAATAGAGGATATATATATATATATATATATATATATATATAACACCAAGTATAATTGTAAAGAACAGTTTTATTGAGCTTAACTATTACTTATACTTACATAGATAGTTACAGATGAATTAATGATAAGTGGTATACAACATAATTTACTATCCTAGCACGATCGAGGAGCTAGAAGGAGCTCAGGTATATTAATATAGGTTTAGTTTACCTCTTGAACAATATAACACAATTACATATTATTAACACTGCTGAGTCGGATAACTGTGTACTATTTTAATATTTATATATATATATATATATGTTAGTAAAGCCAGGTAATAAAATGTCTTTAATACATACGAGGTTGAAAGAAATGGCAATTTCTGCGTTGGAAATTTTATTATTCAAAGTTTCCAGGTCTCTGATGAGTTTTCGCTGGGTGGCAGGAAGTAGATGAAGGAGATGAGCAAAATTCATGGTGGTACAGGGTTACATAAATGTACATGATGATACAGGATATACGACGCGTTTCACTGGACAACCAGTATTATCAAGTAAGGAAGGAATGATATAAAAGGTAAACAGGAAGGGTATATATAGAGGGTGGAGGATCAGAGGAGGCGGAAAACAGGGGGCAAAAGTCTGCTATTGGTGGAAGCGTAAATTAGGAGAGAGAAAGGGGTTAACCGCTTCACGCATGCGCACTGGATGCGGGATGGTGGTCAGTAGGGGGGGTCGAAGCTGATTGGCTGCGTGTCGAGGGGCGTGGCCTAAGTTGTGTGGCGCCTGCAGAAGACGAAGCTGAAGGAGGTAGCGCGGGGGGCTGCGTCAAGGGCACGGGGGGGGGAGGAGGGGTGTTAGGTCCTGTAGGGTAGTGCCTTTTGGCAGAAGGAAGGATCTGAAGGTCCAGAGTTTGGTTGTTGATGTTGGGATGTAAGGCTTGGATATATAAAGCTTCGAGTATAGGTAATCTCCTTGGGTCACTTTCTTTATCGAGTATGGTGGTGTGTTTCTCTAACTCGTTGCGTGTGAGGTGAGGGTGGTTAGGGGTGAGATAGTGGTCTTTGATGGCTCCAGCCTGAAGGTGAAGAGTTAACCGACGTGAAAGACGAGTCTGCGTCATACCAATATAGGAATGAGGTCCACAGTCCTCATAATTACAGGTATGTTGGTAAATGACGTGATCGTCGGTCATCGGGCTCTTTATCTTGGTGGAGGCTGGTTTGTTGCGGAGAACGAGGTTGGAGGTCTTGGGGGATTTGTAATAAATTATTAATTTGATTTTGTTTTCCGGGTTGGTTGGGTGGACATGCTTGGAGATTATATCTTTTAAGACGGCCTCGTCATTTTTGTGTTCAGAGGACATGTAATTGCGGTAGAAGATCTTAATTTCATTGGGGGGGTCAATGTTGGGAGGGCTTTGGGTGTACCATTTTTCAAGATGGTGGTTGATGGTGCTGGAGATGTCGGAGTTGGAGTATCCGTTATTTACTAAAACTTGGGATAGTCTTTCTAGTTCCTGGTGGGTGTCGGCCCAGGTAGAGCAGTGCGTGAGGGCTCTCCTAACATAGGCGGAGATGGAGGATAGAAGATAACGGCGGGGGCATTCACTATCGCCGTTGAGGCATTGTCCTGTGTTAGTAGGTTTAATGTAGACGGTGGTTTTGAACCCATGGTCGTTCAGAGCTACGAGGATGTCGAGGAAGGGGAGTTGTCCATTGTTAGATTTTTCAAAGGTGAAGTTAAGTCCGGAGGAGGTCATGAAGCGACGCTGGAGTTCCTGTAGTTCGTGGAGGTCCTTGATTTGCACGAAGATGTCATCCACGTATCTACAGTAGACGGCTGGTCGTTGGGCAGCTAGGAGCTCTTCCTCGATGGTACCCATGAAAAAGTTCGCAAAAAGAACTCCTAGGGGGCTGCCCATCGCCACACCGTCTATCTGCTTGTACATGTTGCCCCGGGGGCAAAGGAAGGAAGCCTCCTTGGTACATAGCTCCAGTAGTGTTTTCAGGGCCTTCTCCGGGATGTCCAGTGTAGGTGTATCAGGGCAATGATAACTTCGACGTAGAATCATGTCAATGGTCCTATCCACTGGCACGTTGGTGAACAGGCTTTCTACACACTATCGCCTCTCTCGACGTAGAAAGCCTGTTCACCAACGTGCCAGTGGATAGGACCATTGACATGATTCTACGTCGAATTTATCATTGCCATTTTATCATACCCATTTTCATGGGTACCATCGAGGAAGAGCTCCTACCTGCCCAACGACCAGCCGTCTACTGTAGATACGTGGATGACATCTTCGTGCAAATCAAGGACCTCCACGAACTACAGGAACTCCAGCGTCGCTTCATGACCTCCTCCGGACTTAACTTCACCTTTGAAAAATCTAACAATGGACAACTCCCCTTCCTCGACATCCTCGTAGCTCTGAACGACCATGGGTTCAAAACCACCGTCTACATTAAACCTACTAACACAGGACAATGCCTCAACGGCGATAGTGAATGCCCCCGCCGTTATCTTCTATCCTCCATCTCCGCCTATGTTAGGAGAGCCCTCACGCACTGCTCTACCTGGGCCGACACCCACCAGGAACTAGAAAGACTATCCCAAGTTTTAGTAAATAACGGATACTCCAACTCCGACATCTCCAGCACCATCAACCACCATCTTGAAAAATGGTACACCCAAAGCCCTCCCAACATTGACCCCCCCAATGAAATTAAGATCTTCTACCGCAATTACATGTCCTCTGAACACAAAAATGACGAGGCCGTCTTAAAAGAAATAATCTCCAAGCATGTCCACCCAACCAACCCGGAAAACAAAATCAAATTAATAATTTATTACAAATCCCCCAAGACCTCCAACCTCGTTCTCCGCAACAAACCAGCCTCCACCAAGATAAAGAGCCCGATGACCGACGATCACGTCATTTACCAACATACCTGTAATTATGAGGACTGTGGACCTCATTCCTATATTGGTATGACGCAGACTCGTCTGTCACGTCGGTTAACTCTTCACCTTCAGGCTGGAGCCATCAAAGACCACTATCTCACCCCTAACCACCCTCACCTCACACGCAACGAGTTAGAGAAACACACCACCATACTCGATAAAGAAAGTGACCCAAGGAGATTACCTATACTCGAAGCTTTATATATCCAAGCCTTACATCCCAACATCAACAACCAAACTCTGGACCTTCAGATCCTTCCTTCTGCCAAAAGGCACTACCCTACAGGACCTAACACCCCTCCTCGCCCCCCGGTGCCCTTGACGCAGCCCCCCGCGCTACCTCCTTCAGCTTCGTCTTCTGCAGGCGCCACACAACTTAGGCCACGCCCCTCGACACGCAGCCAATCAGCTTCGACCCCACCTACTGACCACCATCCCGCATCCAGTGCGCATGCGTGAAGCGGTTAACTCCTTTCTCTCTCCTAATTTACGCTTCCACCAATAGCAGACTTTTGCCCCCTGTTTTCCGCCTCCTCTGATCCTCCACCCTCTATATATACCCTTCCTGTTTACCTTTTATATCATTCCTTACTTGATAATGCTGGTTGTCCAGTGAAACGCGTCGTATATCCTGTATCATCATGTACATTTATGTAACCCTGTACCACCATGAATTTTGCTCATCTCCTTCATCTACTTCCTGCCACCCAGCGAAAACTCATCAGAGACCTGGAAACTTTGAATAATAAAATTTCCAACGCAGAAATTGTCATTTCTTTCAACCTCGTATGTATTAAAGAAAATATGTATATATATATATATATATATATATATATATATATATATATATATATATATATATAACTTTAAGCACACAATTGAACGAGGGTTTACACTGAGTCTAAATATAATGGACTCTAATTATATATAGCACCTTACGCACTGGAGGAAATTAGGCAGAGTCAATATCTTGGGACTCTAACTTTGTAGCATACACTTTACACATTGGTGGAAAATAGGCAGAGTCGATATCTTAGGACTCTAACTTTGTAGCACACCTTACGCACTGGTGGAAGTTAGGCAGAGTCGATGTATTAGGACTCTAGCTTTGATATCTCGTCACTGGTAACGACTTGATGCAGGTTTTATATCATCACTCCAGAATCAACACTTGGAGTAAATGGTTGAGGTAACAGCTTGTAGTCATCTGAGTCTCCGTTGGGCCGTCCAGGTTGTCCTGTCGTGTGGATTAGTTGTTTAAGTTACAGATGAGTTAATGGGTATAGGGTCTTGAATGAGGCTCCTTAAGTATCATGATACTGGGCCTCATCAGACAAACGCGAGTATATTTTTAGCAGGGGAGCTAGGGATACTCGACTATCCTGACCGTTATATTAACCGGTGATGAAGTTCTGTTCAGATACTCTTGGTGTGGAGTCTTTAATATAATGCCTATGTCATGACACAGTGACAAGATATCGGGTTAATGCAAGGAGATAATATGATCGTGACCAATATTATATTCCTTGACTACCGCTCACCTTTGTAGGAGGTTCAAAGAACTCGGGCTGGTGTTTAAACCTTTTAATTACAATTGTATACTAGCATGTCAGTATAGCAAAAGTACTAAGAACTTCTGTATGCAGAGTGCCGGTTAAGATGTCTCACAAAGCCCTGTTACTATTCGAGTGACCTTGGCATTCCAAGTATCCTTCGGTAGTAAAGTTGCAGATTTAAATATAGAAGTCAGGTGGGGACATGTCCACGAGTTTGGACTTCTATTATTAAAAGTGCAGCCTATTAGTGACTTTGATGTTACTACTCTATCATGACACGTAAATAACCAAGATTCCTTAATAGGGAAAATAACTCCTCAGACCTATTGAGATATTAGGCATGCCTTCAATCTACTGAATGGGAGGGTAATTCTAGTGCTATCACCACTAACATGTCAGTGTTGTAAAAACCCTAGAATTGCTTGCCCTGTTCAACTTTCGTCGGGATAGCGACGACTTTAGCTGAGATGTCCCGGGGTAGATGTTCTGGGGTCAAAAGGTCACAAGTCAGTCGGGGTGGATCTAAAGAGATTTAATTAGGAGGGTCCCCTTAGAAGCTGGTGGCCAGGTGATTTGGCCTTTGGGTGGAAGCAGGGCGTAAGTGCCTGTTTCTATGATGGTGCTGGTGATTCTTCTTTCCCTGGCTGAATATGATTTTCCTTTTAATAGTTTCTTGTGAGGCTGATGGTCTACTTATATTCTTTCTGGGTGTTGAGGGAAGTTCTGTGATAATGGCAGTAATCCGAGCATCTCGTCTGATGTCCGTAGGGAGCGTGGAAGTATTATTTTCCTGGAAGTAGTGATGTGTATTCGTCATATAGTTCCGGGAATTGTCCTGCACACATGGTATCACTCCGCTGGCATCTTTTATTGTTATTAATGTTGTTCTTTCCTCCTCTTCTATCTTGCCTTTGTTCTTCTCTTTCTCGTTCTCTTTCTTGATGATAAGGGGTAGTTTCGGGATGCGGGGCATTTTGTTTATTTGTTTCTTTCTGCTTCCTGTTTGTGATTGTCCTCTCGGTTCTGGTTTAGTTACTCCTTCCATTTGTCCCGGGAATCGTTCTCCATGGTGGTAGCCATCTTGTCTTCTTGGTTTGTTGTTAATTTCTTGTTGCTTAGGCCTTACTGTTGTTGTTTCGTCTAACTTCTTCTTCTCTGCTTTCCTCTGGACGTTGGGCTTTCTGGTGGTGGTCTGGGGGTCTGGAATGTAGTACCTGGTTCTTGTTCTTTCTCCACTTCCCATTTTGTCTATCATTATTCTCTTTGCTTTCGTTTCTCCTTTCCATTCTTTTCTTCCCATCTGTTCTGCATTTGGTTCCTCTGAGGTTTTCCTGTTTCTATTTGTGGGTGTCTTCCTTATTTGCGTTATTATAGATAATAATTATGATACTAATAATAATAATAATAATAATAATGATAATAATAATAAATATTAATCGGTTAATTTCGAGATAATTATGTCTTTGGAAATGATAGATTGGCCAACACAAAGCTATTTTATGTTCATTTTCTTGCATTCCTTTCCATGTCCATTCAAGTCTTCAAATATAACATTGCTGCAGTTTGACACCCTTAAGCGAATGTATACAGCTTAATACCATCATATACGATTTCACCAAAATTAGATGTTCACACTTAAAACTATCTTTAAAATTATCTATCTCCCTATCCAATATATATTCTCATATTATCTTTTTGAATATATTTAAACTTCAGTCTAAATTTATTTTATCCATTATATTGTTCCATATTAAAACTCCTTTGTGCCTAAATGTTCTCTTCATTACATTCGTTCTGGCAATGGGAATATGTAGTTTATGACTCTGCCTGGTTAAATGTTGATGTCAGTTGAGGATAAAAGCTCTCGTGTGATTGCCCCTTGTCAGAGAACACCGGGGAAGGCATTGAAAGTGGAGTGAGTGGACGTGTTAGGCCAAGACGGACAACACGCCGAGAGTAATAGGCACACAGACACACACACATACAGTACACTCATGGATACAATTCTGGAAAAAATATATCTAAGTAAACAATTATATAGATGAAAATAAATAAATAAATATATGAAATTGATTAAATACATAAATAATACAAATTATAAAATATATATGAAATAAGAAATAAGAAAAACGAAGACAATTATTAGAAAAATAATAGTAAATAAGTAAATACATAAATAAATATAATTGTTGACGCATCGAATAGCAGTTCTTTGGTCATGTCTTGTCGCGAATATTGTCCTTACTTCATTCACATCTGATATATTCTGGCTAACGCCTGACGATTTTCTCATAAACTACTTTTGTGAAAACCCATCTAACTATGTTGAACAATCCTCTTTCTTTTCTGTTACATGTTCTCGTGTTGACCTTCATGGTGTGTGTGTGTGTGTGTGTGTGTATGTGTGTGTGTGTGTGTGTGTGTGTGTGTCTGCGTCTCAGTGAAGTGGAAGGAAGATGAATACGTGGCAGGTCGAGAAGAAGATGGTATAATACATTATACTGTTGTGTCTGTATGAGTGTCAATGCTTGAAAAGGGAACGGGTGAAGCAAAATAGATAAATATAGATAGGAATGAATAGAGGACATTTGTTAAGGAGAGCACATGAAGGTCTGTGTAACCTTTTCAATGACAAACCTGGAAGGTCTTCATCCAGATGTTGATGTGAAGCGACTCTGTTGTGGAAAATGTATAACATCTGAGATGAAGCCAATGATTTCGGGTGCTGGTGAATGAATGTTGTTCCGAATGCTAGATAGCTTGCTTTTGGCTGGCGTCTGTTAGATATATTCTTCTCCTGTCATATTTGTTCCCATTCATATGTTTCTTGCTGATCCTCCCTGCTCCATTATGGTAGTGTGGGATTGGCTACTGACTGACTGTGCATTTACGTCAATAAATGTCATCGTGTATCTATATGTTCACTTCTTCGTCTTTCTCTATTTACCCCACTCACTTATCTGATATAAGTCCCTTCTTCGTCTTTCTCTATTTCCCCCACTCACTTCTCTAATGAATGCCACTTCTTCGTCTTTCTCTATTTATCCCACTCATTTCTCCAATAAATGCCACTTCTTAGTCTTTCTCTATTTCTCCCGATCATTTCTCTAATAAATGCCACTTCTTCGTCTTTCTCTATTTCTCCCGATCATTTCTCTAATATATGCCACTTCTTCATCTTTCTCTATTTCTCCCGATCATTTCTCTAATAAATGCCACTTCTTCGTCTTTCTCTATTTCTCCCGATCATTTCTCTAATATATGCCACTTCTTAGTCTTTCTCTATTTCTCCCGATCACTTCTCTAATATATGCCACTTCTTAGTCTTTCTCTATTTCTCCCACAAACTTCTTTAATATATGCCACTTCTTAGTCTTTCTCTATTTCTCCCGATCACTTCTCTAATATATGCCACTTCTTCGTCTTTCTCTATTTCTCCCACTCACTTCTCTAATATATGCCACTTCTTAGTCTTTCTCTATTTCTCTCGATCACTTCTCTAATATATGCCACTTCTTAGTCTTTCTCTATTTCTCCCGATCACTTCTCTAATATATGCCACTTCTTAGTCTTTCTCTATTTCTCCCGATCACTTCTCTAATATATGCCACTTCTTAGTCTTTCTCTATTTCTCCCACTCACTTCTCTAACATATGCCACTTCTTAGTCTTTCTCTATTTCTCCCACAAACTTCTTTAATATATGTCACTTCTTCGTCTTTCTTTATTTCTCCCACTCACTTCTCCATTATTCCAGTGCCTTTTTTTCCACGCCGTTTGTTTCTTCTCATATTTCTCACTGGTTCTTTATAACCCATTCAGTACCGGTGACTTCCTTTTCATTATAGACTGGTAATTATTAGACGATTATATTCAGCGTAGGAAGGATGTCTACCCATTGCAAGGGCCACATAATTAATCGTCTCAATGTAGCTAAAATCAAACAAAACATACGTCACGGGTACCGAAAGGGATTAAATCTTGTGTGTGTGTGTGTGTACGTCAATAAATGTCACCGTGCATCCGTATGTTGTCTTCTTCGTCTTTCTGTACTTCTCCCACTCCCTGCTCTAACATGCCAGGGCCTTTCTTTTCACACCATTTATTGCTACGTCTCTCGCTCACTGCTCTACCTGATTTGATTCCCCCGTATTAGGTTTTATTTTTGCTTAAGGGAGCCCACCTCGATTTTGTTTTCTCTTTCTCTCCCTCTGTCTTTGGCTTGTATATATTCCGCCCTATTCAGCCTACTGTTTTAAGACGTTTACCCCCATCCAGGTGCCAACGTTTTCCTGGCGAGCGGTAGCGATCTAATATATAATTTGTTTTGACAGAAAGCAAAATTTGTACATTTTTCGATAAAAAAATGTCTCAGGCGAAGCCAGATTTCTCCATACAATGCCAAATCGACACCTGGATGGGGATAAACGTCTTAAAACAGTTGGCTGAATGGGGCCGAATGGATACAAGCCAGGGAAAGAGAGAAAAGGAGAGAAAGATAACAACAACAAAAAACGGTGACCCCCATAACCTTTATCTCTTCTTTTGCTTTTCCGTGTTTTGGTTTCGTTTACATTGTTGTTGGTGTATTGTTACTTTGTGTTTTGCCTTTACCTTTTTTTGTTTCTCTATTTTGTATTTTCCTATTTTCTCCAGTTATAATTTGCACCCATACATGTTCTGTATTTACCTATTTTGTTTGTATTAGTTACAATATTCACCCTTTAATGTTCTGTATTTAGCCTATTTTCTCCAGTTATAATATTCACCCTTTAATGTTCTGTATTTAGCCTATTTTCTCCAGTTATAATATTCACCCTTTAATGTTCTGTATTTAGCCTATTTTCTCCAGTTATAATATGCACCCATTAATGTTCTGCATATAACCTATTTTCTCCAGTTATAATATGCACCCATTAATGTTCTGCATATAACCTAATTTCTCCAGTTATAATATGCACCCTTTAATGTTCTGTATTTAAGGGGACGTTATTAAATTATATTACATCTCAAGATTATACTATTTATTGTGAAATCATTATAACCATCTATCATATAATTTTAAGGTGTTTTAGTTACAGTATCTAGATTTATATGGGTGACTGTACATTACAGAGGTCAGAAGGTCATTCACCCCTATGATGTATTGTCTGGTCAGATCCTGTCACACACATTCTGCTGAAATGACACTCCCTGTACTTTCTCCAACGCCATCTTGTAACCACGAGTAGCCATCTTGTAACCGGGAGGTGAATTATAGGTGTGGCTTGGAGGTGGTGAGAAGGTGAGAGATAGGGAGAGTAGGTAGATAGAATCGAACATCCAGGGTGATAACATATACCCAGAGATACCCTCTTGAGTTAGGGTTTACTCTTATATTACTTTATAGTACTTCTGTATATCTTTCAGATTGTTACTTAAATATATCAAAGTGGTTTTGGATCAGAGATCTTTAATTATATTCCCTTTACCTATATCTATCAATATATAATAGGTATATGGTAATCGGTGGTGGCAGCTTTTATACCTATCTATTAATTCAATCAATCTACAAGCAGAGAACTCAGCCTCTACACTACAACTTCTACAATCATCATACACCCTACAGTAACCTATTGCTCATAGGAGACACCTTAAGTCTACCTACATCGAGTAAGAGGTTAACCCTTATCATAAATATAGGATCGTAACTCAAAACGTCCTAATGCTACTGTCTGGAGTTAACCCTATGAATACATTTGACTACTCCTAACAGTCTTACGTAACATGGTAGGCAGCGGTGGTCCTTTTTAACATGAATTGTTAATTTAGGCCACTACACCACGTTCCTTCGAAGAATTATCAAGCCTACACTCGACCATTCTACCAATTTCCGGTTTTCCATTCTACCAATTTGATCCAGTCTTATCCGGTCTACAATACAAATCATCTAGCAGCTCTACATTTATTGTTTCCTGAGTTCCTGTGCAAATTACCTCTGTTGATTTCCAACCACTACCTACAAATTGGTTAAGTTAATACCATTTTTACACTTCGAGATTCAACTACTCTACCAGTTCATCTCTACGGCGATTTCTGTTGCTGCCGGGAGACGACTTTATCAAGAGAGAGTACAAAGGAGTACAAAGAGTGTCTGCAGTCGTCAGCTGAGTCAGCATGTGCTGATCCCTCAACCATCGACCCTGACCTGACTCAACCACACTCACTCCTCATAGCTGTGAATGTTAATTTCAAGTGATTTTAAAGGTGTGTACAGTGTTTAATCAAACATCTATATATTACGGTCAATTATTTCCCGCATGTCTAGCGAGATAAATTCATTTTTATAAATATGTCTCATAAAATGAGTCTTCCTAGATATTGCGTGTTTTCTAACACATGTCAAATCGTCAGTGACATGGCGGTCAATTTATCATGTCGTTCAGTCAAAACTCCAATTTCTCATCATGTCATTTCATATCGGTATCCTCATATGGATCATGTCATACCGCGACCTCCTGACCCATCCCATGATCGTGGCCGGACGGACAGACAGACAGTCACTCATCCTGTGAGTCAGTCAGTCTGTCTCTCTCCCTTGCATAGTGTATAAGTGTGTGCGAGTTGCGGTAATTTTCCAGATGTTTCCCTAACTTTATTCACGAGTATTCAATTTGTATGTTCTTTTCATCTCGTTGTATTTTTTTTTTCTCTGTCAGATTTGTTTTCTCCTAATTTGTCTCCCACTAGTCGATCTAATTAAGCGGTTGAATTAATTTGTCATTGTTGGGAACATTCTGAAGTTTTAAAGTAATTCTAGTGTTAATCAATTAAACAGTACTCTTATTTGTTTTATAAGTGCGCGAGTGGCTTAGGCCTATGTCGTTTTGATTTCGACTCGCTGGCGGCAGCCAAGGTAATTGAGTAATTTTATTCTTGTTATTTCTAAGTCCTTAATTTTAACATCTCTAATACGTACAGTGTGATTTTTTATTTTTTGTATTAACATCTTTTGTGAATTTCTTACGAGTTTGACATTCCATCTTAATTGTTTTTCTTTCGCTCGCTAGTAGGCCTATATTGTTTCTTTTGTTAACACGATGGTAGATACTATTGCTTTAATTTGAGTGCGAGTTCTGTAAAGATTAATGTTCGTGTTTTAATTAACATCTTTTTGTCCAAATTGTGGACTCTACCGAAATGCACTCGTTCAAGAATTTTTGTTTCGAGTTTCTTTTGAATTGAATTTTGGAAGTTTGATTGATTGACATTTTCTTGGTGTATTATTTTTGGAATCGTTCAATTTTTTTTTTTCGTTCGGTTGATTCTGACGAATATTTCGGGGAACTTCAGATAATATTCCATACATTTGTTTTTGCCCATTTTTGTGTTTCGTGTTTGCCTTTTAATATTGCTACGGGCTATATATAAATCGGTAATTTAATTCGCTAATCTTGTGGCATATTTTTTTCTTGAGGAATTTCCTAAGCTGTAAGTTTTTCCCCTAGTGTTTAATTTCGAGTTAATTTGTTTTGGATCACAGGATATTATTAGTCATGTGTTTTCCATGATTTTAACGAGTTATTTTCTGTTCAAATGTATTCAATTAAGTGTTCTCTTTCCTAATTGGCCCGATTTTCTCGTGTTGAATTTATACGTTCAATTACCGTAGATTTATCGATGTAATTCTTGCTTCTTTTAAAGAAAATGTGAATTTTTATGTTCATCTTTAGTTTGGGGGAGCCCAGTGAGATTAAAACAATCTATTATTTAGTATATTTGCATGAAACATTGGCTATAGTTTTTCTAATATAGATGTTCGATTTCATTGTTTTGGCTTTGGCTTATTTTGGAAAATATTTATTTATAGAGAGTGCCTTGGAAATCTGACAGAAAATTCTCAGAGTATATTGAAACTATATATTTTTTGTTCGTGATCTTCGAGGAGAACGGCCATATGGAGAAGGACAATATTAGTATATTCTGTTATGAGTTTATGATTAAATAAAATGCTAGGAGTTAATTTATTAATATCTATACGGTCTATGGTATTTAATATGACTTCTGTGTAATGTTATGGGGAGATACATTTTCTTGGTGAATTAAGTTTGTACATGTATGATTTATTAATATCTGTATGTTGTAAGGTATTATATATAACTCGACATTATTTTATTTTAAGAGAACATTTCTTGGAGGGGTTCGAGTGTGAATCCTTAGGATTTTCTTGGGGTTTATGGAATTTGTTTTAGAATTTATTTTGCACTAACTTGTAATAATGTATTTGCAACGTGGAGTGTGTGAATTTATTCTGTATTTTCTATAGGTTTGGCCATAGGATATTGGCCATCAAAATACCGGTTACGGCTAGCTACCGTCAGAAAACATCTATTACAATTTTATTCGAATTCTATGTGATTTTATTTGCGCATTGCATTTTTTCAGAATAGGAAGGTAATCATATTACATACCACAGGATGTGGATGGCTGTGTTACATATTGATGTGTCTATTTCCTTGAGTTTACATTGACATTTTGTGTTTTTTCTTTATATATATATATAAACTAGATAGTATTAATTAACACACTTATCACGGGTTTGTGAAGTTGTGTTTATTGCTATTTGGTGTTTTTTCCTATGGGTAGGAATTATCTTTTATTTTATTTTTCTACAATTGTGTATGTATGATTTTTCCCTAGGATATATATATTTTTTTTTTTGCAGCTGTATATTTTAATTTTACTTTGTTTTATAAATCTATATTTCTTTACTTTGTTAATCGATCTACAACAGACACCATGTTTATAATGTGTCTTTGTTTTTGTTCTTTTGGGGTTTCTTATTGGGATTTGTTTGAAAATAATACCTAGAGTATTTTACTTTGTACAATATTGTTTGCATTGTCTTTTCATTTGTGTTTGCTTTGTTCATTTTTTTTCCGTTTTTTATAATTTTACTATAACTTTTATTTTATTAACAAAATACTTAGACAATTTCCATTCCACTTTCAATTTTTATCTTCAACTTACAATGTATTTACTTACAGTAGGTGACTATTCATCTTTTATTTTCATTGTAGCTTCATGTACTTCCGCCTGCTTCGCTAATAGGCCTACCTTTGTATTCTGTAGTCACCCAGACATTGTTCATTTGCCAATAATGAATCGTGTTGCAGGGGGCTACGAGGGGACCATAGGAGAGCCGAGAGGTAATGTACGAGGGATGGAGTTAGTTAGATTCATACCTTACTAATTTTAACTGTAATTTGCTTAACTCTCATTATCATTTTAAGTGCTACCTTGCTGTGGGAAGCAAGAATCTTAGTGGGGGCGTATTACATCTCAAGATTATACTATTTATTATGAAATCATTATAACCATCTATCATATAATTTTAAGGTGTTTTAGTTACAGTATCTAGATTTATATGGGGGACTGTACATTACAGAGGTCAGAAGATCATTCACCCCTATGACGTATTGTCTGATCAGATCCTGTCACACACATTCTGCTGAAATGACACTCCCTGTACTTTCTCCAATGCCATCTTGTAACCACGGGTAGCCATCTTGTAACCGGGAGGTGAATTATAGGTGTGGCTTGGAGGTGGTGAGAAGGTGAGAGATAGGGAGAGTAGGTAGATAGAATCGAACATCCAGGGTGATAACATATACCCAGAGATACCCTCTTGAGTTAGGGTTTACTCTTATATTACTTTATAGTACTTCTGTATATCTTTCAGATTGTTACTTAAATATATGAAAGTGGTTTTGGATCAGAGATCTTTAATTATATTCCCTTTACCTATATCTATCAATATATAATAGGTATATGGTAATCGGTGGTGGCAGCTTTTATACCTATCTATTAATTCAATCAATCTACAAGCAGAGAACTCAGCCTCTACACTACAACTTCTACAATCATCATACACCCTACAGTAACCTATTGCTCATAGGAGACACCTTAAGTCTACCTACATCGAGTAAGAGGTTAACCCTTATCATAAATATAGGATCGTAACTCAAAACGTCCTAATACTCCTGTCTGGAGTTAACCCTATGAATACATTTGACTACTCCTAACAGTCTTACGTAACAATTAATCTAATTATTATTTATTATTACGGATATATATAGATTTGTGTTAGTTTGCTCCCTAGACCTCTATGAAGCTTAAAAATATGACATCCCAAAGACTACCTTCGAGAACAAAATGTAAATTTTTCGGTAGAAAAATGTCCTGGCCGATGGCCGGTTCCTCCGAAAAGAAAAACAAACACAAAAAACTACAGGCTCGCCATCACTCACCAGGAAAAAATAGACACCTAAATAGCACAAAAGGTTTTAATATTGACACAGAAATGGGCGAAAGTCTTAACATTTGAAAACTAATGAGGCTAAACATGAAAGAGAAGGGGGTTCAGAAAGGAAACTACTACTTCCCTTTGACATATTTTCTCTATTTATAATATGCACCCTTAGACAACCAGTTTATACAGCCACATTCGTGAACGACCAAAACTCAAACAGCCTCAATTCAAAGTAAACGAGAATAAACTAAATTACAATACGTTAAGGAGAAATACTAGTTATTTATTAATATTAATATTATTAATTTAGTTTTATATTTTATTTTATTGTATATAATTTTTAGTTTCTTCCCTAGACCTCCATCAAGCTTAAAAGGTACCCCCAAGGTATATGTGCATTTTTCGGTAGATATATTCCGCGGCCGAAGGCCGATTTCTCCTAAATTGCTGGTTGCTATCGCTCACCAGGAATAAATCGACACCTAAATGGCACGAAAGGTCTCAAAATTGACAAGGAAATGAGACGAAAGGTTTTATAATAGATCAATTAATGAGGCGAATGTCTTAAAATCTCAAAACTAACGGGGTTAATCTTAAGAGAGAAAGGGGTCCAGCAAAAAAACTATCTTAAGTTTGGTTTGGTTATGCCCAGTCAGCCCTAATTAAAATATATAGGTAAAATTGAGTACATTCAAACTAGGAGGCAGTTATCGTTCTGGCTGTGGCCGATAAGGAGTTGACCATTTGAACGAAGGAAGGAAAGGAAGAATGAAAAACGGAACGGAAGGAAGAAGGCAATAATGAAAGGAAGAAAGAAGGAAAGGGATGAAGGGAAGAAGGAAGGATGGAAGAAAAGAAGAAGGGAGGAAAGGAAAAAATACGGAAAGATGGATGGGAAGGAAGAATGAATGAAGGCAAGAAGGAAGGCTGGAGGAAAAGATGAAGGAAGGAAAGGAAGGAAGAAGGAAAGGCGGAAAGGAAGGAAGAAGGAAAGACAGAAGGGGTGGAAAGGAAGAAAGACGGAAAGGAAGAAAAGCGGAAAGGAAGAAGGAAGGAAAGGAAGAATTAAGTAACAAACCGTAGTGTCTGTGTATGGTGCATTATGGGAGGGACATGGCTGGTGGAGGATACACGAGTCACCACCCAGGAGTTACGGAAGGACATAAACAGCTGAGGGGGACCAACATCATCTCCTTAAAGGGGTACGGTTTATTCATTAGTTTACTTAACTATGTATTTATTATTGATTTAGTTTCTTCCCTAGACCTCCATCAAGCTTAATTAATTATCCTCAACATCCACTTTCGAGATAAATTTGTAAATTTTTTGGTACAAGAATGTCCTGGCCGAAGGCCGATTCCTTAAACAAGTACAAGCTCGCTATTGCTTGCCAGGAAAAAATTCAATACCAAAATGGCACAGAAAGTTTTGATATTGACAAAGAAATTGGGACGAAAGGTTTTAAAATCGACACAATCATGATGCAATCGTCTTAAAATCTCAAAACCAATGTAACTAAACACGAATAAGAATGGGGTCCACATAAAGTAATTAGCTCCCCCTTAAGCACTAGGCTATAAGTATGAGTCAACACATCTATTGAGTATCCTTCAGTTTATCTAGCATTCATTCTGTATGTCTCTCTCTCTCTCTCTATTTCTCTCTCTCTCTCTCTCACTCACTCACTCACTCTCACTCTCTCTCTCTCTCTCTCTCTCTCTCTCTCTCTCTCGACAATATTTCACGCGGCTGTCTACAAATCGTTACAGCGGATAACGGGGGATTGAAATATGGCCCCGGATCCGAACTACTAGGGTCATTATCGGAGTGTTGAACCGGTAATGCAGGATAAAGGCCCGAAGGATAGAAGGGCAGGAAAGGAAGGATAGGAGGGAAGGATGATAGGAAGGAGGGAGGGAGGGAGGAAGGAGGAGCTAAGAGGCGTGTAGATGGAAAGGAAGAAGGAAGGAAAGGAAGGAGCAAAGAAATGGAAAGAGGGAGGGAGGATAGGAGGAAGGAAAAGGAAGAAGGAAGGATACGAGGGAAAGGAAGGAGGATAGAAGGAAGACAAACAAGAATGAAGGTAAGTAGGAAGAAGGAAGGCAAGCAAGCAGGATGGAAGAAGGAAGACAGAATGAAAGGAAGAAGGAAGGAAGGATGAAAAAAGAAAGAAAGAAAGAAGGAAGGAAGGATGAAGAAGAGAAGGAAGGAAGGAAGAGAGTATGAAGGATGAACATGAAGGAAAAGTAAGGGAAGATAGAAGGAGGGAAGGAGAGAAATGAAAGGGAAAAGGAAGAAGGAAGGAAAGGAAGAATGAAATTAAAAAAGAAGGAAAGGAAGAAAGAATGATAGGAAGAAAGAAGGAAAGTAAGAAGGAATGAAAAGGGGGAAGAAGAGAGAGGTAGTTAATAATGAAGGAGGCAAGGAACCCAGGCAACAATAATCACACAATAGTTACATAGAGTTACATAGATACACAGACTACACAGACCTTGCGGTTCCCTACTAGGTAGTCCGGACTTAATGCTAAAATAAAATGTGCTAGTAAGTGGAAAGCAAGGATAACAAAGCAGAAGGCTCTCTTCCAACCCACCTCTCCCTCCGACCGTTGGACGGCATGAAATTAAGTTGGGGATAGAAGTCCCCAAGCAGAATGAGAAAAACTTCTACTGGGAAATTTATAGTAAAGAAAGAAGTTGAGAACAAATATATTCTACTGATGCTTAACCTTTTTTTGTTGTATTATTACCACCTCAAAATTAATGTCTAGACTTCTTTTGAATGTGTCAATTGTTTTACATTGTACCACTTTCTCTGGCAATGTGTTCCACTCGATGACCACACTGTAGGTGAATAAGTGCTTTGTGACATCGAGATTCGCCCTCCTGGTTTTTAATTTCATTCCATTTCCCCTAGTTAATGAACTATTATCTATTTTTAAAAGGGAATCTATTTCAATTTTGTCAAATCCCTTTAGTATCTTGAAATACTCGATTAATTGACCTGCAATCTTCTTTTCTTAAGTGAAAACAAATTGAACTTGTTTAGTCTTTCATGATAAGATTTATTTCTTAGTGACGGAATCAACTTTGTCGCTCTACCCTGCACCGACTCGAGTTTCTCAATGTCCTTGCCCAGATAAGGAGACCAAAATTGCACGCCATATTCAAGATGGGGCCTCACTATGCTTTTAAGTAAAGGTAGTATAATGTTCTCATTTTTATAAGTAACATTTCTCTTAATATATCCCAATGCTCGATTGGCCTTGTTCACAGCTGCTGCACATTGATCTGAGGTCTTTAGGTTTTCAGATATAAGAACACCCAGGTCTTTAACTAATGCACTTGTTCTGATTGGCTGGACTTTCATCTTGTATTTATATTTTTTGTGTTTATTACCTATTTGCAAGACCTGGCATTTTTCAACATTGAATGGCATCTGCCATTTCTCCGACCACTCTGTTATTTTATTTAAATCAGATTGCAATTTATTTCTGTCTTCTTTGGTTAATACTGATTTTCCTATCTTTGTGTCATCAGCGAACTTTGAGATAATATTATTTAGTTCAACATCGATGTAATTTATATAGATTAGAAACAAAACTGGCCCCAGGACTGATCCCTGAGGCACTCCACTATAAACTGGCTCCCACTCAGATTATACTCCATGTATCACAACTCTCTGCCTTCTGTTTGTCAGCCAGCTTTTTATCCATTCATAAATTTGTCCATAAATGCCCAACATTTCCAAATTTTCCAAGAGGGGTAGAGAGAGAGAGAGAGAGAGAGAGAGAGAGAGAGAGAGAGAGCGCGAGAGTGAGTAAGGACGGAAAGAAGGAGGGATTAATGGGAGGTTTTCGTTTTCTGGACCCCTTTCTCCCTCATGTTTAGCCCAGTTAGTTTTGAAAGTTTATAACGTTCACCCGGGTGGATGGGACTCGATAGCCTTGGCGGGCAACCTATCTAGGGGAAAAAAACCTACACAAATTACCGATGGGCGACACGCTAATCTGTGCCACTTACAGGTGGCGATTTTTATAACATACAACAATACAACAACAACAACCCCATTAGTTTGGCGATTGTAAGACCTTTTGGATCATTTGGGTGTCGATTTATTTATGTCGAGCGATAGCTATCATGTAATTAAGGAGGAACCATAAAATCGACTCCTAAATGGCACGATAGTTCTTAAAATGATCAACGAAATGGAGCTAAAGGTGTTAAAATCGCCAAACTAATGGTCCAAACGTCTTATAGCCTCAAAACTAATGGGACTAAACAAAAAGGAGAAAGGGGACCAGAAAAACGGCCCAACCCCCCTTAAAGTGAGAACACGGAAGAAGGAATCAGGAAGACAAGGAATAGAAGGAAGGAAAAAAGGGAAAGGGAGGGTACAAGAAGGTCAAAATTAAACTGAAGTAGAGGAAGGAAATATACAAATGAAAATAAGATAACAACAACAACAACAATAACAACAGTAATAGTAATGAGTAGAAGAAGAAGAAGAAGAAGAAGAAGAAGACCAATTGGAAAGGATGGAAGAGGAGAAGAAAGAGGGGGGATGGTAGGAAAGCACGCAGGGGGTTGTCTATTCCTTTTTGTTTTCTTTCTCTTTTTCGGCCAAAAATCTTGACCACTAACCTCTATAACTCATAAACTACTTGAGTAATCGAGCTAATTTATCTACCACTTGGGAATTCGGCCCGGAAGCAGGTGTAAAAATATATAGCCCATTTGCCCTAGCGCTTGTTGAGTTATACTGTAGAGGTTAGGGCTCATGATTTTTGGCCAACTTATAATGAATGGACTATACTACTGTACTATGAATTGAAGTTTCATCGATTCTATTTCTTTGAATCAACGTAAGGTCCTTGGAATACTAGCTATTATCTCTCTATCTCTCTCTCTCTCTCTGTCTATCTATCTCTCTCTCTCTCTCTCTATTTGTTCCAGACTTAAAATTATCTGTTCACTACACCCACTTCCGAGTCATAATCCCTGACATTCCATTCCCATCATATTTTCTGCTGACTCTTCTAATTGTTTGTCTTTGTATAATGTTAACGATATCATTTTAGAAAGGATGTATTTTAGAAATAATTGTATTTTGTATCCATTGTATACTATTGAATTTTTAGATTTGTTTTGTTGTATCCATTGTATACGGGCAAATGAGAATACAAAAGATATTTGAGATTATCCATTATCTGGACTATGTAGGTATATACAGTATAGCATCTTACGAAATGGTCTGGAAGTACAAGAAGAAGGATTTGAATAAGTGCAAATACAGTGAGTGAGTGAGTGAGTGAGTGAGAGCAAAGTGAGAGCACACGGGTCGGTTGAGCTCCTCAAAAGAGGGGATTTTCGGAGGGGTATCGTGGGGCTAAGTGACCCATATACGTATCAGAAGATCGGCGATGATACGGTGTTTCGGCATATAGTAAACAGAACGTGGTTTCTTGTTTAAACATCGCCCACAAAGCATATTTAGTTTAATCTTGAGAGTGGTATTACCAGTATCAGTGAAGGGACAAGGAGCCGTCAGGCACTATCCCAGCCCTGCCCAGGCACCATAAATCTCCAGCAGTAACCACAAGGTGAGTGAAGTAACCGTGTATAGGGCAGGCAGTTTCTCTCTCTCTCTCTCTCTCTCTCTCTCTCTCTCTCACTCTCACTCTCTCTCTCTCTCTCTCTTTCTCTCTCTCCTTTTTATCCTTAACATCTTGCCATCCACTTTCAATCACCGCACTTAACCGCCTCATTGTTATTATTTTTTTGGTTTTCTATAACTTCAGATCGCTTTTTATCATTTTAGTTATTTGTTTTTCTCTAACATCTTTCATACCCAACCAGGCCAGCCCCCTCTCCAGCTTGCTTTCTTTCTCCCTCGCCCCCGCCCCTGCTCTCTCTCTCTCTCTCTCTTAACATTTTGTACAATTTAAGCATTTTTCCATAACTGCTGCCCTAGATTCGGTTACCCACTCAGATCCTGGCTCTCGCTCACTCTCTGGCTCTCTCCCTATCTTGATGTTGACAGCATTATTAATATCCTAAGCATTTATTAATACTCAACATCAGGGTGGCGTCGCCAGTGTAAGTAATCATAGGATATAATTGGCGTGCTTCCTTTCAATCAGTTAGATCTTTTAGTTGTACCGGTGCCCAATGCCGAGGATTTATACATTTAACCACTTAGCTTTAGGAGAAGCAGGCCAATTGCCCATCAGAAAGGTTGACTATGATATGTGATGTTTTTTTGTTTTTGTTTTTTTACATATCCCATCAGAAAGGTTGACTATGATAAGTGAATTTTTATGCATCCAGCCAATTATACATTAATAACAACAGCAATAATCTAGATATGTGCCAGGAGAGATTTCCCGGGGTTCCTAAAAAAGGTGCCTCTTCAGATCCATCAAACTACAGACCAATAGCTATAACTTCCACTCTTGGTAAAGTCTTTGAAATTATATTAAATAATCACATAATTAAGCATCTGGAGAATAATAAATTAATCAGTGATAGGCAATATGGTTTTAGACGATGTCGATCAACTGCAGACATTCTTTGCCTTCTTACGCATCAAATCAACCAAGCTACAGACCAACATGGTGAAACACATACAATAGCACTGGATATATCAAAGGCATTTGATAGAGTCTGGCATCAATCCTTATTGTCGAAGATGTCACACTACGGCCTTGCATCATTAGTTCCACTAATTTCTTCTTATCTTCATAACAGAAAAATATGTGTAATGGTAGATGGCCTTTATTCTCAATTTCACTCAATAAATGCTGGTGTTCCCCAGGGATCAGTTTTGGCCCCAACTCTGTTCCTCATTCATATCAATGATCTCATATCTACCACTCATAATCCAATACATTCCTACGCAGATGACTCAACACTCCACAGTTCCTTCACATTTACCAATTCTTTCATCCAACCCGATCTTATAAATTCAAAAATAAACACTGCAATTTCTCTGAACCAGGACCTTTCTAGAATTAATGAATGGGGACAAGAGAATCTAGTTTCCTTTAATGCACAGAAAACCAAGTACATTAAATTTTCTAACCGACAGAATCTCACTGACTCCCATATATTTTTTAATGATGTAAATATTCCCACTTCCCCTAGTATTGACATTCTCCGTGTAACATTAACTACTAACTTGAGCTGGACACATTATGTTAGAAGCATTGCTAAGAATGCCTCTAAAAAACTGGGACTCCTGTACAGAGTTCGACAATTCTTCACTGACGAGCAGTTGGCCGTAATATATAAAAGTCATGTGCGCTCTCAGATGGATTACTGTTCACCTCTGTGGGGTGGAAGTGGAGTGGTTGCATTGAGGCAGTTGGACAAAATTCAAAATAAAGCTATTAGATTAATCAATAACCCTGCAATCACACAGGACCTTCCTACATTATTCATACGAAGAAACGTTGCATCCCTTGCATTATTCTACAGATATTTTCACAGCAATTGTTCCGAGGAACTTGCTTCAATTGTGCCGCCTCTCCACATCTTTCCCCGTAGAACTAGGGCAGCTGAGAGCGCCCATGAATTTACACTTTCTCCTCCACAATGCAGAACTTCTGCTTATCAGAATTCATTTATCCCCAGAGCTACTACTCTTTGGAATTCACTTCCCTCGAATTGCTTTCCACAAACTTACAATCTACAAATGTTTAAATCCAGTTGTTACAAACATTTTATGAATGGAGGATGCCTTTAGGCACATAGACCTTTTTGTTTTATCTGTGTTTTTCCTTCCTCCGTTCATTGTCTCTTAAAAAAAAAAAAAAAAAAAAAAAAAAGAGAGACATGGTAGAGATGGAAGCACCACGGGAAGATCAGGAGGACGGCTTGGTAGAGGCAGAGGAACGGATAATCTTGGAAGACTATGGCCTAGCAGATACTAAGTGTTTTAAGTGCGGAACAACCAATGCAAGAAAGAATTCGCGAAAATGTTCCGGCTGTCTTAGATCTATTCATTTATCTTGTGCTAAGCTGACAAAGAAAACATCAGGAGAACAACCAAACTGAAAATGTCTCGCATGCCCAGGGCCCACTGCAGAGCCAACCGGGGCAACACCGGCAACACCGGTCGCCGACTTGACCCAACTGGTGACCAAATGGAAAGCGCGGATCCAGGTCCTTGCCCGGGTACTTAAAGGAGCCAAAATCCAAGTGGCGGAGGCCCTTACAACCATCATAAAGCAGGCCCTACAGCTCAAGACACCCCTCGCATGGGCACGGCTCCTGGGTTTCTCCTATGAGGCCCTCCGAAAACCACCCAGAACCAACATACAAGACCATCTTCAGGTTTCACTAGCCACCAGAGTGAAACGTCAAGTAGCACAGTATATGGATGGAAACAAACTGGTGGAACCCCCCGAACAGCAACCAAACAGGGCCCAGAAGCACCAGGACAAGGAAGAGGAAGAGGCTGAACAGCTACGTAAGAGGGTCGCGGCGAAGCTGGCGGATAGTGACATCAAAGGGGCCGTCAGACTGTTGTCCTCTTCAGAAGGTTTTGCTGGTCAAGGCACCGAAGTTGTTGAAGCCCTACAAGAAAAGCACCCACCTACACCTAGGGACCTAAACCTCCCCCCTGCCCCAAATGACCAGATGCGCCACCCTTTAGTTGTCACGAAGGAGCAGGTTGTCGCCGCAGTGACTTCATTCCCAGCAGGCTCAGCCGCGGGCCCAGATGGTATCCGACCCGCCCACCTCAAAGGCCTCCTGGGTCAGGGATCAGGAGCTGCTGGGGAGGCACTCTTGGAAACCCTCACCAAATTCATCAACATGGTTTTAAGAGGGGAAGTACCCGACTGTGCCACACCCCTATTTTTGGGGGCATCACTCTGTGCACTGGCAAAAAAAGATGGCGGTGTGCGCCCAATAGAAGTAGGGAACACCTTCCGCTGCCTTGCCACAAAGGTGGGTTTGAAACCACTCTCGAATGGCCTAGGTCAACACTTAAGACCAGTTCAACTAGGTTTCGGAACTCCAGGGGGGTGTGAAGCTGCTGTACATGCAACCCGCACCTACCTCAGCCAAGCCCAAGAAAAACGAGTGCTTCTAAAGATTGACATGCGGAACGCATTCAACAGCATTAGCAGGGATGTCTTCCTCCGTGCAGCTCAAGAACACATCCCCACTCTATACCCCCTACTTTGGCAGGCTTATTCCAAACCTTCAATCCTGATTTTTGGCGAGACGGTAATCCCATCAGAGACCGGGTTACAGCAGGGAGATCCAGGTGGTCCTGCTCTTTTCTCAATAGGGGTGGATGCAGCAGCTAACAAAGTAAGGTCAGAACTGAATGTATGGTACCTGGACGATGCAACCTTGGGTGGGTCAGTAGAGAACGTTCTAGCCGACCTAAATAACATCGTAACTGACCTCGGCCAGGCCGGGCTAGTGATAAATGACACCAAATGTGAACTTGTCCTCCTCAACCACACACGTGAACAAGGAGAAGAGACTCAGGCCCTGTTTCGAAACATATTGCCAGATGTAAAGATCCTTCAGGAGCACCAGCAAACCCTATTAGGTTCCCCACTAACTCTGGCAGCAATCCAACCAGCACTTCAAGTTAAAAAGGAGGAGCTTCAATGTCTCGTGAGTCACCTGATACACATCGATGCCCACTCAGCTCTGGCCCTGCTCAAGAACTGTTTCTCCATCCCAAAACTCCAATACCTCCTGCGCACATCGATGACTTACACGAACAATGGCGGCCGCCAAGAATTAGACAGCATAATCCGAGAAGCAGTGACCAGCATCACCAACGTGGAATTTAAAGAACGGGCCTGGACACAAGCCACCCTTCCTGTCCGCCTCGGGGGCTTGGGCATACGGAGAGCCTCGGATATTGCCTCTCCAGCCTTTATCTCTTCCCTCATCGCGACCAACGACCTCGTATTATCCATCCTTTATTCTCAACCCGGAATGACACTTAATGGGGACGTAACAGCAGCGATTAACACCTGGAAGGGAAGTACAGGAGTAGAGGAGGAGCCTCAGGGTACCTCCAGGAGCAAGCAGAAAGAGTGGGATACCATCTCGGCGAAGAAAACTCAAGAAAATCTCCTAACCAATGCAGACCAGGTTGCAAAAGCACGCCTCCAGGCAGCCGCCCGTTCGGAGAGTGGCTTGTGGTTACACGCCATCCCCATCCCACCTCTTGGAACTCACTTAGATGCTGAAGCGCTCTGGGTCGCCATCGCGCTCAGAGTGGGTGCGGCAGTTTGTCACCCACACACTTGCAAGTGTGATGGGAGGATGGATGCTCAAGGTCACCATGCCTTGTCATGTAATTACAACGCAGGCCGCCTGCCAAGACACTCTGCACTAAATGATGTCATAAAACGGGCCCTGCAGAGTGCTAACCGTGCATCAATCCTCGAACCACATGGACTTCACAGAGAAGACGGCAAACGGCCAGATGGGATGACCACTTTCCCTTACAAGAATGGCCGGTGCCTCGTGTGGGATGCCACATGTGTTGGCACTTTCTTCACAACCAACGCCGCCAGAAACGCCGACGAAACAGGTGAAGCCGCCCGGATAGCAGAAAATAAAAAGCAAGAAAAATATCAAGCCATCGCCAGAATTCATCAGTTCGAGCCCCTGGCATTCGAAACTTCAGGAGTCTTCGGCCCTACCACCCTTAATATGGTGAACGAAATAGGCCGTAAAATCAGAGAAGTTTCAGGAGAACCCCGGGAAACCCTCTGGCTCAAGCAAAGACTAGGGATGGCTATGCTCCGGGGCAATGCCACCAGCGTCATGAGCTCAGTTCGACAGGACTGGGTCATGCCACTGTGTGAGGCCCCGGCAGGAGTGGTGTATCCGTAGTCTTTCCACAGTAGGGTAAAACAAAACATAAACTTTATTTGTATGTAGCACATTAATAAAAGGGGATGTTTCGGATGGTTGAAAGCCACAGTTGCTCGCGCGTTTGGGCCTAGCAACACGTATTATGAAAAACATGCATCCTCCTTCATTCACTGTCCCCCCCTTCACTCACTCAACCCCACAATTTGCCGGAGGATAACAGGTTTTTCACAATACGTAGGTAGACGGAGGTCTTTAAAAAAAAAAAAAAAAAAAAGTGAACAGGATGTTGCCTGGGATTTGCTCGACATTGAGGCAGGAGATACAATAGATATTGCAGCAGCGAAGCACAAAATCCCTGCCATGAGCCTCTATCAGCGACATGTAGGCAGATATGAAATCACCACACAAGGTCGGCCCCAAACGGCACTTCTCCGTACCAAAGAGATGGCCATTGCCCAGAATCTGGCGTCACTGGGAGATTTCGGAATGGCATATGATGTCACAGAGATTTGTGAAGCACTTACTAGATAGTCAGCACCGATCCCTTGACATTTATCAAGAAAATCTTCCTGGAGTTGATTGGACCAAAGGATTTCTTGAGCGGCACTCGGATATATTTTCATCACGCATCTGCCAAAACACCTCCAGGAAGCGAGCAACTGAGACAGACGCTGATGTTGCCAGCCACTATATATTATATGTATTTCATATGCAATATACAATTATGTATTATATATATTGTTACGTATCTTGATCCTCAAGTGGTTAACTTGATGAATCTAGATAGCACAGAGATATATATTAAGTTATCAGTCAGCTGAAGGCAAAACAAAAGTAAAATTTAATAACATTATTTCCTGTTGTTGCTTCCTTTCTTTTTGGATCTTAGGACTTGGTATCCTTTATTGACTGATACTCTTTAATTATAGAAAAATACTGAAACTAATTAAAGTCATGTAGTATTTATAAAGAATTATTATTTAACCGAAGCTTAGTAGGCTATGGTTATGAACCGAATAAGTTATATCTAAAGAAGGACTATTAATTATATATCAAGTCTTGAAAGATAAATATTAAGGTAAGAATATTTCTGTCTCAACCCCTTTTGAAATGAATAGATAGTTTTCTTATATCATGTAATTTTTAATATATTTAATGTAGTTATTATTCTTGGTTCTTGTCTTACGTTAATAGTATTATATTATTATTATCAGGATTAATATCAAAGTCACATAAAAAGTTAGATATATATTTAATAATTAGATAAATTTATTTCTTAACCACGTAACATTGAGGTTTGATTATGAGTAAATTAAGTTACAGGATCGCTTCATAGATTCGATTCAGGTCTCACTCAAATAATATGAAAAGCAAAAATAATATTTTTAAGCTAAAAGAATTTACTTCAGCTTAGGAAATCACTAGAAGTAACATTAAAACAGCCATGTTTGTCTAAGGCGATATTACTAATATGAGACAATAGTATCACCGGTCTTGTTCTTACCAGCAATGTAAGCTTAATTAAAAGAAAATGAAAGAACTCGCAAGTATTAATATAAAACAATAGTATTACTTTTATCATAACCCAATTACTTGAAGAGTTGCTTTAGTCCACAAGTCAGTCAACTAAAATAGTTAAGTACATAATAGTAGCGTTAACGTTAAATCCCAATCACATATCTCACTAACCAACATACTGTAAGTGTTTACACTGAACACACTTAACACACACTTATATAATCTGACTGACAGTCACAATCCCATTATAATACTTCACCCCGTCTTCCTCCAGCTGCAAGTTCACCTTCCCAACTCCAAATGAGACTGATTTGAATGCCCACTACTCGGGTCTTATATACTATGCAAGGATGGTGTAGGAACGAATCAGGAGGCGGGAGATGGTGCACGCCCCAATCACAGCTCCTCTAGTTGCGTAGCAGATGCGTGATCCAATGGCGTCGATTGGCGTCGATCATCGTCATAGCGTCGGGTCATCGAAGTAGTTTGCAGGGTCCCCTATGACGCACGCAGGTGTGAAGGCTTGTTTGCTGGTATGCAAACGAGCTGGTTTCTCACTCGCTGGTTCGCTCGCTGGTCTGCTTCGCTGCCTGGGTAATTCGGCACTCCTTCAACTCTTAATTATAACTCTTAAATAAACATACAGGGCTCCGTATGTCAGACCTCCCCCCTAGAAAAGAGTTTAAGGAGTATAGTACATAATATACATAATACATAAATAGATTCACCACCAGATTGGCAACAGCAAGATTATAATGAGGATATAATAAGGATATCACCCAAAGTAGGCAACGTCTCCAGGTACCACATCAGAACATAGCCGGAACGTAGCTGGAGCGTTATTCGAACTGCAAGGCATTATCTCACAGCTGAAGGCTTGAAAGCACACTACTAAAGCATGATATTTATCTCGCTACAAGGGAGAGCTAATTGCCAAAATCCTCTCATTAAGTTAATCTTACTGCAGTATGAGGCCAACCTGGTAAATGCAATCTTTAATAGATACGTGATAGGCAATCGGCTAGCACGTTCTGGACCCCCTTAATATGTTTAACATCCAGGGAGTATTCCTGCAGCAACAAACTCCACCTGGTCAGTTGTTGGTTTTTATTTTGGAACTTATGCAAACATTTTAACCCTCCCGCATCTATAGGACGCGATCGCGTCATAACGCCACCCCTCCAAGAGTGCTCGTATGACGCAATCGCGTCATAATGCCACCTGAAAGTTAGAAATATTCGCCAAAAATAAGTTTATGACTCGATTTTGACTCAATTTGGACTGGTAAGTTAGGCATTAGTAAGTTATAAAAGGAAGTATCTAGCAACCCCATAGCGTCCCTCTCTGAGGAGCGCGGGCCTCTGTAAAGTCAGTAGTTTCCCGGCACCCAGACTGTGAGGCAGGGTCCCGGCCCTTTAAATTCTGGGCTCCCTCCCTCTGGCCCACCATGCCTAGCTATAGGCAGGCAATTATGGATTATTTCATCTACCCAGTGAAAGTTTTTAGTGAATAATTCGAACTATATATGTATATAAGATGTTACTTGTGACTTTTTGTGACTGAGGGGAGTGAATCTTGGTTAACCCCTTGAGTATTGATGGAGTTTTGTCTAGGTATCATTGATGACTACACTATTTTTTGCTTGAAAGACAAATATATTTATCAATAAATACTGCCTACGAAATAAATACATTATAATCACGAAGATGTCACAGGAATGCTTGCAGGAAATATGGTAAGTACTCTATGGAATTTTAGTTATATTACAGTATATTATTATAATTATATATTATATATAGCCTATATACAGTATATAACAGCCCCAAGGTCCCGAGCAAGCCCAAGGCCCATAATCGAGTATTTATATTATTATATTTTGTATTTTATTTAAATATTTATATATTGATTTATTAGTTTTTATTTATTTTATTATATTATTTTTATTTATGTTTATTTTATATATATATATACCGTATATATTTTTTTATTCCTGTTCCCCAGGGTGTCTAGCAGATCAGCCCCAAGGTCCTGAGCAAGCCCAAGGCCCATAATTGAGTTTTTATATTTTTATTATATTTATTTATTTATTTTATTTATTTTATTTATATATACAGTATATATATATAAAAATATATAGAAATATATATATATATATATATATATATATATATATATATATATATGTATATATATATATATATATTTGATTTCTTTAATACATACGAGGTTGAAAGAAATGGCAATTTCTGCGTTGGAAATTTTATTATTCAAAGTTTCCAGGTCTCTGATGAGTTTTCGCTGGGTGGCAGGAAGTAGATGAATGAGCAAAATTCATTGTGGTACAGGGTTACATTAAAGTACATGAAGATACAGGATATACGACGCGTTTCACTGGACAACCAGCATTATCAAGTAAGGAAGGAATGATATAAAAGGTAAACAGGAAGGGTATATATACTGTAGAGGGTGGAGGATCAGAGGAGGCGGAAAACAGGTGGCAAAAGTCTGCTATTGGTGGAAGGGTAAACTAGGAGAGAGAAAGGGGGTAACCGCTTCACGCATGCGCACTGGATGCGGGATGGTGGTCGGTAGGTGGGGTCGAAGCTGATTGGCTGCGTGTCGAGGGGCGTGGCCTAAGTTGTGTGGCGCCTGCAGAAGACGAAGCTGAAGGAGGTAGCGCGGGGGGCTGCGTCAAGGGCACCGGGGGGCGAGGAGGGGTGTTAGGTCCTGTAGGGTAGTGCCTTTTGGCAGAAGGAAGGATCTGAAGGTCCAGAGTTGGTTGTTGATGTTGGGATGTAAGGCTTGGATATATAAAGCTTCGAGTATAGGTAATCTCCTTGGGTCACTTCTTTATCGAGTATGGTGGTGTGTTCTCTAACTCGTTGCGTGTGAGGTGAGGGTGGTTAGGGGTGAGATAGTGGTCTTTGATGGCTCCAGCCTGAAGGTGAAGAGTTAACCGACGTGAAAGACGAGTCTGCGTCATACCAATATAGGAATGAGGTCCACAGTCCTCATAATTACAGGTATGATGGTAAATGACGTGATCGTCGGTCATCGGGCTCTTTATCTTGGTGGAGGCTGGTTTGTTGCGGAGAACGAGGTTGGAGGTCTTGGGGGATTTGTAATAAATTATTAATTTGATTTTGTTTTCCGGGTTGGTTGGGTGGACATGCTTGGAGATTATTTCTTTTAATACGGCCTCGTCATTTTTGTGTTCAGAGGACATGTAATTGCGGTAGAAGATCTTAATTTCATTGGGGGGGGTCAATGTTGGGAGGGCTTGGGGTGTACCATTTTTCAAGATGGTGGTTGATGGTGCTGGAGATGTCGGAGTTGGAGTATCCGTTATTTACTAAAACTTGAGATAGTCTTTCTAGTTCCTGGTGGGTGTCGGCCCAGGTAGAGCAGTACGTGAGGGCTCTCCTAACGTAGGCGGAGATGGAGGATAGAAGATAACGGCGGGGCCATTCACTATCGCCGTTGAGGCATTGTCCTGTGTTAGTTGGTTTAATGTAGACGGTGGTTTTGAACCCATGGTCGTTCAGAGCTACGAGGATGTCGAGGAATGGGAGTTGTCCATTGTTAGATTTTTCAAAGGTGAAGTTAAGTCCGGAGGAGGTCATGAAGCGACGCTGGAGTTCCTGTAGTCAATCAAAAAAAAAAAATCGGTCACTGCTTGAGAACTATTCAAGATAAACAATTTCTGTTTTCAGATTTGGAAAGAGGAGAAAAAATACTATTATTTGAGCAAACAAAAAATATATGGTCATCACTCACAATTTAGAGCTAGGACGGTGTGAAGACAATTGCATGGGAAATAATTGTATTCCGGACTCATTTACACTTTCATATTTCGATTTATTTAAATTGTTTTAAATTTTGTTTGTTTTATCATGTACTATAAATATTCCTCTTTCCATTGACATATGATACATCACAATAAACAGCATTCTGGTGGATGAAAATACAGAAAAACACAAGGCTTCGAAAACTCGCCCAACCTGATATTTCATGGCAAATTAGAGAAGGCCTTACCATAAGTTAGATAATCAAGTTGCTGGATGGGAGAGGGTTAAGGGGTGATGGCCAGTATGCACAGTGATGGCACCAGAGGCAGATTGCACATAGACAGCAAAGTATTGAAGGGATAAAATTAATGCTATCAGCTCCTTCTCAATGACTGAATAGTTACGTTGAGCAGAATTTATTTTTTTACTAAAATAGCATACAGGATGCAATACTTCACAGTCGTCTTCCTGTAGCAATACTGCACCAACCCCGGTATTGCTCGCATCCACTGCTAGGGAAAAAGATCTGTTAAAATCAGGAGCTCTGAGTACAGGATAATTGGATAAAATATATTTGGTAGCATTAAAGGCCTCCTCACATTCGGAGGACCACTCAAACTTCACATCCTTACGGAGAAGATCTGTCAGGGGAGCTGTTAACCTAGAAAAGTTAAGATGAAACGCCTATAAAAACCAATAATTCCTAGGTACCTTTGGATATGTTTCTTGGTGCTAGGAGTTGGGAATTCTAGAATAGACTCTACCTTTGCTTGAGGAGGTACAACCTGCCCCTGACCTACCGTATATCCTAGATACTGGACCGTACTCTTTACAAAGGTTCATTTCTTAAGATTAACCACCAGATTGGCATCAGCAAGATTTAAGAACAGCAATCTAAGTTGGTAAAGCTGCTCCTTCCATGACTGTGAAAAGATAAGAATATCATCGATGTAGACAACGCATCCAGGTACCCCTTCAGTCACCAAATTCATGAGGCGCTGGAATGTAGCTGGAGCGTTTTTCAAGCCGTAGGGCATTATGTTACAGCAGAAGGCTTGATTGTTGACTACAAAGCATGATAATTCCCTCGCTCTAGGGGTGAGAGCTACTTGCCAAAATCCCTTCATTAAGTCAATCTTGCTGATATAGGTGGCTGTATCAATCTGGTCAATGCAGTCGTCGATCCGTGGCAGTGGGTAGGTATCGTTCTTTGTGACAGCATTATATTGCCTATAGTCCATACATAACCTATGGCTCCCGTCTGGCTTTGGCACAAGTATGACCGGACTACTCCACTGGCTTAAGGCCCTAGTGATCAGCTCGTTCGACAACATAAAGTCAAGCTCGACCTGCAGTATACTCCTGCATTGTGGCGAGACACGGTAGGGGGATAGTTTAATGGGGGTTGCATCCCCTACGTCGATGTTGTGCACGGCCAAAGAAGTGAGCCCTAGAGTATCACGGAACACACTGGGAGACTGAGATAAAACAGAGATTAGTTGGTTCGCTTGATCAGAGGGAAGATGACATAGTTTAGATGGTAATTCCCACCAAGCTACTGAGTTATACTGAAAGTTGGATAGGCTACATGACAAGTCAAAGTCTGCATGGATACCTTCAGGCTCTGGAACAGTCTGTTGCGGGTCAGTAAGAGAACTGAAGACTTCGTCCGCACCAGGCTGTCCACAGGTCCTGACATTCACTGCCACAGTGGGAGAATCTGGAGGAGAGGAATCAGGGGACCTATGGTAGGGTTTCAACATATTTATATGGAATACTTGTGTGGGCTTTCTCCTGTCTGGGGTAGTTACTAGATAATCGGTAATGCTCACCCTCTGAATGGTCTTATATGGGCCCCTAAACTTGGCAGATAAATGTTGGCCAAAAAGGGGGAGCAGGACCAAAACCTCATCACCGGGCTGAAACTCCCTCTCACAGGCTTTTCTGTCATACCAGTTCTTCATGGAGCTTTTAGCCACTGTCAAATTTTGAGCTGCAAACTCACATGAGGATCTCAGCCGGGTTTTGAAATCTGAAACATACTTGAGGAGGTTTTGGTTCCCCTCCTGGCCAACTAGGCTATCCTGCAATAGTTGCAAAGGACCTCTTACCTGGTGACCGAAAACTAGCTCATTAGGGGAATAACCCAGGGATTCAGTTGGAACCTCACGAGTAGCAAATAAAAGAAAAGGTACCCCCTTATCCCACTCAATTCCGGTCTCTGTACAATATTTACGCAACATGGCTTTCAAAGTTTGATGAAACCGTTCGAGAACCCCTTGACTCTCTGGGTGGTAGGTGCTCGACTTAACATGCTCGATACCCAACTCCTTCAGGGACTGCTGAAAAATGTTAGAGGTAAAATTAGTTCCTTGATCACTTTGCACCTCATGGGGGAAACCCATTTTGGTGAAGAATTTGAGCAGTTCCTTGATGACAGTTGGAGCAGAGGTAGTCCTTAAGGGTATGGCCTCTGGGTAGCGAGTTGCCATGTCCATAATCGTTAATAAATAATTGTTACCTTGGGAAGTCTTAGGCAATGGGCCTACAATGTCCACTACCACCCGAGTAAAAGGATTCTCGAAGACGGGCAAGCCCGGGCACCAGAGGATGTACAGGCACCTTCTGATTGGGTTTTCCTGTCATCTGGCACGTGTGACACACTCTACAAAACTCCACTACATCTGCACGCATTCCTGGCCAGTGAAAGTGGGCTCTGATTCTGTCTAGAGTTTTTCTCACACCTAGGTGTCCTGCCAATGGTAAACAAGGTGCCATTTCCAAGATATCTCTACGACAAGGTTTGGGGACTACTACTTGATGGACGTCCCAGGCCCCGTCATCGATTGGTCTGTGTGGCTGTCTCCATCTACGCCACAATACTCCTCCTTTGAGGTAGAAACATTCACCACCCTCCTTCTCACATTCCTCTTCACTCACGGCCCTGGCAGCTAACTCCTTGCATTCTCTATCATCTTTCTGTAGCTCTACCAGGCCACTAGGACAATTTGGAGGGGTTTCATGGTCATCGTTAGGGTCAAGATGAGCCATAAAGGTGTCAGATAAATCCAGCTCAGTCACATCATCAGGCACAGTTGGAGCATCATTCACACTCTCATCATCCCTTTCATCAACTCTTACATTCGGTACATTTCTGTCTGAGGGAACTGCTACTTGTCATATTGAACATGTGACAGCACACACAGGGAAAACTGTTGGCATCTCCTTTTCGAGCTCACCGGTTAGTGGCTCGTTAACAGGGGAAAGTGACAAAATGGGGTCTGGTCGGACCTTCTCACCTGCTACATCATTCCCCAAAAGGAGTGTTACCCCGGGCACAGGGATATCTTGGGACCTACACAAAGCTATGGTGGCCTCACCCTGTAGTAACTCACATTAAATTTCGCCTTTTACCAAGTATGCATAAAATTGGCCTCCAGCACCTCTCATTATAACTGGTTCGCCAGGTGGGCACTCAGTGTAAGGATTCACCATGAGGGTGCTAGTAGAACCTGTGTCTCTCAGAATTTTTACCTCATGCATACAACCATTTAATCTCACGTTGCCAGATGAAATAAAGGGACGGTAACTGTCCTGCACTGATGGTGAAATTAGTATTGGCTTAACCCTAGTGGGTTGCACCACGCATGCTACTACACCCCTGTCTAGATGGTTTACGTTAGCTGCTAGGTACTCCTTCTGTCGGGAGTCCTGCATTAAAGGAACATATGGAGTTTGAGATACGGCGGCAACTCTCTGCTCCGATCTCTCGGTTCTCTCCTTGGCCCAGCACTGATAAGCTAGGTGGCCTCTCTTGCCACAAAAAGTACATACTTTAGGGGATACGGGAACGTTCCCTCTTTGAGCATTACTATTACTTTGGGCCCCACCTCTGTTACCATTGCCCTGAGTCGCATTTTTAGTTGGGGGAACAATTCTATTTTGGCTAGCTGGGGAAGACGTTACAGGCTTGTGACTGGGTCTGTCAGATTTGTGATTGGGATACTTAGAATTAGAACTAGAATTATCGTAGGGCTTCTTTCCACAAAATTTGTTGTTGAGCACGTATGTGTCAGCCATGTCAGCGGCGTCGGCAAGACAATCTACCTTTTTCCCCCTCAAATGATAGGCTACAGAAGAATCAATTTTCCATAGGAAATTTTCTAACAGGACCAACTCCTTCAGATGGTTGTAGCTTGTGACTTTCTTACTCTTGACCCAATGATTTAAAGTTTTATTCATGGTCCTGGCAAATACCTTATGGGTTTCTTATACTTTCTTCTGATTTTTACGGAAAGATTGCCTGTAAGCCTCAGGCTGTAATTGATAGGTTTTTAGGATAGCTTCTTTGAGATTGTCATAATCCTGCCGAACCTCTGCTACTTCTGACAAATACGTGGCTCGAGCCTGCCCTGTCAAAACGGGTTGTAACATAAAAGGCCATTGATCTCTTGTCCACCTCATACCTCCAGCAACTTCCTCAAACAAAACAAAGAAATCCTGCACATTATCCTCAGTGAAAGGTGGAATGACACTGGTCATAGTTAATCCCAGAAGGGGAGCAATTAAGGGAGCATGTGTATCGGCATTTAGTTGAGCTATTTGATATTGACATTGATATTGTTCGGTCGTTGCTCTGGCTTGTTCGGCATTTGCTCTGGCTTGTTCGGCATTTAGTCTGGCTTGTTCAGTCTTTATTCTGGCTAGTTCCAGTACTTGATCAACGGTAAAACCAGGTGGTAATTGTTCATCAAGTTGGCTAGGTTTACTCGGGATCCCACCAACTGCTCCGTCTCCCTCCCAGCCTTCTACAGGGAACAGGTGGGTTTTTATGGTCTGAGCCACCTCTACTTTGGACATGTTTGAGACAGTTAACTGGAGATGTGAGGCAAGCACTTTCAGTTCGGATTTTGACAGACGGTCAATATCAGGGGCTGTGGGTTCTGATTCTATGAAAACTCTAGCATATTCGTCATTAATTAGATCAGGCATGAATAATATTTGATTTGTAAGTAGTGAAACTGAGTGAAACTGTATGAAACGAATCCTGGCAAGGTCGCCACTCTTCTGTTACGTATCTTGATCCTCAAGTGGTTAACTTGATGAATCTAGACAGCACAGATATATATATTAAGGTATCAGTCAGCTGAAGGCAAATCAAAAGTAAAATCTAATAACATTATTTACTGTTGTTGCTTCCTTTCTTTTTGGATCTTAGGACTTGGTATCCTTTATTGACTGATACTCTTTAATTATGGAAAAATATTGAAACTAATTAAAGTCATGTAGTATTTATGAAGAATTATTATTTAACCGAAGCTTAACCCGTTGAGCCCCGGCTAGTTATAATATTTTGTTCACCCCAGTCCCAAGCCATTTTCACTTATTTTTTTTGTTTGCTAAAATGGAAGACAAGGATGAGAAATGAAAAAAAAACAAAAAAAAATCACCTCTGACATTTTTTTTTTGGGGGGGGGGGGGCCGGTGGGGGGTTGAGGGGGGGAGCTTCAAAAAAATTTGTTGAGCCAAAATGGAAGAGAATGGTGAGAAATGAACACACAAATAAAAAAAAAACTCATTTCGGTCATTTGGGGGGCGGGGGGGGGGGGTTTCAATAGTTCGTGTCCCCCGCATGACCACCCGCCCGGGAGCACTAGGGTAAAAACTGAGTATGGCATTGTACGGCATACATCCTAAGGAGTATCTCACATAAATCTCAAGCCTCTAGCTCCCATACGACCGGAGTAATGAAGGTTCAAAGTGGCGGTAAACTAGGGGTGTAAACTATCCCCACTAAGCCCACCACCACCAGCCGCGCGGCTGTCTCGGCCCGCTCACACCTATTGGCCCGGCTCCCCCACACACTACGGTACCGCCCCCTCCTATTCTCCCGCCATTTCCTACCTTACGAGCCACGTAAGTGTTTTTTATATGTCGGACGCACGTGATGCGTCGCTGGGAGTTGGTGATCAAAGACTGCCGACGCAACACGTGCGACGCTGGGTCTCAACGGGTTAATAGGCTATGGTTATGAACCGAATAAGTTATATCTAAAGAAAGACTATTAATTATATATCAAATCTTGAAAGATAAATATTCTATCTATCTATCTATCTATATGCTCAGGCCCAATCCCCATTTTGAGGGTAGCCGACTCAAGACAGAGCAAGAACAATGAAAACACAAAAACAACATAAAACAACAAATAAACACAGATAAAAAGCACAAACTCACACACATCCAGGTCACCCAGGAGAAGACCCAGAGACCAGGGTCACCAAGGTCGCTCCAGCACTCCCCCGGCCCCCGACCACCCGGAGAGGTTCCGATCTCGGCAGGCAGACATGCAGCGGAGCCAAAGCCACAAGCCCTCCCACCACACTTCCAGGCGCACCCTTCATATTAATCGTCTCCCCGGGCCAGGCGCCTGATGGACTATTCTCTAGTCCAACTTGCGCCCGACCCCTTACTCCAAAAGACCACGTGTTCACTCAACTATTCACAAGCATTCTCCATTCACTCCTGTCCACCACCACTTCCCCTGCCTGATCTATAGTCATTCCTCTATCATCCAAAGCCTTTCTTACACAGTCTCTCCATCTCAATGGGGGTCTTCCTGCCCTTCTATCTCCCCTTGTACCTGACTCACATATTCTCTTTGTAAGCCTTTCATCTCCCATTCGTTCAACATGACCATACCAGCTCAGCACCCTTCTGTCCACTCTGGCTGACAAATGTTCCTGCTGCCCCACTCACCTACGTATCTCTTTATTCCTCAATCTGTCTCTACGAGTAACTCCACACATACTCCTCAAGCAGCTCATCTCCATCACATCGAGCCCTCTTTTCTCCTTTTTCTTCAGAGCCCATGTCTCAGCCCCATACATCACTGTTGGCACAACAATTCCTTGATACAGTGCACTTTTTACTTTCACTCCGAGATTTCTCGTCTTCCACATACTTCCCATTGCTCCGAAAACCTTCCTTCCTTCACACACTCTCTGTTTTACCTCCACTTCCATACCTCCACTCCTGCTTATCGTGCCTCCTAGATATTTAAAACACTCTACTTGTTCCAATATAAGATAAATATTAAGGTAAGAATATTTCTGTCTCAACCACTTTTGAAATGAATAGATAGTTTTCTTATATCATGTCCTTTTATTTATATTAAATGTAGTTATTATTCTTGGTTCTTGTCTTACGTTAACACCTTACGAGCGGCCTATGCGGTTTATTTATGTGTACCGCACAGCGGGGTGTTTTTAGCCAAAATAGGGCTGTTTACGTGATCATTTTCATGCCTAAATAAGACCCAGAACGTAAAACAAGTACCTATCCCTGAAAGGGCATAAACAGAGCTTTCGAATGACACCATAACGATCCTTGTATGATGGATAGTTTTCTTGCAATAACCGTGCAACGCGAGTGCAAAAAGCAGGTAATTCGGTACTTTCAGTACATAATTGAGTATGTAGCGAGTGAGAGAGGGAGGAGGGAGCTGAGATTTGTGTCAGTAGGTTCGCCGCGGTGGTCTGGAGCAGTCATACGCTCGCTAGTCTCCTGCCACCACTTGTCTCTCTCTCTCAGCCACATTACGTGCTGAAATTGCCACTCGAGTTATGTCGAGCGCCGCCACATAGTCCAGCTTTATTAACTCGACTTATGTTGCTCGCCGCTAATTAAGGGTTAATAGTATTATATTATTATTATCAGGATTAACCCTTAATTAGCGGCGAGCAACATAAGTCGAGTTAAATAAAGCTGGACTATGTGGCGGCGCTCGACATAACTCGAGTGGCAATTTCAGCACGTAATGTGGCTGAGAGAGAGAGACAAGTGGTGGCAGGAGACTAGCGAGCGTATGACTGCTCCAGACCACCGCGGCGAACCTACTGACACAAATCTCAGCTCCCTCCTCCCTCTCTCACTCGCTACATACTCAATTATGTACCGAAAGTACCGAATTACCTGCTTTTTGCACTCGCGTTGCACGGTTATTGCAAGAAAACTATCCATCATACAAGGATCGTTATGGTGTCATTCGAAAGCTCTGTTTATGCCCTTTCAGGGATAGATACTTGTTTTACGTTCTGGGTCTTATTTAGGCATGCAAATGATCACGTAAACAGCCCTATTTTGGCTAAAAACACCCCGCTGGGCGGTACACATAAATAAACCGCATAGGCCGCTCGTAAGGTGTTAATATCAAAGTCACATAAAAAGTTAGATATATATTTAATAATTAGACAAATGTATTTCTTAACCACGTAACACTGAGGTTTGCTTATGAGTAAATTAAGTTACAGGATCGCTTCATAGATTCGATTCCGGTCTCACTCAAATAATATGAAAAGCAAAAATAATATTTTGAAGCTAAAAGAATTTTCTTCAGCTTAGGAAATCACTAGAAGTAACATTAAAACAACCATGTTAGTCTAAGGCGATATTACTAATATGAGACAATAGTATCACCGTTCTTGTTCTTACCAGCAATGTAAGCTTAATTAAAAGAAAATGAAAGAACCCGCAAGTATTAGTATAAAACAATAGTATTACTTTTATCATAACCCAATTACTTGAAGAGTTGCTTTAGTCCACAAGTCAGTCAACTAAAATAGTTAAGTACATAATAGTAGCGTTAACGTTAATTCCCAATCACATATCTCACTAACCAACATACTGTAAGTGTTTACACTGAACACACTTAACACACACTTATATAATCTGACTGACAGTCACAATTCCATTATAATACTTCACCCCGTCTTCCTCCAGCTGCAAGTTCACCTTCCCAACTCCAAATGAGACTGATTTGAATGCCCACTACTCGGTATTATATACTATGCAAGGATGGTGTATGAACGAATCAGGAGGCGGGGGATGGTGCACACCCCAATCACAGCTCCTCTAGTTGCGTAGCAGATGCGTGATCCAATGGCGTCGAATGGCGTCGATCATCGTCATAGCGTCGGGTCATCGAAGTAGTTTGCAGGGTCCCCTATGACGCACGCAGGTGTGAAGGCTTGTTTGCTGGTATGCAGATGAGCTGGTTTCTCACTCGCTGGTTCGCTCGCTGGTCTGCTTCGCCGCCTGGGTAATTCGGCACTCCTTCAACTCTTAATTCTAACTCTTAAATAACATACAGGGCTCCGTATGTCAGACCTCCCCCTTAGAAAAGAGTTTAAGGAGTATAGTACATAATATACATAATACATAAATAGATTCACCACCAGATTGGCAACAGCAAGATTATAATGAGGATATAATAAGGATATCACCCAAAGTAGGCAACGTTTCCAGGTACCACATCAGAACATTGCCGGAACGTAGCTGGAGTGTTATTCGAACTGCAAGGCATTATCTCACAGCTGAAGGCTTGAAAGCGCACTACTAAAGCATGATATTTACCTCGCTACAAGGGAGAGCTAATTGCCAAAATCCTCTCATTAAGTTAATCTTACTGCTGTATGAGGCCAACCTGGTAAATGCAATCTTTAATAGATACGTGATAGGCAATCGGCTAGCACGTTCTGGACCCCCTTAATATGTTTAACATCCAGGGAGTATTCCTGCAGCAACAAACTCCACCTGGTCAGTTGTTGGTTTTTATTTTGGAACTTATGCAAACATTTTAATGGGTGATGGTCAGTATACAAAGTGATGGCACCAGAGGTAAATTGCACATAGACAGCAAAGTATTGAAGGGATAAAATTAATGCTAACAGCTCCTTCTCAATGACTGAATAGTTACGTTGAGCAGAATTTAATTTTTTACTAAAATAGCACACAGGATGCAATACTTCACAGTCGTCTTCCTGTAGCAATACTGCACCAATCCCGGTATTGCTCGCATCCACTGCTAGGGAAAAAGATCTGTTAACCCTCTCACGACCATGGGACGCAGAGGTTGCCAGATTAGCAAAAAGAAATAGATTACTCTCACTGTTATAATTACCTCTCCAAAATTAGTTTTCTGCCTACAGCTAACTCAAAGACAACTGCAGAGGTTGAAGTAAAAAACTAAAGGTTTATAGATACCCTTGACGGTAACAAAGGCTTTAAAGTATCCCTAATAGGCTCAAAAATCGCGTCAGGATGTGAGAGGGTTAAAATCAGGAGCTCGGAGTACAGGATAATTGGATAAAATATATTTGGTAGCATTAAAGGCCTCCTCACATTCGGAGGACCACTCAAACTTCACATCCTTACGGAGAAGATCTGTCAGGGGAGCTGTTAACCTAGAAAAGTTTAAGATGAAACGCCTATAATTACCAATCATTCCTAGGTACCTTTGGATATGTTTCTTAGTGCTAGGAGTTGGGAATTCTAGAATAGACTCTACCTTTGCTTGAGGAGGTGCAACCTGCCCCTGACCTACCGTATATCCTAGATACTGGACCGTACTCTTTACAAAGGTGCATTTCTTAAGATTAACCACCAGATTGGCATCAGCAAGATTTAAGAACAGCAATCTAAGTTGGTAAAGATGCTCCTCCCATGACTGTGAACAGATAAGAATATCATCGATGTAGACAACGCATCCAGGTACCCCTTCAGTCACCAAATTCATGAGGCGCTGGAATGTAGCTGGAGCGTTTTTCAAGCCGTAGGGCATTACGTTACAGCAGAAGGCTTAATTGTTGACAACAAAGCATGATATTTCCCTCGCTCTAGGGGTGAGAGCTACTTGCCAATATCCCTTCATTAAGTCAATCTTGCGGATATAGGTGCCTGTACCAATCTGGTCAATGCAGTCGTCGATCCGTGGCAGTGGGTAGGTATCGTTCTTTGTGACAGCATTAACTTGCCTATAGTCGATACATAACCTATGGCTCCTGTCTGGCTTTGGCACAAGTATGACCGGACTACTCCACTGGCTTAAATCCCTAGTGATCAGCTCGTTCGACAACATAAAGTCAAGCTCGACCTGCAGTATACTCCTGCGTTGTGGCGAGACACGGTAGGGGGATAGTTTAATGGGAGTTGCATCCCCTACGTCGATGTCGTGCACGGCCAAAAAAGTGAGCCCTGGAGTATCACGGAACACACTGGGAGACTGAGATAAAACAGAGATTAGTTGGTTCGCTTGATCAGAGGGAAGATGACATAGTTTAAATGGTAATTCCCCCCAAGCTACTGAGTTATACTGAAAGTTGGATAGGCTACATGACAAGTCAAAGTCTGCATGGATACCTTCAGGCTCTGGAACAGTCTGTTGCGGGTCAGTAAGAGAACTGAAGACTTCGTCCGCACCAGGCTGTCCACAGGTCCTGACATTCACTGCCACAGTTGGAGAATCTGGAGGAGAGGAATCAGGGGACCTATGGTAGGGTTTCAACATATTTATATGGAATACTTGCGTGGGCTTTCTCCTGTCTGGGGTAGTTACTAGATAATCGGTAATGCTCACCCTCTGAATGATCTTATATGGGCCCCTGAACTTGGCAGATAAAGGTTGGCCAAAAAGGGGGAGCAGGACCAAAACCTCATCAGCGGGCTGAAACTCCCTCTCACGGGCTTTTCTGTCATACCAGTTCTTCATGGAGCTTTTAGCCACTGTCAAGTTTTGAGCTGCAAACTCACATGAGGATCTCAGCCGGGTTTTGAAATTTGAAACATACTTGAGGAGGTTTTGGTTCCCCTCCTGGCCAACTAGGCTATCCTTCAATAGTTGCAAAGGACCTCTTACCTGGTCACCGAAAACTAGCTCATTAGGGGAAAAACCCAGGGATTCAGTTGGAACCTCACGAGTAGCAAATCAAAGAAAAGGTACCCCATTATCCCACTCAACTCCGGTCTCTGTACAATATTTACGCAACATGGCTTTCAAAGTTTGATGAAACTGTTCGAGAACCCCTTGACTCTCTGGGTGGTAGGTGCTCGACTTAACATGCTCGATACCCAACTCCTTCAGGGACTGCTGAAAAATGTTAGAGGTAAAATTAGTTCCTTGATCACTTTGCACCACATGGGGGAAACCCATTCTGGTGAAGAATTTGAGCAGTTCCTTGATGACAGTTGGAGCAGAGGTAGTCCTTAAGGGTATAGCCTCTGGAAAGCGAGTTGCCATGTCCATAATCGTTAATAAATAATTGTTACCTTGAGAAGTCTTAGGCAATGGGCCTACAATGTCCACTACCACCCGAGTAAAAGGATTCTCGAAGACGGGCAAGGGCACCAGAGGATGTACAGGCACCTTCTGATTGGGTTTTCCTGTCATCTGGCAAGTGTGACACACTCTACAAAACTCCACTACATCTGCACGCATTCCTGGCCAGTGAAAGTGGGCTCTGATTCTGTCTAGAGTTTTTCTCACACCTAGGTGTCCTGCCAATGGTATACAATGTGCCATTTCCAAGATATCTCTACGACAAGGTTTGGGGACTACTACTTGATGGACGTCCCAGGCCCTGTCATCGATTGGTCTGTGTGGCTGTCTCCATCTACGCCACAATACTCCTCCTTTGAGGTAGAAACATTCACCACCCTCCTTCTCACATTCCTCTTCACTCACGGCCCTGGCAGCTAACTCCTTGCATTCTCTATCATCTTTCTGTAGCTCTACCAGGCCACTAGGACAATTTGTAGGGGTTTCATGGTCATCGTTGGGGTCAAGATGAGCCATAAAGGTGTCAGATAAATCCAGCTCAGTCACATCATCAGGCACAGTTGGAGCATCATTCACACTCTCATCATCCCTTTCATCAACTCTTACATTCGGTACATTTCTGTCTGAGGGAACTGCTACTTGAGATATTGAACGTGTGACAGCACACAGGGAAAACTGTTGGCATCTCCTTTTCGAGCTCACCGGTTAGTGGCTCGTTAACAGGGGAAAGTGACAAAATGGGGTCTGGTCGGACCTTCTCACCTGCTACATCATTCCCCAAAAGGAGTGTTACCCCAGGCACAGGGATATCTTGGGACCTACACAAAGCTATGGTGGCCTCACCCTGTAGTAACTCACATTCAATTTCGCCTTTTACCAAGTATGCATAAAATTGGCCTCCAGCACCTCTCATTATAACTGGTTCGCCAGGTGGGCACTCAGTGTAAGGATTCACCATGAGGGTGCTAGTAGAACCTGTGTCTCTCAGAATTTTTACCTCATCCATACAACCATTTAATCTTACGTTGCCAGATGAAATAAAGGGACGGTAACTGTCCTGCACTGATGGTGAAATTAGTATTGGCTTAACCCTAGTGGGTTGCACCACGCATGCTACTACACCCCTGTCTAGATGGTTTACGTTAGCTGCTAGGTACTCCTTCTGTCGGGAGTCCTGTATTAAAGGAACTTTTGGTGCTAGGTACTCCTTCTGTCGGGAGTCCTGCATTAAAGGAACATATGGAGTTTGAGATACGGCGGCAATTGTCTGCCCCGCTCTCTCAGTTCTCTCCTTGGCCCAGCACTGATTAGCTAGGTGGCCTCTCTTGCCACAAAAAGTACATACTTTAGGGGATACGGGAACGTTCCCTCTTTGAGCATTACTATTACTTTGGGCCCCACCTCTGTTACCATTGCCCTGAGTCGCATTTTTAGTTGGGGGAACAATTCTATCTTGGCTAGCTGGGGAAGACGTTAAGTATCCCAATCACAAATCTGACTGGGTCTGTCAGATTTGTGATTGGGATACTTAGAATTAGAACTAGAATTATCGTAGGGCTTCTTTCCACGAAATTTGTTGTTGAGCACGTATGTGTCAGCCATGTCAGCGGCGTCGGCAAGACAATCTATCTTTTTCCCCCTCAAATGATAGGCTACAGAAGAATCAATTTTCCATAGGAAATTTTCTAACAGGACCAACTCCTTCAGATGGTTGTAGCTTGTGACTTTCTTACTCTTGACCCAATGATTTAAAGTTTTAGTCATTGTCCTGGCAAATACCTTATGGGTTTCTTATACTTTCTTCTGATTTTTACGGAAAGATTGCCTGTAAGCCTCAGGCTGTAATTGATAGGTTTTTAGGATAGCTTCTTTGAGATTGTCATAATCCTGCCGAACATCTGCTACTTCTGACAAATACGTGGCTCGAGCCTGCCCTGTCAAAACGGTTTGTAACATAAAAGGCCATTGATCTCTTGTCCACCTCATATCTCCAGCAACTTCCTCAAACAAAACAAAGAAATCCTGCACATTATCCTCAGTGAAAGGTGGAATGACACTGGTCATAGTTAATCCCAGAGGGGGAGCAATTAAGGGAGCATGTGTATCAGCATTTAGTTGAGCTATTTGATATTGACATTGATATTGTTCGGTCGTTGCTCTGGCTTGTTCGGCATTTGCTCTGGCTTGTTCGGCATTTAGTCTGGCTTGTTCGGTCTTTATTCTGGCTAGTTCCAGTACTTGATCAACGGTAAAACCAGGTGGCAATTGTTCATCAAGTTGGCTAGGTTTACTCGGGATCCCACCAACTGCTCCGTCTCCCTCCCCGCCTTCTACAGGGAACAGGTGGGTTTTTATGGTCTGAGCCACCTCTACTTTGGACATGTTTGAGACAATTAACTGGAGATGTGAGGCAAGCACTTTCAGTTCGGATTTTGACAGACGGTCAATATCAGGGGCTGGGGGTTCTGATTCTATGAAAACTCTAGCATCTTCGTCATTAATTAGATCAGGCATGATTAATATTTGGTTTGTAAGTAGTGAAACGGTAATGAAACTGAGTGAAACTGTATGAAACGAATCCTGGTAAGGTCGCCACTCTTCTGTTACGTATCTTGATCCTCAAGTGGTTAACTTGATGAATCTAGATAGCACAGAGATATATATATATTCTAGAATTAATGAATGGGGACAAGAGAATCTAGTTTCCTTTAATGCACAGAAAACCAAGTACATTCAATTTTCTAACCGACAGAATCTCACTGACTCCCATATATTTTTTAATGATGTAAATATTCCCACTTCCCATAGTATTGACATTCTCGGTGTAACATTAACTACTAACTTGAGCTGGACACATTATGTTAGAAGCATTGCTAAGAATGCCTCTAAAAAACTGGGACTCCTGTACAGAGTTCGAGAATTCTTCACTGACGAGCAGTTGGCCGTAATATATAAAAGTCATGTGCGCTCTCAGATGGATTACTGTTCACCTCTGTGGGGTGGAAGTGGAGTGGTTGCATTGAGGCAGTTGGACAAAATTCAAAATAAGCTATTAGATTAATCAATAACCCTGCAATCACACAGGACCTTCCTACATTAGCCATACGAAGAAACGTTGCATCCCTTGCATTATTCTACAGATATTTTCACAGCAATTGTTCCGAGGAACTTGCTTCAATTGTGCCGCCTCTCCACATCTTTCCCCGTAGAACTAGGGCAGCTGAGAGCGCCCCTGAATTTACACTTTCTCCTCCACAATGCAGAACTTCTGCTTGTCAGAATTCATTTATCCCCAGAGCTACTACTCTTTGGAATTCACTTCCCTCGAATTGCTTTCCACAAACTTACAATCAACAAATGTTTAAATCCAGTTGTTACAAACATTTTATGAATGGAGGATGCCTTTAGGCACATGGACCTTTTTGTTTTATCTGTGTTTTTCCTTCCTCCGTTCATTGTCTCTTAAAAAAAAAAAAAAAAAAAATATTAAGGTATCAGTCAGCTGAAGGCAAAACAAAAGTAAAATCTAATAACATTATTTACTGTTGTTGCTTCCTTTCTTTTTGGATCTTAGGACTTGGTATCCTTTATTGACTGATACTCTTTAATTATGGAAAAATATTGAAACTAATTAAAGTCATGTAGTATTTATGAAGAATTATTTTTTAACCGAAGCTTAATAGGCTATGGTTATGAACCGAATAAGTTATATCTAAAGAAAGACTATTAATTATATATCAAGTCTTGAAAGATAAATATTCTATCTATCTATCTATCTATATGCTCAGGCCCAATCCCCATTTTGAGGGTAGCCGACTCAAGACAGAGCAAGAACAATGAAAACACAAAAACAACATAAAACAACAAATAAACACAGATAAAAAGCACAAACTCACACACATCCAGGTCACCCAGGAGAAGACCCAGAGACCAGGGTCACCAAGGTCGCTCCAGCACTCCCCCGGCCCCCGACCACCCGGAGAGGTTCCGATCTCGGCAGACATGCAGCGGAGCCAAAGCCACAAGCCCTCCCACCACACTTCCAGGCGCACCCTTCATATTAATCGTCCCGGGCCAGGCGCCTGATGGACTATTCTCTAGTCCAACTTGCGCCCGACCCCTTACTCCAAAAGACCACGTGTTCACTCAACTATTCACAAGCATTCTCCATTCACTCCTGTCCACCACCACTTCCCCTGCCTGATCTATAGTCATTCCTCTATCATCCAAAGCCTTTCTTACACAGTCTCTCCATCTCAATGGGGGTCTTCCTGCCCTTTTATCTCCCTTGTACCTGACTCATATTCTCTTTGTAAGCCTTTCATCTCCCATTCGTTCAACATGACCATACCAGCTCAGCACCCTTCTGTCCACTCTGGCTGACAAATGTTCCTGCTGCCCCACTCACCTACGTATCTCTTTATTCCTCAATCTGTCTCTACGAGTAACTCCACACATCCTCAAGCAGCTCATCTCCATCACATCGAGCCTCTTTTCTCCTTTTTCTTCAGAGCCCATGTCTCAGCCCCATACATCACTGTTGGCACAACAATTCCTTGATACAGTGCACTTTTTACTTTCACTCCGAGATTTCTCGTCTTCCACATACTTCCCATTGCTCCGAAAACCTTCCTTCCTTCACACACTCTCTGTTTTACCTCCACTTCCATACCTCCACTCCTGCTTATCGTGCCTCCTAGATATTTAAAACACTCTACTTGTTCCAATATAAGATAAATATTAAGGTAAGAATATTTCTGTCTCAACCCCTTTTGAAATAAATAGATAGTTTTCTTATATCATGTCCTTTTATTTATATTAAATGTAGTTATTATTCTTGGTTCTTGTCTTACGTTAATAGTATTATATTATTATTATCAGGATTAATATCAAAGTCACATAAAAAGTTAGATATATATTTAATAATTAGACAAATGTATTTCTTAACCACGTAACATTGAGGTTTGATTATGAGTAAATTAAGTTACAGGATCGCTTCATAGATTCGATTCCGGTCTCACTCAAATAATATGAAAAGCAAAAATAATATTTTGAAGCTAAAAGAATTTTCTTCAGCTTAGGAAATCACTAGAAGTAACATAACAGCCATGTTAGTCTAAGGCGATATTACTAATATGAGACAATAGTATCACCGTTCTTGTTCTTACCAGCAATGTAAGCTTAATTAAAAGAAAATGAAAGAACCCGCAAGTATTAATATAAAACAATAGTATTACTTTTATCATAACCCAATTACTTGAAGAGTTGCTTTAGTCCACAAGTCAGTCAACTAAAATAGTTAAGTACATAATAGTAGCGTTAACGTTAATTCCCAATCACATATCTCACTAACCAACATACTGTAAGTGTTTACACTGAACACACTTAACACACACTTATATAATCTGACTGACAGTCACAATTCCATTATAACACTTCACCCCGTCTTCCTCAAGCTGCAAGTTCACCTTCCCAACTCCAAATGAGACTGATTTGAATGCCCACTACTCGGTCTTATATACTATGCAAGGATGGTGTATGAACGAATCAGGAGGCGGGGGATGGTGCACACCCCAATCACAGCTCCTCTAGTTGCGTAGCAGATGCGTGATCCAATGGCGTCGATTGGCGTCGATCATCGTCATAGCGTCGGGTCATCGAAGTAGTTTGCAGGGTCCCCTATGACGCACGCAGGTGTGAAGGCTTGTTTGCTGGTATGCAGACGAGCTGGTTTCTCACTCGCTGGTTCGCTCGCTGGTCTGCTTCGCCGCCTGGGTAATTCGGCACTCCTTCAACTCTTAATTCTAACTCTTAAATAAACATACAGGGCTCCGTATGTCAGACCTCCCCCCTAGAAAAGAGTTTAAGGAGTATAGTACATAATATACATAATACATAAATAGATTCACCACCAGATTGGCAACAGCAAGATTATAATGAGGATATAATAAGGATATCACCCAAAGTAGGCAACGTCTCCAGGTACCACATCAGAACATAGCCGGAAAGTAGCTGGAGTGTTATTCGAACTGCAAGGCATTATCTCACAGCTGAAGGCTTGAAAGCGCACTACTAAAGCATGTTATTTACCTCGCTACAAGGGAGAGCTAATTGCCAAAATCCTCTCATTAAGTTAATCTTACTGCTGTATGAGGCCAACCTGGTAAATGCAATCTTTAATAGACATGTGATAGGCAATCGGCTAGCACGTTCTGGACCCCCTTAATATGTTTAACATCCAGGGAGTATTCCTGCAGCAACAAACTCCACCTGGTCAGTCGTTGGTTTTTATTTTGGAACTTATGCAAACATTTTAAGGGGTGATGGTCAGTATACACAGTGATGGCACCAGAGGTAAATTGCACATAGACAGCAAAGTATTGAACGGATAAAATTAATGCTAACAGCTCCTTCTCAATGACTGAATAGTTACGTTGAGCAGAATTTAATTTTTTACTAAAATAGCACACAGGATGCAATACTTCACAGTCGTCTTTCTGTAGCAATACTGCACCAATCCCGGTATTGCTCGCATCCACTGCTAGGGAAAAAGATCTGTTAACCCTCTCACGACCATGGGACGCAGAGGTTGCCAGATTAGCAATAAGAAATAGATTACTCTCACTGTTATAATTACCTCTCCAAAATTAGTTTTCTGCCTACAGCTAACTCAAAGACAACTGCAGAGGTTGAAGTAAACAAACTAAAGGTTTATAGATACCCTTGACGGTAACAAAGGCTTTAAAGTATCCCTAATAGGCTCAAAAATCGCGTCAGGATGTGGGAAGGTTAAAATCAGGAGCTCGGAGTACAGGATAATTGGATAAAATATATTTGGTAGCATTAAAGGCCTCCTCACATTCGGAGGACCACTCAAACTTCACATCCTTACGGAGAAGATCTGTCAGGGGAGCTGTTAACCTAGAAAAGTTTAAGATGAAACGCCTATAATTACCAATCATTCCTAGGTACCTTTGGATATGTTTCTTAGTGCTAGGAGTTGGGAATTCTAGAATAGACTCTACCTTTGCTTGAGGAGGTGCAACCTGCCCCTGACCTACCGTATATCCTAGATACTGGACCGTACTCTTTACAAAGGTGCATTTCTTAAGATTAACCACCAGATTGGCATCAGCAAGATTTAAGAACAGCAATCTAAGTAGGTAAAGATGATCCTCCCATGACTGTGAAAAGATAAGAATATCATCGATGTAGACAACACATTCAGGTACCCCTTCAGTCACCAAATTCATGAGGCGCTGGAATGTAGCTGGAGCGTTTTTCAAGCCGTAGGGCATTATGTTACAGCAGAAGGCTTAATTGTTGACAACAAAGCATGATATTTCCCTCGCTCTAGGGGTGAGAGCTACTTGCCAATATCCCTTCATTAAGTCAATCTTGCTGATATAGGTGCCTGTACCAATCTGGTCAATGCAGTCGTCGATCCGTGGCAGTGGGTAGGTATCGTTCTTTGTGACAGCATTAACTTGCCTATAGTCCATACATAACCTATGGCTCCCGTCTGGCTTTGGCACAAGTATGACCGGACTACTCCACTGGCTTAAGGCCCTAGTGATCAGCTCGTTCGACAACATAAAGTCAAGCTCGACCTGCAGTATACTCCTGCGTTGTGGCGAGACACGGTAGGGGGATAGTTTAATGGGAGTTGAATCCCCTACGTCAATGTCGTGCACGGCCAAAGAAGTGAGCCCTGGAGTATCACGGAACACACTGGGAGACTGAGATAAAACAGAGATTAGTTGGTTCGCTTGATCAGAGGGAAGATGACATAGTTTAAATGGTAATTCCCCCCAAGCTACTGAGTTATACTGAAAGTTGGATAGGCTACATGACAAGTCAAAGTCTGCATGGATACCTTCAGGCTCTGGAACAGTCTGTTGCGGGTCAGTAAGAGAACTGAAGACTTCGTCCGCACCAGGCTGTCCACAGGTCCTGACATTCACTGCCACAGTGGGAGAATCTGGAGGAGAGGAATCAGGGGACCTATGGTAGGGTTTCAACATATTTATATGGAATACTTGCGTGGGCTTTCTCCTGTCTGGGGTAGTTACTAGATAATCGGTAATGCTCACCCTCTGAATGATCTTATATGGGCCCCTGAACTTGGCAGATAAAGGTTGGCCAAAAAGGGGGAGCAGGACCAAAACCTCATCAGCGGGCTGAAACTCCCTCTCACGGGCTTTTCTGTCATACCAGTTCTTCATGGAGCTTTTAGCCACTGTCAAGTTTTGAGCTGCAAACTCACATGAGGATCTCAGCCGGGTTTTGAAATTTGAAACATACTTGAGGAGGTTTTGGTTCCCCTCCTGGCCAACTAGGCTATCCTTCAATAGTTGCAAAGGACCTCTTACCTGGTGACCGAAAACTAGCTCATTAGGGGAAAAACCCAGGGATTCAGTTGGAACCTCACGAGTAGCAAATAAAAGAAAAGGTACCCCCTTATCCCACTCAACTCCGGTCTCTGTACAATATTTACGCAACATGGCTTTCAAAGTTTGATGAAACCGTTCGAGAACCCCTTGACTCTCTGGGTGGTAGGTGCTCGACTTAACATGCTCGATACCCAACTCCTTCAGGGACTGCTGAAAAATGTTAGAGGTAAAATTAGTTCCTTGATCACTTTGCACGACATGGGGGAAACCCATTCTGGTGAAGAATTTGAGCAGTTCCTTGATGACAGTTGGAGCAGAGGTAGTCCTTAAGGGTATAGCCTCTGGAAAGCGAGTTGCCATGTCCATAATCGTTAATAAATAATTGTTACCTTGAGAAGTCTTAGGCAATGGGCCTACAATGTCCACTACCACCCGAGTAAAAGGATTCTCGAAGACGGGCAAGGGCACCAGAGGATGTACAGGCACCTTCTGATTGGGTTTTCCTGTCATCTGTCAAGTGTGACACACTCTACAAAACTCCACTACATCTGCACGCATTCCTGGTCAGTGAAAGTGGGCTCTGATTCTGTCTAGAGTTTTTCTCACACCTAGGTGTCCTGCCAATGGTATATAATGTGCCATTTCCAAGATATCTCTACGACAAGGTTTGGGGACTACTACTTGATGGACGTCCCAGGCCCTGTCATCGATTGGTCTGTGTGGCTGTCTCCATCTACGCCACAATACTCCTCCTTTGAGGTAGAAACATTCACCACCCTCCTTCTCACATTCCTCTTCACTCACGGCCCTGGCAGCTAACTCCTTGCATTCTCTATCATCTTTCTGTAGCTCTACCAGGCCACTAGGACAATTTGGAGGGGTTTCATGGTCATCGTTGGGGTCAAGATGAGCCATAAAGGTGTCAGATAAATCCAGCTCAGTCACATCATCAGGCACAGTTGGAGCATCATCCACACTCTCATCATCCCTTTCATCAACTCTTACATTCGGTACATTTCTGTCTGAGGGAACTGCTACTTGAGATATTGAACGTGTGACAGCACACAGGGAAAACTGTTGGCATCTCCTTTTCGAGCTCACCGGTTAGTGGCTCGTTAACAGGGGAAAGTGACAAAATGGGGTCTGGTCGGACCTTCTCACCTGCTACATCATTCCCCAAAAGGAGTGTTACCCCGGGCACAGGGATATCTTGGGACCTACACAAAGCTATGGTGGCCTCACCCTGTAGTAACTCACATTCAATTTCGCCTTTTACCAAGTATGCATAAAATTGGCCTCCAGCACCTCTCATTATAACTGGTTCGCCAGGTGGGCACTCAGTGTAAGGATTCACCATGAGGGTGCTAGTAGAACCTGTGTCTCTCAGAATTTTTACCTCATGCATACAACCATTTAATCTCACGTTGCCAGATGAAATAAAGGGACGGTAACTGTCCTGCACTGATGGTGAAATTAGTATTGGCTTAACCCTAGTGGGTTGCACCACGCATGCTACTACACCCCTGTCTAGATGATTTACGTTAGCTGCTAGGTACTCCTTCTGTCGGGAGTCCTGTATTAAAGGAACTTTTGGTGCTAGGTACTCCTTCTGTCGGGAGTCCTGCATTAAAGGAACATATGGAATTTGAGATACGGCGGCAACTGTCTGCCCCGCTCTCTCAGTTCTCTCCTTGGCCCAGTACTGATTAGCTAGGTGGCCTCTCTTGCCACAAAAAGTACATACTTTAGGGGATACGGGAACGTTCCCTCTTTGAGCATTACTATTACTTTGGGCCCCTACTCTGTTACCATGGCCCTGAGTCGCATTTTTAGTTGGGGGAACAATTCTAGTTTGGCTAACTGGGGAAGACGTCACAGGCTTGTGACTGGGTCTGTTGGATTTGTGATTGGGATACTTAGAATTAGAACTCGAATTATCGTAGGGCTTCTTTCCACGAAATTTGTTGTTGAGCACGTATGTGTCAGCCATGTCAGCGGCGTCGGCAAGACAATCTACCTTTTTCCCCCTCAAATGATAGGCTACAGAAGAATCAATTTTCCATATGAAATTTTCTAACAGGACCAACTCCTTCAGATCGTTGTAGCTTGTGACTTTCTTACTCTTGACCCAATGATTTAAAGTTTTAGTCATGGTCCTGGCAAATACCTTATGGGTTTCTTCTACTTTCTTCTGATTTTTACGGAAAGATTGCCTGTAAGCCTCAGGCTGTAATTGATAGGTTTTTAGGATAGCTTCTTTGAGATTGTCATAATCCTGCCGAACCTCTGCTACTTCTGACAAATACGTGGCTCGAGCCAGCCCTGTCAAAACGGTTTAAAACATAAAAGGCCATTGATATCTTGACCACCTCATACCTCCAGCAACTTCCTCAAACAAAACAAAGAAATCCTGCACATTATCCTCAGTGAAAGGTGGAATGACACTGGTCATAGTTAATCCCAGAGGGGGAGCAATTAAGGGAGCATGTGTATCGGCATTTAGTTGAGCTATTTGATATTGACATTGATATTGTTCGGTCGTTGCTCTGGCTTGTTCGGCATTTGCTCTGGCTTGTTCGGCATTTAGTCTGGCTTGTTCGGTCTTTATTCTGGCTAGTTCCAGTACTTGATCAACGGTAAAACCAGGTGGCAATTGTTCATCAAGTTGGCTAGGTTTACTCGGGATCCCACCAACGGCTCCGTCTCCCTCCCCGCCTTTTACAGGGAACAGGTGGGTTTTTGTGGTCTGAGCCACCTCTACTTTGGACATGTTTGAGACAGTTAACTGGAGATGTGAGGCAAGCACTTTCAGTTCGGATTTTGACAGACGGTCAATATCAGGGGCTGGGGGTTCTGATTCTATGAAAACTCTAGTATCTTCTTCATTAATTAAATCAGGCATGATTAATATTTGATTTGTAAGTAGTGAAACGGTAATGAAACTGAGTGAAACTGTATGAAACGAATCCTGGCAAGGTCGCCACTCTTCTGTTACGTATCTTGATCCACAAGTGGTTAACTTGATGAATCTAGATAGCACAGAGATATATATTAAGGTATCAGTCAGCTGAAGGCAAAACAAAAGTAAAATCTAATAAAATTATTTCCTGTTGTTGCTTCCTTTCTTTTTGGATCTTAGGACTTGGTATCCTTTATTGACTGATACTCTTTAATTATGTAAAAATACTGAAACTAATTAAAGTCATGTAGTATTTATAAAGAATTATTATTTAACCGAAGCTTAGTAGGCTATGGTTATGAACCGAATAAGTAATATCTAAAGAAGGACTATTAATTATATATCAAGTCTTGAAAGATAAATATTAAGGAAAGAATATTTCTGTCTCAACCCCTTTTGAAATGAATAGATAGTTTTCTTATATCATGTCCTTTTATTTATATCTAATGTAGTTATTATTCTTGGTTCTTGTCTTACGTTAATATTATTATATTATTATTATCAGGATTAATATCAAAGTCACATAAAAAGTTAGATATATATATTTAATAATTAGATAAATGTATTTCTTAACCACGTAACATTGAGGTTTGATTATGAGTAAATTAAGTTACAGGATCGCTTCATAGATTCGATTCAGTTCTCACTCAAATAATATGAAAAGCAAAAATAATAATTTGATGCTAAAATAATTTTCTTCAGCTTAGGAAATCACTAGAAATAACATTAAAACAGCCATGTTTCTCTAAGGCGATATTACTAATATGAGACAATAGTATCACCGTTCTTGTTCTTACCAGCAATGTAAGATTAATTAAAAAAAAATGAAAGAACTCGCAAGTATTAATATAAAACAATAGTATTACTTTTATCATAACCCAATTACTTGAAGAGTTGCTTTAGTCCACAAGTCAGTCAACTAAAATAGTTAAGTACATAATAGTAGCGTTAACGTTAATTCCCAATCACATATCTCACTAACCAACATACTGTAAGTGTTTACACCGAACACACTTAACACACACTTATATAACCTGACTGACAGTCACAATCCCATTATAATACTTCACCCCGTCTTCCTCCAGCTGCAAGTTCACCTTCCCAACTCCAAATGAGACTGATTTGAATGCCCACTACTCGGGTCTTATATACTATGCAAGGATGGTGTAGGAACGAATCAGGAGGCTGGGGATGGTGCGCGCCCCAATCACAGCTCCTCTAGTTGCGTAGCAGATGCGTGATCCAATGGCGTCGATTGGCGTCGATCATCGTCATAGCGTCGGGTCATCGAATTAGTTTGCAGGGTCCCCTATGACGCGCGCAGGTGTGAAGGCTTGTTTGCTGGTATGCAGAGGAGCTGGTTTCTCACTCGCTGGTTCGCTCGCTGGTCTGCTTCGCCGCCTGGGTAATTCGGCACTCCTTCAACTCTTAATTCTAACTCTTAAATAAACATACAGGGCTCCGTATGTCAGAATATATATATACTGTATATTTATATTAGTAAAGCCAGGTAATAAATGTTCTTACATGCACACGTGGTTAAAAGATATAGCAGTTTCAGCGTTAGAGATTTTATTGTTCAGGCTTTCCAGAGATCTGACAATTTTGCGTTGATGGGCAGTAAGGAGGTACAGTAGATTGGCAAAATTCATGATGGAATGGATACAGGATACTGTTCACCATGTACCTGTATCCTGTATCCATTTCTTCATGAATGTTGCCAATCTACTGTACCTCCTTACTGCCCATCAACGCAAGATTGTCAGATCACTGGAAAGCCTGAACAATAAAATCTCTAATGTTGAAACTGCTATATCTTTTAACCTCGTGTCCATCTAAGAAAATATCTCTCTCTCTCTCTCTCTCTATAGATATATATATATATATATATATATATATATATATATATATATATATATATAAAATTATTATTAATTATAAATATTATATATAAACATGTTCTCAATTGCCTCAATGTTCATGTCACATAATTACTTGAACAAAAGTAATACTAATAATGATCTTGTATGCATTATTATACATTTGCATAGATAGATATGTGCATAACTATCTAGCAAAGCGTTCTTTGTAAAATACAGATTTGTACACATATAAGTTTGCTTTATATATACCTTAGCATCTCAATAAGTCCCCATTTTTCTTCTTAATTTCCCCATTCTACGGAATATATATATATACGGTATATATATATATTGGCTTCCTCCCTAGATCTCCATCAAGCTTAAAAAATACCCCCAAGACCCCTCCTTCGAGATAAGTAGGTGAAATTTTTCGATATAAAAAAAATCGCGGCCGAAGGCCTGTTCCCAAAATTGCAGGTCGCTATCGCTCACCAGGAATAATTCATAAGGGAGAAAAGGGTCCGGATTGTTTTTGTTTACCTTAAATGTGGTTAGGTAATATCAGGTCAGCTCTAATTAAATTTTATAGGTGTTAAATTGAGTAAATTGAAGCTAGCAGGCAGTGATTGTTCTGGTTGTGGCTGATAAGGTGTTGAACATATGGAGGAGGGCGGGTGCCCAACCCCGAAATGGGTTGAAATAGCGGAGCTATCCCCCCGCCAAAGGCGGCTCTCGAGGGACTTTCCTAGCTGATGCTGAGAGGATTGGGTTCTAGTCATGTAGTGATGGGCTGGTCTATCAGAGTGAGAACTGAGCGATCTCTGCCCTACCCGTAGCTTACTCTGACTGTTCCTTGTAATTATATATTTTCTATATCTCAAGTGACGGCGTCTCTTCCGTGGACGCTTTGGCTTCCAATCTTGGTAGATTGGGAGGTCATCCCAATCTACCAAGATTGGAAGCCAAAGCATCACATTTTTTCCTTTGCCCCTCAACTTTCTTTTCATAATTGCTGAGGGCCCTGGGTGGGGCTTTGGTTTCCCGGGCGTTTCCGCACCCTCCTCAGCTCCCCGCCATGGAGTGGCTTCGGTCACCCAGGCTTTATTGTGGTCGGCAGGGAGGGTTCTGTGGGGGCGCTCGGTTATGGCCTTGGCCTTGCTCGGGACCTTGGGGCTGTTCGGCCAGGCAGCTTGGGGAACAACAACAACAACAACAACAACAACAACATATGGAGGAAGGAAAAGAAGAAGGAAGGAATGAAAAGAAGAAGGAAGGAATGAAAGGAAGAAAGAAGGAAAGAAAGAATGAAGGAGAGGAAGACGGAAGAATGGAAAGGAAGTAGGAAGGAAAGGAGGAATGATGGAATGTAAGAAAAAAGGAAATAATTTAAAGAAATAAAGAAATGAAGAATGAAGGTAAGTAAGAAGGAAGGAATGGAAGAAAGTAAGACCTGCTTGCCGGGAAAAAAATCGACACGAAAATACCACAGATCTTGATATTGATAAAGAAATGGGACAAAAGGTCTTAAAATCGACAAATTAATGGTGCTAACGTCGTGAAATCTCAAAACTAATGAAGCTAAACATGTGGGAGAAGAGGGTTCAGAAAAAGCAACTATCTCCCCCTTAAGCACAATATGTACGAGACAACACCTTTATTGAGTACCGGGTATCCTTCAGTTTATCTAGCATTCGGTTTGTGCTCTCTCTCTCTCTCTCTCTCTCTCTCTCTCTCTCTCTCTCTCTCTCTCTCTATCTCTCTCTCGACAATAATTCACGCGGCTGTCTATACATCGTTACAGCGGATTACGGGGGATTGAAATATGGCCCCGGATCCGAACTACTGGGGTCATTATCATAGAGTTGAACCGGAAAAAGGCCCGAAAGATGGAAGGACAGGAAAGGAAGGATAGGAAGGAAGGAAGGAAGGGAGGAAGGAAGGAAGGAAGGAAGGAAGGAAGGAAGAGGGAGGGAGAACAAAATAAGAAGGGAGGAAAAGAATAAGGAAGATTAAAGGAAAGAAAGACAGGGAGGAAGGAAGAAGGGGAAGCAGAAAGAGGGAGTTAATAATGAAGGACGTAATGAACGAAGACAGAAATAATCACCCCGGGGAGAGGGAGGGGTGGAGGGAAAGCCAGTAAAGAGGAAGAAAGGTGGAAAGATATGTGGGAGAATGGTAAGAAGAAGGGAGAATAATAAGGAGAAGAAGGGAGAATAGTAAGGAGAAGAAGGGAGAATGGTAAGGGGAAGAAGGGAGAATAGTAAGGAGAAAAGGGAGAATGGTAAGGGGAAGAAGGGAGAATGGTAAGAAGAAGAAGAGAGAATGATAAGGAGAAGAAGGGAGAATGATAAGGAGAAGGGAGAATGATAAGGAGAAGGGAGAATGATAATGAGAAGGGAGAATGGAAGAGAAGGGAGAATGGTAAGGAGAACAAGGAAGAATGGTGAGGAGAACAAGGGAGAATGGTAAGAAGAAGAAGGGTTAATGGTAAGGAGATGAAGGGAGAATGGTAAGGAGAACAAGGGAGAATGGTAAGAAGAAGGGTGAATGTTAAGGAGAACAAGGGAGAATGGTAAGGAGAAGAAGGATGAATGGTAAGGAGAAGAAGGAAGAATTGTAAGGAGAAGAAGGAAGAATGGTAAGGAGAACAAGGGTGAATGGTAAGAAAAAGGGAGAATGGTAAGGAGAAGAAGGGTGAATGGAAAGGAGAAGAAGGGTGAATGGTAAGGAGAAGAAGGGAGAATGGTAAAGAGAAGAAGGGAGAATGGTAAGGAGAAGAAGGGAGAATGGTAAGGAGAAGAAGGGTGAATGGTAAGGAGAAGAAGGGAGAATGGTAAGGAGAAGAAGGGTGAATGGTAAGGAGAAGAAGGGTGAATGGTACGAAGAAGGGAGAATGGTAAGGAGAACAAGGGAGAATGGTAAGAAGAAGAAGGGTGAATGGTAAGGAGAAGAAGGGACAATTGTACAGAGAACAAAGGAGAATGGTAAGGAGAAGAAGGGAGAAGAAGGGAGAATGGTAAGAAGAAGAAGGGAGAATGGTAAGGAGAAGAAGGGAGAATGGTAAGGAGAAGAAGGGAGAATGGTAAGAAGGGTGAATGGTAAGGAGAAGAAGGGAGAATGGTAAGGATAAGAAGGGAGAATGGTTAGGAGAAGAAGGGAGAATGGTAAGAAGAAGAAGGGAGAATGGTAAGGAGAAGAAGGGAGAATGGTAAAGAGAAGAAGGGAGAATGGTAAGGAGAAGAAAGGTGAATGGTAAGGAGAAGAAGGGAGAATGGTAAGAAGAAGAAGGGTGAATGGTTAGGAGAAGAAGGGAGAATGATAAGGAGAAAGGAGAATGGAAGAGAAGGGAGAATGATAAGGAGAAGAAGGGAGAATGATAAGGAGAAGAAGGGAGAATGATAAGGAGAAGAAGGGAGAATGATAAGAAGAAGGAGAATGATATGGAGAAGGGAGAATGATAATGAGAAGGGAGAATGGAGAAGTGATATGGAGGGAAGAAGGGAGAATGAGAGAAGAAGGGAGAATGGTAAGGAGAAGAAGGGAGAATGGTAAGGAGAAGAAGGGAGAATGGTAAGGAGAAGGGAGAATGGTACGGAGAAGAAGAGAGAATGGTAAGGAGAAGAAGGGAGAATGGTAAGAAGAAGAAGGGAGAATGGAGGAGAAGGATGAAAGGTAAGGAGAAGAAGGAGAATGGTAAGGGAGAAGGGTGAATGGTTAAGGAGAAGAAGGGAGAATGGTAAGAAGAAGAAGGGAGAATGGTTAGGAGAAGAAGGGAGAATGGTAAGAAGAAGAAGGGAGACTGGTAAGGAGAAGAAGGGAGAATGGTAAGGAGAACAAGGGAGAATGGTAAGAAGAAGAGGGTGATGGTAAGGAGAAGAAGGGAGAATGGTAAGGAGAAGAAGGGAGAATGGTAAGGAGAAGAAGGGAGAATGGTAAGGAGAAGAAGGGGAATGGAGGAGAGAAGGGAGAATGGTAAGGAGAAGAGGTGAATGGAAGGAGGAAGAAGGGGAATGGTAAGGAGAAGAAGGGGAGAACGTTAGGAGAGAAGGGGGAATGTAAGAAGAAAAGGAGAATGGTAAGGAGAAGAAGGGAGATGGTAAGGAGATGAAGGGAGAATGGTAAGGAGGAAGATGAAGGGTAAGGAGAAGAAGGGAGAATGGTAAGAAGAAGAAGGGTGAATGGTTAGGAGAAGAAGGGAGAATGATAAGGAGAAAGGAGAATGGAAGAGAAGGGAGAATGGTAAGGAGAAGAAGGAGAATGATAAGGAGAAGGGGAATGGAAGAAGGAGAATGATAAGGAGAAGAAGGAGGGAATGATAAGAGAAGGGAGAATGATAAGGAGAAGAGGGAGAATGATAAGAAGAAGGGAGAATGATAAGGTGAAGGAGGAAGGATATGAGAGGGAGAATGGAAGAGAAGTGATAATGGTAAGGAGAAGAAGGGAGAATGGTAAGGAGAAGAAGGGAGAATGGTAAGGAGAAGAAGGGAGAATGGTAAGGAGAAGGGAGAATGGTAAGAAGAAGGGAGAATGGTACGGAGAAGAAGAGAGAATGGTAAGGAGAAGAAGGGAGAATGGTAAGAAGAAAAAGGGAGAATGGAGGAGAAGGATGAATGGTAAGGAGAAGAAGGGAGAATGGTAAGGAGAAGAAGGGTGAATGGTAAGGAGAAGAAGGGAGAATGGTAAGGAGAAGAAGGGAGAATGGTTAGGAGCAGAAGGGAGAATGGTAAGAAGAAGAAGGGAGACTGGTAAGGAGAAGAAGGGAGAATGGTAAGGAGAACAAGGGAGAATGGTAAGAAGAAGAAGGGTGAATGGTAAGGAGAAGAAGGGAGAATGGTAAGAAGAAGAAGGGAGAATGGTATGGAGAAGAAGGGAGAATGGTAAGGAGATGAAGGGAGAATGGTAAGGAGAAGAAAGGTGAATGGTAAGGAGAAGAAGGGAGAATGGTAAGAAGAAGAAGGGTGAATGGTTAGGAGAAGAAGGGAGAATGATAAGGAGAAAGGAGAATGGAAGCGAAGGGAGAATGGTAAGGAGAAGAAGGGAGAATGATAAGGAGAAGGGAGAATGGAAGAGAAGGGAGAATGATAAGGAGAAGAAGGGAGAATGATAAGGAGAAGAAGGGAGAATGATAAGGAGAAGAAGGGAGAATGATAAGAAGAAGGGAGAATGATAAGGAGAAGGGAGAATGATAATGAGAAGGGAGAATGGAAGAGAAGGGATAATGGTAAGGAGAAGAAGGGAGAATGGTAAGGAGAAGAAGGGAGAATGGTAAGGAGAAGAAGGGAGAATGGTAAGGAGAAGAAGGGAGAATGGTATGGAGGAGAAGGGAGAATGGTAAGAAGAAGGGAGAATGGTACGGAGAAGAAGAGAGAATGGTAAGGAGAAGAAGGGAGAATGGTAAGAAGAAGAAGGGAGAATGGAGGAGAAGGATGAATGGTAAGGAGAAGAAGGGAGAATGGTAAGGAGAAGAAGGGTGAATGGTAAGGAGAACAATGGTGAATGGTAAGGAGAAGAAGGGAGAATGGTAAGGAGAAGAAGGGTGAATGGTAAGGAGAAGAAGGGTGAATGGTAAGGAGAAGAAGGGAGAATGGTAAGGAGAAGAAGGGTGAATGGTAAGGAGAAGAAGGGTGAATGGTAAAAAGAAGGGAGAATGGTAAGGAGAACAAGGGAGAATGGTAAGGAGAAGAATGGTGAATGGTAAGGAGCAGAAGGGTGAATGGTAAGGAGAAGAAGGGAGAATGGTAAGGAGAAGAAGGGAGAATGGTAAGGAGAAGAAGGGAGAATGGTAAGGAGCAGAAGGAAGAATGGTAAGGAGGACAAGGGTGAATGGTAAGGAGAAGAAGGGAGAATGGTAAGGAGAAGAAGGGAGAATGGTAAGGAGAGGAAGGGTGAATGGTAAGGAGAAGAAGGGAGAATGGTAATGAGAAGTAGGGTGAATGGTAAGGAGAAGAAGGGAGAAGAAGGGAGAATGGTAAGGAGAACAAGGGAGAATGGTAAGAAGAAGAAGGGTGAATGGTAAGGAGAAGAAGGGAGAATGGTAAGGAGAAGAAGGGAGAATGGTAAGGAGAAGAAGGGAGAATGGTAAGGAGAAGAAGGGAGAATGGTAAGGAAAAGAAGGGTGAATGGTAAGGAGAAGAAGGGAGAATGGTAAGGAGAAGAAGGGTGAATGGTAAGGAGAAGAAGGGTGAATGGTAAGAAGAAGGGAGAATGGTAAGGAGAACAAGGGAGAATGGTAAGAAGAAGAAGGGTGAATGGTAAGGAGAAGAAGGGAGAATGGTAAATAGAACAAGGGAGAATGGGAAGGAGAAGAAGGGAGAATTGTAAGGAGAAGAAGTGAGAATGGAGAAGAAGGGAGAAAGGAGAATAATGGAGAAGGGAGAAATGGAGAGAGAAAGAGAAAATAGAGTAAGGACGGAAAGGTGGATCAGGGCTTAAGGGGAGGTTTTTGGATTATCTGGACCCCCTTCTCCCTCCTATTTAGCCCCATTATCTGTTTGATGATTATATGACCTTGTGCCTCATTTATTTGCCAATATTGAGACCTTTCGCACCATTTAAGCCAGTGTAATATGAACACTTATTCCGGCAATTTTCGATGAGCAAGTTTTTCTGGTGATTATTTGTGGGTGTTCACATCGACATCGGAAACTAGACTGTTGGTAGAGTAGTTTATGAGGCTGGTTTCTGATAGCACTGAGATCTTAAAGCAGCCAGAAAACAATTGCTCGTAAAACTTGACGGGCAAATCGCTCGTGTGACACTGCCTTCAGGCGTCTATTATGGGTTGCGAGCGATAGCGAGCTTGTAGTTTAGGAAAAATCGGCATTCAGCCGGGACATTTTTCTACCGAAGACTATACGAATTTATATTGTAGTGGTATTGGGTGTTTTTTTTAAGTTTGGTGGAGGTCTAGGGAGGAAACTAAAACAAAATTATTTGAATAAATATACAAACAAATAAATATAGACCTCCCCTTTTGTGGGGACATGAAGGAAAGAAGCAGGAAAGGAAATAATAGAAAGAAGGGAAAGATACGGTAGATTCGAAGAAGGCAAGAAGGGAAGGATAGGGTAGAAGAAGGGCAGGATAGGGTAGAAGAAAGAAAGAAGGGAAGGATAGGGTAGAAGAAGGGAAGGCTAGGGTAGAAGAAGGTAAGGAGGAAAGGATAGGGTAGAAGAAGGGAAGGATAGGGTAGAAGAAAGAAAGAAGGGAAGGATAGGGTAGAAGAAGGAAAGAAGGAAAGGATAGGGTAGACGAAGGTAAGAAGGGAAGGATAGGGTAGAAGAAGGAAAGAAGGGAAGGATAGGGTAGAAGAAGGAAAGAAGGGAAGGATAGGGTAGAAGAAGGGAAGTATGGGCTAGAAGAAGGTAAGGAGGAAAGGATAGGGTAGAAGAAGGGAAGGATAGGGTAGAAGAAGGGAAGGATAGGGTAGAAGACGGGAAGGATAGGGTAGAAGAAGGGAAGGATAGGGTAGAAGAAGGGAAAAAGGGAAAGATAGGGTAGAAGACGGGAAGGATAGGGTAGAAGAAGGGAAGGATAGGGTAGAAGAAGGTAAGAAGGGAACGATAGGGTAGAAGAAGGTAAGAAGGGAAGAATAGGGTAGAAGAAGGTAAGAACGGAAGGATAGGGTAGAAGAAGGGAAGGAAAGGGTATACAAAGGAGAATACAAAGGAGAACAAACTGCAACAGACCTATTGGTCCTTACGGGGCAGTTTGGATATCTAAAACTACTAATCTACTGACTACGAGGTAGAGAAAAGGATAGCAAAGAAGAAGGCTCCTCCCCACCCACCACTCCCTCCAGCTAATGCTGGCATGGAAACAGATAGGAAAAATACCATGCAGTATTGAAAAACTGACACGGAAATTCGAACAGGACAGGGAGAAAAAAGAAGTTGATTTGTAATCTAAGCTAACTCTATTTACTACAATTCTGAAAGGGAACAGATGTATGAAAATCAATATACATTGCGGTATGCGTTGACATTTCGTTGCGCGTTATTCTGAAAGAAACTGTGTTAATCGGGGGTTATTTGCCATGTGTTTATCCAGATGGTTCTTAAATGTTTCGACAGTATTACAGTTTACAATGTTCGAGGGTAGTCTGTTCCAATTATTCACAACGCGGTTGAAGAAGAAATGCTTCGCCTCGTGAGAATGAAAACGCTTGCCTATAATCTTATAACCATTGTTTCTCGTGTTTGCTTGATTGATCGTAAATAATTCGCTTACATTTAGGTTGCTGAATCCCTTGAAGATTTTGAACACCTCTATTAGGTCACCTCTCATTCTGCGCTTTGTTAAGCTAAACAAATTTAGTTCTTTTAAGCGCTCTTCGTACGGTTTATTACGCAATCTAGGTATCATTTTAGTGACTCTGCGTTGCACCCTTTCAAGTTTATTTATGTCCTTTTGGTAGTACGGTGACCAGAATTGCACGCAGTATTCGAGATGGGGACGCACCAATGAGTTGAATAGAGTAAGTATGATTTTTTCTGATTTGAATTTGAATGTTCTGCCGATGAAACCCACCAATTTATTAGCAGTTTTTATTACCTCTGTACACTGTTTACTCGGCTTCAGGTCACTTGATATTATAACTCCCAGATCCTTTTCATTATTTGTATTTGATAGTTGAATGTTGTTCATTGAGTAATCTTTGTTAGCGTTGTTACTACCGATGTGTAATACTTTGCATTTTTCTATGTTGAATTTCATTTGCCATTTTTCTGCCCAGTTTTCTAAAGTGTCTAGGTCACCTTGTAGTTTTTGCCAATGTACTGTTGAGGTTACTTTATTAGTAATTTTTGTATCGTCAGCAAATTTCGAAATTTTGCATTCTATTCCTTCGTCTAAGTCGTTTATGTAAATTATAAAAAGAATAGGGCCTAATACCGAACCCTGGGGAACACCACTATTTACTTTGCACCAATCCGATTCTTCACCATTTATTACAACTCGTTGTTTACGGTCTGAGAGCCAATTTTCGAGCCATTTCAGAGTTTTCCTGTTATGCCATGAGCTTTTATTTTGTCAATTAGTCTCTTGTGGGGTACGGTATCGAAAGCTTTCTGAAAATCGAGATATATTATATCAACTGCTCTATCCTTATCATATGATTTGTAAACATCATTGAAGAAGTCGAGTAAGTTTGTTAAGCATGAACGTTTATTTCTAAAACCGTGCTGAGAATCTTTTATTAAATTATTTTCTTCCAAATGTTTTACTATTTTGTCCCTTATAATGGTTTCCATTAATTTGCCCGTTACCGATGTTAAGCTAATTGGTCGATAATTGCCGGGAGAGGACTTATTTCCTTTTTTGTATATGGGTGTCACGTTAGCTAGTTTACATTCGTTTGGAACTATCCCAACATTCAATGATTTGTTGAACAGATTTGCGAGTGGGTTTAATAATTCGTGTTTTTGCTTCTTTTAGGATCCTTGGGGATATTTTATCAGGGCCTGGGGTTTTATTAACTTTCAAATTGTTGATTGCGAACAGGATATCGTCTTCATAAATCGTAAAGTTTTCGAGCTCAGTGCCATTTGATTGATTCGTAGGGGTAGGTCGGTTACCGGTAGTATCTTCCGACGTGAAAACTGATGCAAAATAGTTATTTAGGATATTCGCCATTTGTACTTTGTTATCTGTATGATCTCCATTTTCCGCAACAAGTGGGCCTATTGTTGAAGTTACCGTTTTTCTGTTTCTTATATAGCTGTAAAATTCTTTCGGATTGGACTTGCTGGAGCTGGCAATATGAAGTTCCAGATTCTTCTTACTTCGTTTGATGAGATTTTTTAGTTGTTCGACGCAGTCTATCGTGTTCTAATTTATCGCTATTATTCTGAGTTGCCTTATATTTTTGGTATGCCTGCTTTTTTACTAAGAGGATGTTTTTTATTTCATTATTCCACCATTTTGGCTTATATTTGCCTGCTGGGCGCCGGTTTTGTAGAGGGATGCTTGTATTTATTGCTTTGTTTAGGTTATTAGATAATATGTTCCATAATCGATTTACATCATGAGTTTCGGTCATTTCACTCCAGTCAGTATTGGCAAGATGCCTTCTAAGTTTGTTAAAGTCGGCCCTTCGATAATCTGGTACTTTTTCCGTGCTCACGTTTTCTTTGTCATTATTTACTTTAATGTTAAAGGACACTATCCTATGGTCACTAGAGCTAAATTCCGGTCCGATTTTAACGCTATTTACCAGTCTTTCATTTGTCGTTAGAATAATATCCAGAATGTTATTTCCCCTCGTTGGGTGTTCTACGTGTTGATAAAGGGCACTTTCCTGAAGATTAGCATATAGACCATGTCCCGCGTGAGCATTTAGTGGTTCGCCCCATGTTGTGACAGGCAGATTGAAATCGCCAAATATTACTGCTTCTTCCTGACAACTTATTTCGGCTATTTGATCATAGAGTTTCTCGTCAGTATCGGGTGATTGTGCAGGAGGTCGATAAATTAGGCCAATTATTATCTTGCTTGCTTGATTATTTATTTGAACGTAACTAGTATCAATATTATTTATGGCAGGTTTGGTTACCTCGATTGGGTGAAGATTACTTTTAACATATAGCAGAACCCCACCTCCCATTCTTTGGGATCTTTCGCAGCTGAAGGGAGTATAACCTGGTAATGCGTATTCCGCCAAAAAATCACGCTTTTCCGTGTTGATCCAAGATTCTGAAACACCGATTATATCACATTCCTCCATACATGCAAGTGCTTCCAGGTCTTCGAATTTATTGCGTAAGCTGCGTGCATTAACGTAGCAGGCCGTGATATTATTTTGGATAGAGTTTACATTTGATATGGGGTAGTTTATGTCGCTGCTACTGCCCCTGCTCGGTTGTCGTTTTTTGATCTGAAAGTGCAGACTGCATCATGTAGGAGTCTGCCTAGGCGTGCTCCTCCGACTGAATTCAAATGGCAGCCATCATCCTGAAAGAGAATGTGTTGATTGTAGAAATGGTCCCAGAGATTGAGATATTCGACATCTTCCTGTGAGCAGAGGGATTTAAGTCTGTTATTAGTACTGAACGCCTTATCGTAGAAACCGGTCTCTGCATCGATCTTGGGAAGAATGCCTGAAATGATTATGTTACATGACTTACTCTTGTAACGCTGGATTGCCTTACGGTATTTTTCCATTAGTTCCTCTGATCTGGTGCGCATTACATCGTTCGTCCCTGCGTGAATCACGAACAGGGTGTTCTCGTCAGCGTATATGGTGACATCGTCGAAGGCTGCTGTGATGTCGTCCAAACCTGCACCCGGTATGCAAAAACGCTTTCTGTGGTTTGGGACTCTTCCACAGAACTCTTCAAGTTGTCCTCGTAAGATGGAGTCTCCAATGAGCCTCTCCAATGAGCCTGGTAGAAGGAGAAAGAAGGGAAGTATAGGGTAGAAGAAGGAAAGAAGGGAAGGATAGGGCAGAAGAAGGGAAGGATAGGGTAGAAGAAGGTAAGAATGGAAGGATAGGGTAGAAGAAGGTAAGAAGGGAAGGATAGGGTAGAAGAAGGTAAGAATGGAAGGATAGGGTAGAAGAAGGTAAGAAGGGAAGGATAGGGTAGAAGAAGGGAAGGATAGGGTAAAAGAAGGGAAGGATAGGGTAGAAGAAGGTAAGAAGGGAAGGATAGGGTAGAAGAAGGGAAGGATAGGGTAGAAGAAGGGAAGGATAGGGTAGAAGGGAAGGATAACGTAGAAGAAGGGAAGGATAGAGTAGAAGAAGAAAAGAAGGGAAGGATAGGGTAGAAGAAGGGAAGGATAGGGTAGAAGAAGGTAAGAATGGAAGGATAGGGTAGAAGAAGGTAAGAATGGAAGGATAGGGTAGAAGAAGGGAAGGATAGGGTAGAAGAAGGGAAGGATAGGGTAGAAGAAGGTAAGAAGGGAAGGATAGGGTAGAAGAAGGGAAGGATAGGGTAGAAGAAGGGAAGGATAGGGTAGAAGAAGGTAAGAAGGGAAGGATAGGGTAGAAGAAGGAAAGAAGGGAAGGATAGGGTAGAAGAAGGTAAGAAGGGAAGAATAGGGCAGAAGAAGGAAAGAAGGGAAGGATAGGGTAGAAGAAGGGAAGAAGGGCAGGATAGGGTAAAAGAAGGAAAGAAGGGAAGGATAGGGTAGAAGAAGGTAAGAATGGAAGGATAGGGTAGAAGAAGTGAAGGATAGGGTAGAAGAAGGAAAGAAGGGAAGGATAGGGTAGAAGAAGGAAAGAAGGGAAGGATAGGGTAGCAGAAGGAAAGAAGGGAAGGATAGAGTAGAAGAAGGGAAGGATAGGGTAGAAGAAGGTAAGAAGGGAAGGATAGGGTAAAAGAAGGGAAGGATAGGGTAGAAGAAGGAAAGAATAGGATAGAAGAAGGTAAGAATGGAAGGATAGGGTAGAAGAAGGAAGGAAGGGAAGGATAGGGTAGAAGAAGGGACGGATAGGGTAGAAGAAGGTAAGAAGGGAAGGATAGAGTAGAAGAAGGAAAAAAGGGAAGGATAGGGTAGAAGAAGGTAAGGAGGGAAGGATAGGGTAGAAGAAGGTAAGAAGGGAAGGATAGGGTAGAAGAAGGAAAGAAGGGAAGGATAGGGTAGAAGAAGGTAAGAAGGGAAGGATAGGGTAGAAGAAGGGAAGGATAGGGTAGAAGAAGGTAAGAAGGGAAGGATAGGGTAGAAGAAGGAAAGAAGGGAAGGATAGGGTAGAAGAAGGCAAGAAGAGAAGGATAGGGTAGAAGAAGGAAAGAAGGGAAGGGTAGGGTAGAAGAAGGTAAGAAGGGAAGGATAGGGTAGAAGAAGGAAAGAAGGGAAGGATAGGGTAGAAGAAGACAAGAAGAGAAGGATAGGGTAAAAGAAGGGAAGGGTAGGGTAGAAGAAGGTATGGATAGGGCAGAAGAAGGGAAGGATATGGTAGAAGAAGGCAAGAAGAGAAGGATAGGGTAGAAGAAGGTAAGAAGGGAAGGATAGGGTAGAAGAAGGAAAGAAGGGAAGGATAGGGTAGAAGAAGGAAAGAAGGGAAGGATTGGGTAGAAGAAGGGAAGGATAGGGTAGAAGAAGGTAAGAAGGGAAGGATAGGGTAAAAGAAGGTAAGAATGGAAGGATAGGGTAGAAGAAGGGAAGGATAGGGTAGACAAAGGAAAGAAGGGAAGGATAGGGTAGAAGAAGGTAAGAAGGGAAGGATAGGGTAGAAGAAGGGAAGGATTAGGGTAGAAGAAGGTAAGAAGGGAAGGATAGGGTAGAAGAAGGGAAGGATAGGGTAAAATAATGTAAGAATGGAAGGATAGGGTAGAAGAAGGAAGAAGGGAGAGAAAGGGGTAGAAGAAGGAAAGAAGGGAAGGATAGGGTAGAAGAAGGTAAGAAGGGAATGATAGGGTAGAAGAAGGTAAGAAGGGAAGGATAGGGTAGAAGAAGGAAAAAAGGGAAGGATAGGGTAGAAGAAGGGAAGGATGGGGTAGAAGAAGGTAAGGATAGGGTAGAAGAAGGAAAGAAGGGAAGGATAGGGTAGAAGAAGGTAAGAAGGGAAGGATAGGGTAGAAGAAGGAAAGAAGGGAAGGATAGGGTAGAAGAAGGAAAGAAGGGAAGGATAGGGTAGAAGAAGGTAAGAAGGGAAGGATATTGTAGAAGAAGGAAATAATGGAAAGGATAGGGTAGAAGAAGGTAAGAAGGGAAGGATAGGGTAGAAGAAGGTAAGAAGGGAAGGATAGGGTAGAAGAAGGAAAGAAGGAAAGGATAGGGTAGAAGAAGGGAAGGATAGGGTAGAAGAAGGTAAGGATAGGGTATAAGAAGGGAAGGATTGGGTAGAAGAATGTAAGAAGGGAAGGATAGGGTAGAAGAAGGTAAGAAGGGAAGGATAGGGTAGAAGAAGGAAAGAAGGAAAGGATAGGGTAGAAGCAGGTAAGAAGGGAAGGATAGGGTAGAAGAAGGTAAGAAGGGAAGGATAGGGTAGAAGAAGGTAAGAAGGGAAGGATAGGGTAGAAGAAAGAAAGAAGGGAAGGATAGGGTAGAAGAAGGTAAGAAGGGAAGGATAGGGTAGAAGAAGGGAAGGATAGGGTTGAAGAAGGGAAGGATAGGGTAGAAGAAGGAAAGAAGGGAAGGATAGGCTAGAAGAAGGAAAGAAGGGAAGGATAGGGTAGAAGAAGGTAAGAATGGAAGGATTGGGTAGAAGAAGGAAAGAAGGGAAGGATAGGGTAGAAGAAGGGAAGGATAGGATAAAAGAAGGGAAGGATAGGGTAGAAGGAAAGAAGGGAAGGATAGGGTAGAAGAAGGAAAGAAGGGAAGGATAGGGTAGAAGAAGGGAAGGATAGGGTAGAAGATGGAAAGCAGGGAAGGATAGGGTAGAAGAAGGAAAGAAGGGAAGGATAGGGTCGAAGAAGGGAAGGATAGGGTATAAGAAGGTAAAAAGGGAAGGATAGGGTAGAAGAAGGGAAGGATAGGGTAGAAGAAGGTAAGAAGGGAAGGATAGGGTAGAAGAAGGAAAGAAGGGAAGGATAGGGTAGAAGATGGAAAGAAGGGAAGGATAGGGTAGAAGAAGGAAAGAAGGGAACGATAGGGTAGAAGAAGGAAAGAAGGGAAGGATAGGGTAGAAGAAGGTAAGAAGGGAAGGATAGGGTAGAAGAAGGAAAGAAGGGAAGGATAGGGTAGAAGAAGGGAAGGAATAAAGTGAAGGCGAACGAGGAAATATACGGCTGTTAATAAGAAAATAACAACGACGACAACAATAGTATTTCTTGGAATCAACCTTAAGATCCTTGGAATACTAGCTATTATATGCATCTCTCTTTCTCTCTCTCTCTCTCTCTCTCTTTCTCTCACACACACACTATAATTATGTAACTCTATGTAACAGCATTACGTTGGTCGGAGTAAGTGAAACGTGGCTGGCCGGCACTAGATTTTTTTTTTTTTTTTTTTTTTTTTTTTTTTTTTTTTTTTCTATATTCCAACTTACTTCCTCTCGGGTATAGGCTGAGAGCCTTAACATTCACCGCTTTACAATGAACAGTGAAGCCCGTGAGGTCTTGTTCCAGTCTAGGGAGTGAGACGTGTGAAGCACGTAGAGTACAACGAGCACCTGCCATCTTGCCTTCACATGAGGCACGGTGCTCACTCATGGCCCGAAACGACCTCATTTCTGAAGCCATCTCGTTCCCGTGCTTCACTGTCTCACCTCCTACACTCGGACTCTCACACTTACACACACACAACGCCACCTGTTGAGCAGATAACTCACCAGGCATTGCACCCCTATAGCATATTTTGAATATGGGAATATTCAAACACTGCTATTTAATCAGGGAACAATGAGGGTATTTTATCGACGTTTCGGTGGGCTTGTGATAATGCACTGATACTAGGTACAGCACAAATTCCATCCCAATAATATCTTCCCATTGATACATCGGGATTTGAACCCGGGACCTTTGGATTACCAGGCCAGTGGCAAGACCACTCCACCACACCTCCCCTTTACAACATAAATGTATGACTTGCCATGCGCGTTTGAAGCTGGTGTCACACGAGCACTGTTTCTGGTAGTTTTAAGTTACCTAGCATAATCCACTTCAGTTTAGTTTCTGATATCAACACAAAAAGACCCAGAAATATTGCGATAATTTTTTTTTTCATAGATAATTGCAGGAAAAAGTGCTTGTGTGACATTGCGTTCGTTCAGGACTTCTTCTGAAATTATTCTACACTTTGTATCGTCGTCGTCTCGCGATTACCACCATCTCTCTCTCTCTTTCTTTCTGGCTTTTTAGCCGGAGGTGGGGAGAGTCCTTTCCTTTAACTATTAGCTGTCCCTGTTTAGTAGTATTAAGGCCGGACCACCTAGTAGGGACCGCAAGGTCTGTGTGGTCTGAGTATCCGTGTAACTCTCTCTCTCTTTCTCTCTTTGTCCCCGACTTAAAATAATCTGTTCATTACACCCACTTCCGAGTCATATTCTCTGACATTCCATTCCCATCATCTTTTCTGCTGACTCTTATAAATTCTTGTCTTTGTATAATGTTGACGATATCATTTTAGAATGATTTTATTTGTTATCTGTTGTATAATATTACATTTTAGAAAGGTTTTATTTTGTAATCTGTTGTAGGCCTATACATTTAAATTTTAGAAAGGTTGTATTTTCTATCCGTTGTATAGTAATATATTTTAGAAAGGTATTAATTGTTTTCCATTGTATACTATAGATTTTTTAGAAAAATATTAGTTTGTATATGTTGTATACTATTGAATGTTTAGAAAAGTTATGTTTTGAATCCGTTGTGGACTATTAGATTTTTAGAAAGGTTTTATTTTCTATCCGTTATAGAGTATTTAATTTTAGAAAGGCTTTATTTTGTATCCGTTGTATCCTATTAAATTTTATAAAAGTATTACTGGTATTGTGTGTCTGTTGTATACTATTAAATTTTAGAAAGGTATTATTTTGTATTGGTTGTATTCTATTTAATTTTTAGAAAGGTTTTATTTTGTATCCGTTGTTTGCTATTAGATTTTACAAAGGCTATATTTGTTATCCATCTATTGAATTTTTGGAAAGGCTTGATTTTGTATCTAGGTTTTCTGTTTGACTGTGTATGCCTGTGTTTGTATGTGTGTCTTTGCCTATTACTTGTCTATCAGTATGTGTTTTCCAAAGAGTCTTTCCTTGAGCTGCTGGTTGTACATTTATCTACATCCCTGCCCATGTGTCTATATGTATGTCCGAAAGTAGGTCTGTCTCGAGGCACGTCTAAAGCCGGTATCACATATTATCCGGCACATTTTTCAGGCCATTGTAGTCCCCCTTCTCCCTCGTGTTTATCCCCTTTGTTTTTTTAGATTTTAAGATGCTTAGCCCATTAGTTTGGCAATTTGAAGACTTTACGCCCCATTTCTTTGTCAATATTAAGACCTTTCGTGCCATTTAGGTGTCAACTTTTTCCTGGCGAGCTATAGGGAGCCTTTAATTTCAGGAGTAACCGGCCTTCGCTGGGAATTTTTTTTACCGAAAAATGTACAAATTACAGTAATTTTGAAGGGAGGTCTAGGGGCTGTTTTCTACAACTAATGGAGGTCTAGGGAGGAAACTAAAACAATATCGTGACTTATGAGTGTCCACGATAGACCTTTCTATTTCCAGTTGGGATTGGTTAAAAATGGGATCTATAATTCTGTATATACACAAAGTATTATGTAAAGTTAATTGGGTTTGTATATCAGATGAATAATATATAAGTGGTAATTAAGGTATAGGCTATGGTGTAAAAAAAATCTATAAAGAGTTAATTTGAGAATATAGTATTCCATAAGTATTAAGTACTATTTAATATAGTAATTAAAGTAATATAAGGAACGTTAGCAGCATCGAGAATGATTGCGCATGTCTAGCTTCACTTGTTACCAAGCTGACGTTCTAAGATATCTCCCTATAAAGGGTGCCACTCAATAACAACATCCCTTACCAGCAACACCGGCGATCGGCCACACCAATCGTCCCATATATTAAACATCCCAGCACCTACTATCCATCAACATGCTCCACTAACCAGCTAAGTCTATATATATTCACTGGTGGCCATTATAATATATATAGACCATGTATAGCATGTGAATTAACAACAAAGGTGAGACGATCTCAATGCTTCCCTCTTAGGCTGATAATCCAATACCTTTACTTGTCTTGTAACTAATTCCTAAATCCACTATACGATCCTAAGTCTTGACAGTAAAGTATGGTGCCGTAAAGCAGGATTTGAGTATAGCCTATATGCCTTATTAATTAATATACTGTACCCCATTTTGTGTTTAACCTAGGCCTAATTGTGGCTGGGCATCTTGTTGGGCCTGCTTTTACCATCCCTGCTTTCTACTTTCTAGTGCTAGGTATATAGTTTACACACTAGCCAATGATTCGAGGGTCTGGGGAGGCAGCGCGGGGTTTGGGCGGTATTGGCGAGAATTGAGCCGTCACCATCGCACAATAAACACCCGTTACCTAAAGTTGCGGTGATTGGATACTCGTATGTCAATAGATTTGAACCGCCACCATCTCCTATACTCCGTGAAGGCTTCCAGCTGAACTTTCTGGCACAAAGTGGGGCCACAGTTGATTCAATCCGTAATTCGCCAGCCTTCGATAGTCTTGTAAAGTTTCATCCGGATCTCACATTCTTGATAGTCGGAGGTAACGATATATTTGGCGATACGGTAGTTAATGAGTTAGCCAGTAAAATAAATTATTTGGCTAAACATATTGAGGATAGAACAGGGGGGCATTGTAAAATCGTGGGAATAGAGTCTCGTAACTCCCCCAGGGGCCTCAGTGCAGAGCAATATAACCGAATAAAAAATGCCGTCAACAGACATTTACGTCAGAAATTCCCATTCTCCAAGTCAAGGTTCAACCCTATGGAGATGGGTAAGGAGGACTTGGCATATGATGGCGTCCATTTAGGCCCTTGGGGGACGCGCAAGCTCTATAACCTAATCGTCAGTAGGGCGGCGCGATATTTTGACGAGGAATAGGCTAGCCTATATTTTTTTCAGTTTATTAGGCTAATAGTTTATTTTATCGTCGTTCATCGTCCACCCTGACTCGCCTATCCCCTATAAATTTGTGAATTGACTGGTAACAGGTTGGGTTCCCTCTAAACATGGACATCACCAAGCTGACGAGGTTGAGGGCTGCGGCCAAAGGAGGCATTACTAAATTAACTAAGGATTTCACCACTTTCCTCAACGAAGCAACAAACGATGAAATAGTTGCTAAAAAAGTCAGTATCAACAAGGCTTTACACAACATCAATTCTTTTAATGAGAAAATATATCTATTGTTAGAGTCTGAGGAAGATTTAAATGAAGAAGTGGCTAATGATATGATTTATGAGGAATAGGTACAAAACTTATTAGCCCCTTTGGATAGTAGACCGGTACGTACAGAGGTCTCTCGCAGAGAGGCTATAAAGTCGGTAGTAAAATTACCAGCCTTAACCCTCCCGAAGTTTGGTGGTAATCCTGGCCAGTGGACCGGATTTTGGGATTTATTCCAACGTTCGGTTCATGGGCGTCAGGACCTAACAGATATTCAGAAAATTCACATATTTGAGGGGTCAGCTAGAGGGAGAGGCCTCGCAGCTCATAGCTGGATTTAGCTTAGAGACCACAAGTTATACTCCTGCCATAACACTTCTCCTCGAGACCTACGGACAGATTGACCGCATCAAGTCTGCCCACGTTGCCGCCTTTTATGAGATTCCTTGTCCTCGATATGATGCGCAGGACCTTAGACATTTCCATACGGCTGCTGAATGCACAATAAAGTTGCTTAAATCTTGCAATGTGACGTTGGAGGACTTTTGTACCGTAATGTTGTATAATAAGATTCCGTCTCCTTTGCGTGAGACTATTCGGCGAGAACTGAAGGATGACTGCTTACAGGTTGGTTCGGTCACTCGGACCCTATGCGAGGAGATTTGTAACATGGAGGGGGCTGGCCTGCCTACACAAGAAAAATATAAACCTACTGCTGCTTTTACTATTCAACAAAACAAGCTAGCACATTACAAGGCGGGAAGCAATGGCTCTGTAAGCTGTGTGGCAAGTCAGGGCACTGCTGGTTTAAATGTTTCAAATATCCTAATGCACAAACCAAAATAAAGAGGGCGAAGGTATTAAAGGTGTGTGTTGGCTGTTTGGATAGAGACCATGGTCGAAATGGTTGCACCAACCCAAAAGTGGAGCTGTGCAAACATTGTCAGGGCAAACATTACCATAGTCTTTGTCCGAATAGGGGACAGGAGTCGCCACAAGCTCATTCGGAACACCCAGTTACTATGTCGGTTACTACTAAGAAAGAAATGGCATTACTCCCCACAATTAAAGTACCATTAAAAGGTAGGGAGACTTATGTTACACAACTTCGTGCTTCACTAGATCAGTGCTCACAAAAGTCCTTTATATTGAAGTCCTCATTGGAGTTAATACAACATACAGTAGTTGGTAAGGAGACTCTACAATTAAGGGGGTTCACAGGCTCGCTGGAGGATGCAACTTATGACGTTGTTGCACTAAACTATCGACACAAAGGGCGATGGCGCCAAATGAAAGCCATTGTTGTCGATCAGCTTCCTAGTTACTGTGCTCACAAGGGACTTACTTGTATCACTGACAAACTCACTGCGCAAAAGTTGAAATTAGCTGACAATGACTTTCATTCAAACAAACTCGATATGCTGATAGGAGCGGAGAATTATTATAAGTTTGTACAGCCAGGCTTTAAAAGAGTTAATGGGATAGTTCTCCTGCCCACAATTTACGGGTTTGCTTTGAGTGGATCGTTCCACGCCCAAGGTTCAGAAACCACTGTCGAAGTGGTCACAGTTCTGAAGGTTGCTACCAGCCCGGTGGATACCTACTTACAGGACAGTGGGGGCCACTGGGAACACAAAGATCTTGGTGCACTATGGGAACTGGACCACATTGGCATTGCTTCTAAGGAAGCAGACTGGGAGGCTAAATTAGTCATGTCAAAATTCAATGAGTCAATACAGTACTCTCGTGTTAATAATCAGTACACTGTTCAGTTGCCCTGGAGGGCCAATAAGCACTTACTGCCGAGCAACTATGGGCTAGCCTTGGGACGACTTAGAGGTCTTCAGTGTAAGTTCATACGGGCCCCGGAATACTGCGAGCAATATGGAAGTGTCATTCGGGATCAGATAGCAAGAGGTTTCATTGAGAGAGTGTTGGTAGATACCCTTGACAGCACTAACCAGACTCACTATCTGGCTCATCATGGTGTTGAAAAGGACAGTCGGACCACACCCGTGAGGGTAGTCTTCGACTGCTCAGCAAAGACAAGCCCAAATAAGCTGAGCTTGAATGATTGTCTGTTTACAGGACCTTCTCTTGTCGCTGACCTAACCCAGGTCTTGTTAAGGTTCAGATTGAACCAATATGCTTGGGTCAGCGACATTGAGAAGGCCTTTCTTATGCTCAAGTTGCACGAGGATGACATGGATTGCACGCGGTTTCTGTGGCCCGATGATCCGCTGGATATCGACAGTCCAGTATCGGTCTATAGGTTTCGCATGGTTCTTTTTGGCACGACCTGCTCACAATTTTTGTTAAATGCAACTATCTGGAAACATTTGTCACTGGTAGATAAACATACTCAACATGTTCACGGTCTGAGACGTGGGCTTTACATAGATGATTTACAGGTGACCCATGACAGTGAGCAGGACCTTCTGGCCATATACAACAGCGCCCAGGATATATTCTCGGGAGCGCATCTCTTTCTCAGGGAATGGGTCACAAATAGTCCGCATCTCCGTGATACCTTATTCTTACATAATGTCGCAAGTACAGTACAGGATAGGGTGAAGACAGTCGGGATGACTTGGGTAACTGATACTGATATGTTTACATTCCAAAAGAGGGAGCATTTTTTACAAGCTAGCACAAAAAGAGAAGTGCTCAGTGTCACTGCTAGCATTTTTGATCCGCTGGGGGTTTTGTTACCTGTCACCATTAGGGCTCGCATTTTTGTACAGGCATTTTTGGCGTGTAAATTGCGGGTGGGATGAACCTCTTTCGGACGCGCTTAGGGAATGCTGGTGTGACATTGGTTCTGATCTCTGGGGTTGCATGGACTTAGAAATACCTAGACAGGTTACCTTTTCAAGATATGTGACCTTACACATTTTCAGTGATGCTAGTACAGTTGCTTACGGAGCCGCTGCGTATTTCTGTGATGACAGGGATACGTGCCGCTTGATTATGGCTAAGGCTAGGGTGGCCCTGAATTTTTAACTATCCCTAAACTTGAACTGACAGCTTGCGTACTTGCATCTAGGTTAGCCACGTTAATTAACCCGGCAAGCGCGATAGGCCTCACGGAAGGCTTCCTATAGGGAACGTGATAGGCCTCACGGAAGCAGGACCATAAAAAAAGCCTTCCATAAAAAAAAAGGGCCTATCAAAACAAAGGAATTTGTCTCTAGGTGAGATAATTCCCCTCCAGTACTCATCCATGTAAATCTCACCCACCCCTCTCCCCTCCTTCCCCACCTTATTCCCCCCTCCCTCCCCTCCTCAATTATCACCTATTTTTCCTCTTATTATCATCATTTATCGGTTATTTTTCTCTCCCGCGATAATGTAGCACAAGTGGGTTGCATAAAAGATCGTTATGCAACACCCAGACACCGGCACACACCGCCCCGCTCTCCTCAGTTGACTCCCAGACAGCGAGAGGGGAAGGCTGCCTGTCTCTCTCTCTCGCCTGAGATTATGACCGGGTGGCCAATATCTTCGTTTTTCACTACCCAAATGCTTTTCCCACTTATTTTAGCACTCTTGAAGGTTCATATATACATCATATATGTAAAATAAAAGCATACCGAAGAGCAAGGTTATGGTCTTCGAAAGGGGTGAAGTCACAGAGTGTGAGGTGAAGCTGAACGGTCAGGCTATGGAGATCGTCAACTCTTTTAAGTATCTGGCAGTGTTGAGTAAAGATGGGACTATGGATGAAGAGGTGCGGGAGAGGGTACAACAGGGGAAGAGGGTTGTAGGAACGCTAAAAGCAGTAACAAGAAATAGGGTGGTCAGTATGGAAGTGAAGAAGTCCTTGCATGACAGTGTGGTAATCCCGACACTGACTTACGGAAGCGAAGCATGGACGTTGGTTGAGAGACTCAGACCAAGAGTGAGAGCAGTGGAAATGAATTACTTAAGGAGTGCGTGCGGAGTTACATGGAGGGATAGACAGACTAATGAGGAAGTAAGAAGGAGGTGTGGTGTGGAGGTAGATGTGCTGGAAAGTGTGAAAAGGAACAACTTGAGATGGTTCGGCCATATGGAACGTATGGAAAGCGAGAGAATGACTAAGAGGGTGTATGAGAGCGAGGTGGAGGGACAGAGGGGGAGAGGTAGACCGAATATGAGGTGGAAGGATGGAGTGAGGAAGTACATGAACGAAGGTGGTGCTGGTTGGGGGGAGGGGCGTCGACTGACTGGGGACAGAGGTGCATGGGGGCGGTTCGTTCGTGGCCACCCCTTCGGGGATCACGGCGTCAGGCAATAGATAGATAGATACCGAAAACAAATAATGGTTTATATTGTAAATATAACGAATTCTGTCAGAATCCAGGGCTAGAAATGCACAAATAACTACCCTAGCACCTACATCTATATCGCGCTTGTCAGGTTAAAGAGGCCTACGCATCTGAGCTGTCAATCAAAGAAACAGTCATCTGGTGTGATAGTCAAATAAGTTTATGTTGGCTTGCAAGTAAGAAAGTGTTACCGGTGTTTGTTCGTAATAGAGTTGACGAAATCTTAGCGTCATGTACGAACACTCAGTTTAGGTATGTCCCTACCGACGTTAATGCAGGCGATTTGCTCACAAGGGGAATTACTCATTCCTCCCTACACAGTTCTCGGCTTTGGTGGGAAGGGCCATCTTGGCTATCCCATCCTGAACAATGGCCAGATGGGAAGGAACAAGGTCCTGTGGTTCAACAAATGTTTGCGGCCTCTACGGACACTCCCTCGAACGAGACCCATGTAATAGAATGGCCTCGCTATAGTTCGTATGAGGGACTAGTACGCATCATGGCATGGGTGAAGCGCTATGTGGGTAATCTGAAAGCCAAATCGAAGGGGTCGGATCAGAATCATGGCATACTTACAGTACCGGAACTAAGAGCAGCTGAAGTCACTTTAATAGATGTAGCACAGAGGGAAGTTTACCATAAGGAGCGACAGGAACTTGACACTAGCACCACTGACAATAAGGTTAAGAGTAGCATTATTAAACAGTTGGGGTTATTTTTGGATCAAGGGATCATTAAATGTAAAGGGAGACTACAAAGGGATAAGATAGATTATAATACTAAGTTTCCAATCCTTCTTCCAAACAAACACAGGTTAACCTCACTGTTGATAGACAATGCTCATAGATTGTGCTTGCATATGTGGTTTCGTATCTGAGAACGAGATGGTGGATTCCGAGAATGCGGCAAACAGTGAAGTCAGTAACTAGGAGGTGTGTCGTGTGCAAGCGCTTTCAGGGCTAAAGCTATGGGTTGCAGCCATCTCCTTCACTACCTGATTTCCGCATTAACAGGGTGGAACCATTTCAGGTCACAGGCGTGGACTACTCCGGCTCACTGGCTGTGAGGGGTGGGGGCGGTACTATTGAAAAGGTTTATATAGTATTGTTCACTTGTGCTGTAACGCGTGCTATTCATTTAGAAGTTGCTCCTGATTTATCTTGCGAAACCTTCATGCACATTTTCCGAAGGTTCTGTAGTCGTAAAGGTTATCCCCAATTAATGCTCAGCGATAATGCCACCACATTTGTCGGTTCTGCCAAATTATTAAAATAAAGACTAGATGATCCTCAACTCAAACAACATCTGAGTAAGTTTAAATGTGATTGGAGGTTTATCCCAGCCAGAGCTCCATGGTTTGGAGCGATCTGGGAGAGAACAATCGGCACAGTTAAGGCAGGACTGAAAAAGGTACTGGGTACCTCAGTCACACTTACAGAGTTGACTACGATACTAACAGAACTGGAGGCGGCTGTGAATGACAGACCATTAGGATATGTGTCAGGAGATTTAGAGGATCCTGTACCTATTACCCCTTCACAGTTGGCCAGCGGATGTAGACTTAGACTGTTTCCTGAACCGATGAACGACGATGAAATCACGGATCCCTCATTGTACGTTGTAGACAACGTCTCCGCGCGATATAATTATGTCTGTAAATTATCAAATTATTTGTGGAAGCGCTGGACGACTGACTACCTGCTGTCTCTAAGGGAAAGTCATACTAATTTAATAAGAAACAAGGGTAAATCTTGGCCCAAAGTAGGTGACGTTGTCTTGATACACAATGAGGGTCCTCGTTTGTTTTGGAGATTAGGTCTCGTCCTAAAATTACTTCCAGGCCTAGATCAGCTTGTTAGAGTCGCGCAGGTCAAAACCTCTACTGGTATTACCACTCGTCCGATTGCTAAATTGTATCCTATTGAACAGGAATGTGAAGATGTGGGCGAGATTATTGCAGATAGTATCGCCGGTGCGGACGCACCAGCGCAGTCTGCTGCTAGTCGGGATGACAGTAATCTTCATCCTCAGCGGCAAGCTGCTTTGGGTTCCACGCGACTCTGGCAATCATTGATAGGTGGTGGAGCCTTATAATTTTCCACATTAGTTTAAGTCCAAATTGTAAAATTTGTAAATATTTGGTGGCCGGGAATATATCGTGACTTATGAGTGTCCACGATAGACCTTTCTATTTCCAGTTGGGATTGGTTAAAAATGGGATCTATAATTCTGTATATACACAAAGTATCATGTAAAGTTGATTGGGTTTGTATATCAGATGAATAATATATAAGGGGTAATTAAGGTATAGGCTATGGTGTACATTTTTTCTATAAAGAGTTAATTTGAGAATATAGTATTCCATAAGTATTAAGTACTATTTAATATAGCAATTAAAGCAATATGAGGAACGTTAGCAGCATCGAGAATGATTGCACATATCTAGCTTCACTTGTTACCAAGCTGACGTTCTAAGATATCTCCCTATAAAGGGTGCCACTCAATACCCTTACCAGCAACACCGGCGCTCGGCCACATCAATCGTCCCATATATTAAACATCCCAGCACCTACTATCCATCAACATGCTCCACTAACCAGCTAAGTCTATATATATTCACTGGTGGCCATTAAAATATGTATAGACCATGTATAGCATGTGAATTAACAACAAAGGTGAGACGATTTCAATGCTTCCCCCTTAGGCTGATAATCCAATACCTTTACTTGTCTTGTAACTAATTCCTAAATCCACTATACGATCCTAAGTCTTGACAAACAAAAAACATAATAAAAAGATAAAACAATACACAAATTTATACGCCCATCTCCCTTTAAGTTATTTCAAAATTCATCCACCTAACATAATCAAACAAATATCTAGTTTCCGATTCTTATGTGAAAGAGCCTCAAAATCTTTGAGAAAAAAACTTGCTCAGCGTAAATTGGCGGAAACAGTGCTCATGAAACCACCTTAAGCAAGTCTGAGTGTTATACCACAAACATATCCGCATCTGCCTCTATTTCCCTGCACCAATACCCCTCTACCACCGATACCTAACCACCAGGACATCACAACCAATATTGCCACTTACATTAATTCATTCAAGATACGACGACGCGTTTCTTCATTCTATTCAGGCTTGTAATAGACAATTTTATTATGTTAAAGGATTTTTTTGAGCCAGTGGGTCAATTACGATAGTTTTCCCTTTTATTCCTGGAGATCATTCTCTGACTGCATGAAATCATCTAACAGTAGCCAGAATATAATAATAAAACGCATCATAGTATCCTGAAGGAGTTAACAACAGTAAATCAAGCAGCAACAATGATATCAGTTCCTTGTTATATTTTACTGGTCTTTTGTCGGCAACTAAACCGGATCAACCATCGACGATCACTAATCTGTTTCCCAACGTACTTGCCGTCGGCAAACGCTGACGTACAGTTCGCAGCTAAAACTCATTTGTCATTGGCGATCAATGTCGGTCTGGTGCCAGTAACCACACCATCATCACCTGTAATAATTATTTCGCTATTGTAGTTGCCTGAGTATCTTCTAAAATCTCCCAATTACTATTAATGTTATGCCCTGATTTTAATCAGGTTTAACGATTAGTACAGGTGAGTTCTATTAGACTGGGACTTCCGGGTTCATACAAATACATATAAAGAAGACAACAGAGGATACATATATCACCAAAATATAGTTTAGACTACAGCTTTATTCCTTTAATCTCAAAATACACGTATAGAGTATGAGTGTGAGTTTAGAAAAAATAAAACAATGATTAGTACTTAAAACACTTTATCTTCGAGCACAGTCGCGGATCTGGATGGAGTTCAGGTATTTTAGCACAGCTTAGATGTATTCCTTTTTTCTGGAATCATGTACACGAGTTACTATCGAGGGATTATACAAGTAATATCATCAGCTATTTAATTTCACTGTACTTGTGGTGAAGTAGACTTGCGATGGTGGGTATGACCGAGAGTTAGTTATTTCACTATATATCATGAGTTATATACCTCGTACACTGGTATGAGAGCAAGCTCAAAGTCGAATGATGATGGACTTTGAAATATTTTCTTTGTGTTACGATAATGGCAGAGTCGATTGTGGACTCTGAAATATTTTCACTTGGTAGAAATAATGGTAGAGTCGCTTCGCATGAAAATCGGCTTATTTGAAATAAATTAAGAAAATCACTTTTAAGGGTCGGGAACACTTCAATAGATTATAGAACATTCGTAAATATAATTCGTTTCTGTAAATTCCTAATATTAGCACTGTAATGGATTTTCGATGTGTTAACACCTTTTGGGACTCTGCTTTATTTTACTATCGGACTTGAATTTTGGCAGAGTCGCTTGTGAACTCTATTTTATTTCGCTCACTTTGTGAATTAACTTATGAACTTTTCTCTCGTTACTGCGCATCGACTTAGGCATCGTTTCTGTATCTTCTTTACTACGATAGTTGAGGTGTTTGCTGTCTGTAGTCGTCTGCTCCTCCGTGGGCCGTCCAGGTTGGCCGGCTGTGTGAAGATAGTTACAGATGGGTTGATGGGTTTGGGGTCTTAAGTATGGCTCCGTAACTTATTGTAATCATCTGGCAATTATTGTTGGGCACCATACCAGACTAACGCGAGTATTCTGTAGTTTATATGAATTACTCGACTATCCTGACCTATATATCAACCATTGATGAAGTCGTGTTAAGGTACTCTTGAGCTAGGGTCTTACATATCGTGCCTCAGTGGCGACGTATATGGCACGATATCGGACTAATGCAGGAAAATTTTAGAATTACTCTTCCTGACTGTCTCTGACCTTTATAAGAGGCTCGGGGGACCCAGGGCAGTGTGTAAACCTTTTAGTTACACAGTCTAATGGGATGCCACAGACTCAGTGCACCTAGGACTTGTATATGCAGAGTCCACTTACAGGTATCTCGCCAAGCCCTTCTCCTCACAGCGGTCTCCGATGTTTTGAGACTACCTGTGAAAAGTGGTAGTGTTCACTTTCAATAGTAATAAGTAGAGAGGTCGGGTTGCCGGAGTCTCAACTCTTACTAGGGAAAGTGGAACCTAGCAGAGGGGACAATGTTAGATACTGGGATGCCAGTATTAACAAAGTTCCTCTGAGAGGACAATTTACACTTTCAATAGAAACAGCTGAGTCATCGGAATGCCGAGTTCTCAACTCCTTCTACAGAAGGTGCAATCCTTACTAAGGTCACTATGTTAGCCACTGGGATGCCAGTGATAACAAAGTTCCTGTAGCAGGACTTTAGCACTTTTCACTAGAGAAAATGGAGGACGGAAGGCCGTTCTCCTCAACTTCTACTAGAGAAGGTGCACACCTAGAAGGTAGGAATCTATGTTTATCCTGGGATGCCTAGGACAACATGAAGCCTCCTAATAGGAGTGTTTGTGGACTTTTTTTAACTAGAAATGAAGGGGCGGGATGCCTGACCCTTCTTTTCTAAGCTAAGGACAGCTTTATACCTATAGCAGAAAGCTGTGTTAGCCACTGGGATGTGTTACGACTGGGGTTCAAATATATCAGGGCTCTTATTCATTGGACTAGTAATGGCATAAATGTTACAACGGAAAGCGCTAGCTCCAACCTCTAATGTATATTCCCAGTGAACAAAGAACACAAATACTCTACAGAGTTCTATATGCAATAATAGGCTATCAAACTCTCAATAAATGTGCGTCTACTCTAGGCTTAATGTTATGTGAAAACAGCCTATTACTACCTATAACCGAAGGTGCTTGGTTATGGTATGCAAAGTAAGGTGGTAAGAGAAGTTACAGCTTACGTTACTTTAATCAATAAATGTCAGGCACTCCTGCATGAAAGAAAGTGCACTAAAGTCCTTCAACACTAACAAGGAATCTTCTTTAAATGTTAGATGCTATAAAGATGCCCGTATCGGAAATGGAACCCAAAAAGGCAGGCAGCGGAACAATGCTCGTGCAGGCTATGCACACAAAAAGACAAAATATATATAATGCCGTCGGAGCCAAGAATATCCTAAACACAACAACAATAATAATAATCGCCACGACAATGCAGTATTCCTATCAACAAAAAGAGCCTAAGTCGTTTGTGTCTCAATACATCAAACTAGGCTGCGAAATGCTTGTGTAATCATAAACGGGTATACATAAAAAGAGTAATTGGTTTAATATACTTAATGTCTACTGTGACTGATAAAGTCTAGCTAGAGTCAATGATACGAGATACTGGTGCGCATGGCATGCTGCATAGCCTAGTGCAAATCTCAAGTCTGTGCGTCAAATATTACGTTATAATGAAGGGTAGCTCTCTTGAGAAACCTTAATACCGAAGTATTAAGCGTTCTCCTGGCGTACCTCAAAGACAAACAATCGAGACTAGAACAGTGCAGAATGGTATAGGCAAAAAAACCCTCATTCGTGCATGCTCTACTCTCAATGGCACACAGACTAGAATTTACTCAATCAACTCCAGTTCTCAGGTATGTCGTGCCGCTTTTAACTGAAGCCAGCACTCATAGGAAACAATACCTATAATATCAGACTCCTAGTCTAGCATTATCTAATCCAGCAGAACACTAATAACTAAAGGAAGCAGTACTAAACAATATAAATGCCAACCAATGCTTCGTGATCCACTTATCTTAACAACTAACATACATAGGCTATATCAGACCTTAACACACAATACAACTGGCCAGCATGAAGCTGATTTTGCAGAGTTAACCAGAGGGGGTATAATATTAATAAAAGGTGGTGAAGGATATGGAAAATGAGAGAGATAGGCAGAGGAAAAGATTCTCAGGTACGGAGCGGGGACAGATAGCAAGGGAAAAAAGATGGGTGTGTTCTAGAAACCAGATCTGAGGGAGAGAGTGGCGAGGAACTGTATATATACTCGCACTAGCTCGAGCCGCGTGGGAAAACAGCGGTTACAAGTCATCTAACCACTAGCAAAGCTTACAGCATGGTAAGGGCCTCTCTCCACCAACCCCCGCGAGGCAGCCAGCCGTGACGTCATCGAGCGGGACAAAAAACACTGGGCTCTGTTCTACTCCCTCTCTCTCTCCCAGATCCTATCATTACTAGTTAATGATAAAATATATACTTTACAATTAAATATATAAAGCCTTGACATGGGCGAAAACAAAGAGCCTTTCTGGACTGCCCATGACACGAGCTTTCATATGAAATAAAGCACACTCTAATACACTAACTGTAGCCCCATCCACTGCCCTGGCGATCCTAGTGAGTCACTGTAGGACAAGCCATGCGGTTCTAACGGAGTGGTCAACGTCACCCCCCCCCCCCCAAAAAAAAAATTTCTCAGAGGCCCCAAGGCTCACACAAATCTGATGGTTAGAACCCATGCTATATCTCCACTTCCCATCACCCAGCGGCAGTAAAATATCTGGCACAGTTCTTCAACAAAACATTTTTTTTCAAAATTATAACCCTCCCAACACAATAGGTTAAATTATATGTAGTTATGCTCCTCAAGAGCGAGCTTCTCTAGCCCAGCATTCTGAGAGGAGTGCAACTCAGAATTACTGCTATAACATACTAAAAAAAATCAACTATCAAAGAAAGTTTTTATTTGATTTTTATGTTTATAATTTGTTTATTTCGGCTGCACTATAGGGGCAAGCCTAGTTTTTTCTTCTATACCAAACGCTCAACTCCTGCTTTACGACCCAATACGCTGGGCTACAACCGCGAGCCAACAAGCACCAAGCGCAAAATACTATTCAAACTAAAGCAGGAGGCTACCCGTGTGTCAATCTACCCAGGATCATATACCCTTGAACGACCATCTGCAACCACGTTGTCACAACCGGCAATATGGCGTATGTCCATGTTATATACCAATAACCTTAGTGACCACCTGGTCAGCCTCAATTCCGATTGTGAAACTGGTCCAAGAACTTGAGAGGGTGATGATCTGGGTAAACTACAACGACCGGACCATAGGCTGGAACATAGACCTCGAAATGCCTCAGAGCAAGTACAACCGCCAGCAGCTCCTCCTCGACAACAGAGCAGCTCCCCTGGGCCGAATTGTACTTCTCCGAGCAGAAACTAACAGGATGCTCCAGCCCATCATCGTCCTTTTCCACAAGGACGGCACCAGCCCCCACACCACTAGCCTCCGTTGCTAGTTGGAAAGGTAGGCTAAAGTCAGGGGCCCTGAGGATCGGGTGAGTGCACAACAGGTGTTTTACTTCTCTAAACACCTTCTCACACTCAGGCGCCCATTTGAACTTCTTATCCTTCCAGTTATCCTCCACCTGAGCTTGACTGTCCCGTTCTCCTTCTCCACCTTGACTGCTAAACGTCATCACAGGCACAGTGAGAGGCTCAGGGGGGTGCCTCCCATACTCCTTCACGGGATTATCATGACATAACTGATTGCGCTTCCGTCTGTCTGGAGTGGCTACCAAGTAAACCAGGTCCGATAGCTCCTCCACCACCCTATAAGGACCAGCGTACTTCGCGGAAAAGGGGTGACCTACAAGGGGCAGTAGAATCAACACCTCCTGACCCACGTGAAACTCCCTGAGTTCAACCTTGAGGTCGTACCTGTCCTTCCTGAGGGCCTGAGAGCTAGTCAAATTACGGTCAGCCAACTCCAGACTGCGCAACATCCGTTCTCGACTGTTGAGGACACACTTGAGCATAGAACAAGGTTTTTCTGCGCCCTCCCATACTTCTTCAACCATATGGAGAGGCCCTCTGACACGGTGTCCAAAGACAAGCTCATTAGGGCTGAATCCCAAACTCTCCCCAGGTACCTCCCACACAGCAAACAAAACACATGGCAGGCCAAGATCCCAATCCCTCCCACTCTCAAAGCAACAACAACAAAGCACAGATTTCAAGGCTGAGTGCCATCGCTCTAACACACCCTGGCTCTCCGGATGATATGCAGATGACACAACCCCAACAATCCCATGCTGCGGCATTGCTTGTACAAAGAGGCTAGAAGTGAAGTTGGGTCCCCGGACTGACTGAATCCCCTGCGGGTAACCATACCGGGAAAAATACACAAGCAAGCTTCGGACCACCGTTTTCGCCGACCCATTTCTCATAGGGTACGCGTCAGGGTACCTTGTTGCTACATCTCCCGACTGTGCATCACTGTCCTCCTTCAACTCTTTCGTGTTTTTAAGCCCATCCTCTGCCCCTTCAGGAACAGTTACTGGGTCTTCTCCAGACTCGAAATGTGGTCCTAATACCGAGTCCCCGAGAAGGTCCGTTGACACTAAACTCTCAACCGCATCAACTTTCAACCCCTTCTCGGTACCCTTCCTCCGCTGATCTAAAGATTGTTGACCAGAATGTGACTCCCTGGATGCAGAATCTCCGGTGACAACACACTCCATAGGCTGCCCCGGAAACTTCTCAACCCACTCCTGCTCCTCCCTACTCACGTCGGCCGGCTTCTCGACAACGACTAAGGGTGGAGCCTCAGAAGTAGGCCCCGCAAAGTCGTTGCCAAGAAGGAGGTCGACGCCCCCAACAGGCAACTTCTCCACAATTCCTACATCCAGGTCACGAGTCACACCATCAACTTCCACCTTCATTCTCACAAGCGGGTATGACCTTGTCGCATTAACTCCCTGAACCACAACCACCCGCGCCGTATTGACAGGTTTACCAGTGAAATTTCTCAACAGTGTTTGCGATGCCCCAGTGTCACGCAAAATTCTCACCTCATGTCTTCTACCCCCCCACTCCACACAACCGAGTCCCCTGTGGTCACTAAAGGCATCACGGACAGGGAATAAGCCTTCCGGATCCTTCTGCACTGGCAGTGTATTTACCTCGGAAGAAATGCCTCTAACAAACTCCGATGTCCTCTTGAACACTCCAATGCCGTGAGCAAAAGACACGGCTGCCGGAGGAGGTCGACTAGGGCACTCATTTGCCTTATGACCCTCCTGGTGGCACCTAAAACACATAAATTTCGGTTTCGGCTTATACTGTGATGGAAAAGGCCCCTGACTTTTCACATACGGTGTGGTGGTAGGTTTGGCTCCAGTTTTAGTTTCATTGCTCTTTGGTTTAAATGTGTCATTGCTACGGGGAGGGGGAGGATAACGGTCCCTAGCACTTGCATCGTACTTCTGTGAGGACCCGCAACCCCGAATCAACGACAGCCGTAGATTAGCCATTTCTGCTGCTTCTACTAGAGTTCTTGGGTTTTTCTCCTTTAAGTTCAAAGTTAGATCACCGCCCGTGCTCTTAAAGAACTGCTCCAACATCATTAACTGCTTAATTTCATCAAATGTTGTGACCTTCTCAGATCGGAGCCAGTTCCCCATAGCATCGGACAAGTCCCGGGCGTGTTCCAAAAAGGTGCTATCTCTTCCCTTAGTTACACCCCGGAACTTCAAACGGTACGTTTCTGGTTGCAGTTCGTAAGCCCTCAGGACAGCCTCCTTGAGATCCTCGTACACAATACATAACTCCAAAGGTAACGCATCGTAGGCTTTAAGACCCTTGCCTAATAATCTAGAGGATACAAGTGCTGCCCACTTATTCTCTGGCCACTGGTGTTCCTGGCACTTCTTCTCAAAGCGTGTGAAAAATTCTGTTACACCACTCTCATCAAACACCGGAACCAGTTTCAATAAGTGCGAGAGAGACTGCTCATGAACACGGTTACCAGCCCCAAGTCGCTGTCCCGTTGCCTCTACTCGCGACTTCTCTACATCCATGTCGGCACAGTACCTAGTCGACTCCAAATCAGCTTGGATTTTTGCTAGCTCTATGTGCTGGTGACTTTTTCTCTCTTCTATCTTGGCTAATTCTATTTGCTGCTGAAGCTTAGCTAATTCGAGCTGAAGCAATAATTCTGGAGTTAACCCTTGAGGAGGTGAAGGTGCTACAATGTTTGAAATCACCGGTGGTCCCCCCAGGGGCAACCCACCCTGCCAGTCACCACCCAACTGCGGAAGCGTACCCGGGGTCGGCAAACTACTGGGATGACTGGGAGTCGAGTGTAGGGGAAGCATGGCCGAAGGGCTCTGAGCACTCAACCTATCTCGCTCACCAGTCACCCTGCCCAGTACACACGTTATCAAGTTATCCTTGGTCATGCTGCTAGTAACCGCATGACCGATAGCTGTGGCCAGGCATTGAAGACCGTACCGATCCATACCCTCCAACCGCTCGGCAGTAACAGGCCATTGCAAAAATATCCTAGCATCCTCCTCACAGTTCACCCGATTAACCCTTTCATCATGCTGCTGTTCCTCAGTTTCGACATTACGTACTGTGTCTCCATTCTCCTCTGACCCGGTATAAGACATGATGCTCACAACAATGTTTTCACCACAATATTCAGAAAAGAAGTACCCCAAACTCTTATACCTCAATATACACACAAAAATTCTCGGAAATACTCAAGGGCTATACTATGTTGCAATTTTTTTTTATACTTGCTGATCCCCGCAAAATATTCTCCAAAACAACAAATGTTCCCTGTTAATAAATGTAGGTTCACCAAATCCTAGGTAAGGTCGCCATTTGTTACGACTGGGGTTCAAATATATCAGGGCTCTTATTCATTGGACTAGTAATGACATAAATGTTACAACGGAAAGCGCTAGCTCCAACCTCTGATGTATATTCCCAGTGAACAAAGAACACAAATACTCTACAGAGTTCTATATGCAATAATAGGCTATCAAACTCTCAATAAATGTGCGTCTACTCTAGGCTTAATGTTACGTGAAAACAGCCTATTACTACCTATAACCGAAGGTGCTTGGTTATGGTATGCAAAGTAAGGTGGTAAGAGAAGTTACAGCTTACGTTACTTTAATCAATAAATGTCAGGCACTCCTGCATGAAAGAAAGTGCACTAAAGTCCTTCAACACTAACAAGGAATCTTCTTTAAATGTTAGATGCTATAAAGATGCTCGTATCGGAAATGGAACCCAAAAAGGCAGGCAGCGGAACAATGCTCGTGCAGGCTATGCACACAAAAAGGCAGAATATATATAATGCCGTCGGAGCCAAGAATATCCTAAACACAACAACAATAATAATAATCGCCACGACAATGCAGTATTCCTATCAACAAAAAGAGCCTAAGTCGTTTGTGTCTCAATACATCAAACTAGGCTGCGAAATGCTTGTGTAATCATAAACGGGTATACATAAAAAGAGTAATTGGTTTAATATACTTAATGTCTACTGTGACTGATAAAGTCTAGCTAGAGTCAATGATACGAGATACTGGTGCGCATGGCATGCTGCATAGCCTAGTGCAAATCTCAAGTCTGTGCGTCAAATATTACGTTATAATGAAGGGTAGCTCTCTTGAGAAACCTTAATACCGAAGTATTAAGCGTTCTCCTGGCGTACCTCAAAGACAAACAATCGAGACTAGAACAGTGCAGAATGGTATAGGCAAAAAAACCCTCATTCGTGCATGCTCTACTCTCAATGGCACACAGACTAGAATTTACTCAATCAACTCCAGTTCTCAGGTATGTCGTGCCGCTTTTAACTGAAGCCAGCACTCATAGGAAACAATACCTATAATATCAGACTCCTAGTCTAGCATTATCTAATCCAGCAGAACACTAATAACTAAAGGAAGAAGTACTAAACAATATAAATGCCAACCAATGCTTCGTGATCCACTTATCTTAACAACTAACATACATAGGCTATATCAGAACTTAACACACAATACAACTGGCCAGCATGAAGCTGATTTTGCAGAGTTAACCAGAGGGGGTATAATATTAATAAAAGGTGGTGAAGGATATGGAAAATGAGAGAGATAGGCAGAGGAAAAGATTCTCAGGTACGGAGTGGGGACAGATAGCAAGGGAAAAAAGATGGGTGTGTTCTAGAAACCAGATCTGAGGGAGAGAGTGGCGAGGAACTGTATATATACTCGCACTAGCTCGAGCCGCGTGGGAAAACAGCGGTTACAAGCAAGGCCACCTAGAGTACCCGGCCGCACGGATGGGACCTTTAAATTCTGTGACGTCGACAAAAGGAGCGCTGAAACGGTCACTACCCTCGCAGGTCAGTATACATTTTAGTGAGGTAGGGGGAGGTTGTCGCTGTGTTTCCAAACTATTTCCCCCTCATATATACTTTATAAGTACATTATTCCCTGTGATAGCTTCTCCATGATCATCAACAATGCCTTACACGTGTTCAGTGCCAAATTGCAAGGGGAATTACAGATCGGGACCGAAAGTGCACGTGTTTAGGTTCCCAAGGAATGCTGACCTTTCCAGCAAATGGCTTACAGCCATTCGACGAGTAGATTACACTCCAAATGAAAACAGCAGGGTGAGTAAAAATTATTCTACAATGTTATTCACGTGTCTAAGTATTGAGTACGGTAGGCTTAAACATTACATGACTACATTTACTCATTCCTTCAGCAAGTTGAAATAGAAATAATAATAATGTTAATATAAATAATAATAATAATAATAATAATACTAATAATATTGATAATACTAATACTAATAATAATAATAATAATAATAATAATAATAATAACAATAATAGTAATACTAATAATAGTAATAATAATAATAATAATAATAATAATAATAGTAGTAATAATAATAATAATAATAATAATAATAATAATAGTAATAATAAGAATAATAGTAATTGAGTAGCTCAACAGTGGGAGTATATATATTTTCGGGAGTTTATTATGTGGTATATCGATGACTTCATTAATGATATAATAGATGTGTTACCTTTAATATAATTATTATTAATTTCATTATTGATATTATTATAATTACTAATATTAGTATTAGTATTATTATCGACGAAGCAAGTTATCCATAACCACGGAGTAGAAGTTATTTTATTTTGTTTGTTGTGTATGTTTGACGACGACGCTGGCGGATGCATTGAATTGGATCCTCCTCCTGGATCAATGCTGCATAATGAAATAATTTTGTATTCCCAATTATGGAAATATATATATGCAAAATTTAAGCCTACCCAGTACTGTAATTTAAGTGTGGTATATTGAATTGTATATAATATTCATAATTCAAATTACACACTGCTCAAAATCAGTGTATTTACTCCTTCGTGAATGATTGAACTACCAAGCAATAATATCGCTCGCAATACAATTATGCAACGATTTATTTTTAGCTTAGCTATATCGGAGCTTTCATCTCTTACAGGTGTGTGAGCTCCATTTTAGACCTGATGAAATAAGGCGAGAGACTTCGTACTTTGACGAGAAGAGCGGAACTAAATTAGTGGCCAAGTTGACGTATCCTCAGCTCTGTGATGGTGTAATTCCATCACAATTGCCAAACTGCCCCTCTTACCTTTCTGGCCCATCACATGCTAGAGAAGCCCCGGACAAGAAGAGGAAACGAATGGAAGAGTCTGCCATTCAAGCTGCGGTAGCAAAGAGTATTGCAGATAACAATAAGTACAAACAAGACAAAACATTTCATTCTTTAGATGAACTTAAAGACAAAATACAGTTCATTGATAAGAAATACTGGACAGTTATTGAAAACGAGGAAGATTTTCATATATGTCGAATTGTTCATTCCCCACAACCTAAAGTTATTTTGTCCTTAGTCATCAAATCAGACTGTAATGTTCAGGCTAGTGTACAGGCGGTGCAAATAAACCATCTAGGGGATTATAAGATTCCTTCAAAGGTCACTGACATTAATACACTTGAAGTGTTGCTTGATGCTTTGCGTAAGTGCGATATCAATAATGCTGCCTCAAACCCAATTAATGCAATTGTAATAATTCAACTTGTGATCTCCTTTTTGTCAACTATTGTACAGGATAATGGCTTCAAGTATCAGAATACACTCAAATTTGTTTGTGAACAGCTTCATTTAATGACTCACTAAATTTGATTACTCCTCAGAATTTTTGATATTCTCCTCTCTCTTGCATAATTGCTCACCTCAAGGTTACAGACTTCTGAGAGATAAGAAATGCCTAATTCTACCTAGCTATTCAACTATAAGACGAATATTTTTGTCCAAAACGTGTAACCCACCTATCGAACACCGTACCAGCCATTTTCTTACGTATATTAAGAACAAATTTAAGTCCCTGACAACCCGTGATAAAACGGTTACAATGATGGTTGATGAAATTCACCTGAAGCCTTACTTGGATTATAAAGCAGGAAATATTGTTGGTTCAGCATTTGACAGTGATGCAATTGCAACAATCGCATATGTGTTTATGCTAAACAGTATTCGGTCAAAATACAGAGATGTTGTTCACATAATTCCAGCAAAGATAATGAAGGCAGAGACATTATATAACATTATGAAGAAGATTATTTTAGGGCTTGAGAAGATAGGATTTAGTGTCATTAGCATTGTAACAGACAATAATGCAATCAATGCCAAAGCTGTATCATATTTTGCCAATCCACCAAAACTGTCCATTGTTTACCCACATCCAGCGCAAAGTACCAGACCTCTCTTTTTCCTATACGACGCTGTACATATTTTAAAATGCATCAGGAATAATTGGCTAGGACAGAAAGATGAAGAAAAAACTATGAAATTCCCACAGTTCCCAAGTAAAAATGTCCGTAATGAATCTAATAAGATAATGTATGCCCCTTTCAGTACTCTCAAAAAACTGTATTTCTTAGAGGAAAATTTGCTCCTAAAGCAGGCCTATAGGCTAAGCGTGAAAGCATTATCCCCCTCCAACCTAGAGAGACAAAATGTCAAATTAGTTCTCCAAATTTTTAATGAGTATATAATTCAAGCCTTGCTCAATATTGGAAAACATAATGGCCTAACGTTATTTTCAGATGTTGCTAGGTACATCGAAGTGTTTCTTAATTGGTGGAATATAATGAATGTGAAATCCCCATTTAAAGGTCTTAGGCACAATAACAAGTTATCTTGTCCATTAACAAATAGTACAGCTGATGACCGATATCAGTTCTTGGATAGTTTCCTTAAGTGGTTAGATGCGTGGGATAGTCTTCCAGGATGTGGGGGGAAACTGACTAGGGAAACAATTAGAGCTCTGAAACATACGACCCATGCAATATTAGAAATAACAAATTATTGCATAACAGAACTGAATATGACCTACATACTAACAGGAAAATTCAAACAGACATGGAAGCAAGATTTGGTCAGTATCGACAGTTAGCAGGAGGAAATTACAATATTTCTGTACGCCAAATATATGAGTGTGAGAAAAGATACGGATGTCAGTGTTAAAACTTAGTTTACCCATACTCGACAAGAAGGTAATTTTAAAGGATTTTGAAGAAATTGACTATGAGCAAGTAAAAACAGATGAGGAAATTGATTTTGGTTTATGTCATACGAATGTTGAAGTTTGTAAGGAGGATATTGACAGGTGTAAAGACATCATCCCCGTTATAGTTTATTTAGCTGGCTATTGTTGTTACTCCGTGATAAAGAAAATGAAATGTAATGCTTGTAAAGAAATGATTACGTGTTCAGATAGTTTGTTTGTTTTGTAGATGTTTAGGTGACAATCACCACGGTCGATCTGGGGATCCGCCGCTGATGAGCTCGTCCTGGAATCTTTACGACTCTGAATCTTACGATTCTGTACAGGACTGAACATGCCATTTGTATCGGCAATAGCTCAGAGAAGAGTGTTGAGAGGGGAGAAGGGGTGTTGGAGAGAGAGGAAGGTGTTGGAGTGGCTTTGTTATGTGTGTTTTGTCTGTATACGTCGTCAGGATGTCCCCTGACTGGGTGCAAGCATGTGAAACATGCTAGGACGTACTACCGCACCCACTAAATGTCCACCGTGGCAGGGATTCGATCCCGGGTCTTTCAGATTCACACGCGAGCGTGCTCACCACTTGACCACCACGGCCACATAGTGCTGAAGAAATCCCAGAAAATCTAAGTTACATTGCTGGAATTAGCAGAGGTTCTCTTATATACCCAGATAGTGTGACTGCGAACATGGTCATGTATAACTATATTGTAATTAACAAACTTGCTAAGCTTCCTGCCTTTCGCAATGCTACTAGCCAAAGAAATATAGCAACACACCTCACAGTTACGGCTTTAGCAGATGCTGATCTCCTGTTCCCAAGTGATATATGTGAAAATGGTCATAGCACCGAAAAAATAGAAAGTATGGTGGTATATGCTTCAACAAATGCAATTTTAAATAATTACTGTGCTAAAGAAAATAACATCCCAACAGCTAACAGAGCTAATAAGAATGTAGGCGTGAAGAGAAAGCTTCAAACCCTAGAGAAATAGATAATGTGTACTGTATTGCATAGTATATAATATGATATCGTGTGTGTGCGTGTGTGTGTGTGTGTGTGTGTGTGTGTTACAGTAAATATATTGTTCATCTTCATACATAATTATAGTATATAATTAAGTTACTTATATATATTTGTTCACGAATAATATTGGATGTCACGTAAATTGGCTCTTCAGTAAGGTTGTTTATGTCTTTGTATATATAGTAATGTATATATCATTGGCTCTTCAGTAAGGTTGTTTATGTCTTTGTATATAATATAGTAATGTATATATCATTGGCTCTTCAGTAAGGTTGTTTATGTCTTTGTATAATATAGTAATGTATATATCATTGCTCTTCAGTAAGGTTGTTTATGTCTTTGTATATAATATAGTAATGTATATATCATTGGCTCTTCAGTAAGGTTGTTTATGTCTTTGTATATAATATAGTAATGTATATATCATTGGCTCTTCAGTAAGGTTGTTTATGTCTTTGTATATAATATAGTAATGTATATATCATTTGCTCTTCAGTAAGGTTGTTTATGTCTTTGTATATAATATAGTAATGTATATTATCATTGTGTTTTATTTTACTCCAATATAACAAAGTAATGAGATATACTTATAATAAGTTTTAATCTTGTACAACTACTTGTTCAAGGTATAAGTCATATGCAAGAAATAACCAAAACATGTTGTTATGATATCGGTATCATAATATAGAGTATAATAAAGTAAGATATAGGTAGATAGTGGTTTTGCGTACACCTTAAACGTAAAATATATAATTTGTTTGTACGTTAATCTAAAATTTAACAGAGAAAAGAATAAAAGAGAGTATTTATAAAATGGGGACAGAGCGCGGGCAGTGGATGTAGCACCCCATTGCCTACGTCACAGAATGGTCGACACGGCCTGGTACTCTAGGTGGCCTTGTTACAAGTCATCTAACCACTAGCAAAGCTTACAGCATGGTAAGGGCCTCTCTCCACCAACCCCCGCGAGGCAGCCAGCCGTGACGTCATCGAGCGGGACAAAAAACACTGCGCGCCCCCTCTCACTCTGTTCTACTCCCTCTCTCTCTCCCAGATCCTATCATTACTAGTTAATGATAAAATATATACTTTACAATGAAATATATAAAGCCTTGACATGGGCGAAAACAAAGAGCCTTTCTGGACTGCCCATGACACGAGCTTTCATATGAAATAAAGCACACTCTAATACACAAACTGTAGCCCCATCCACTGCCCTGGCGATCCTAGTGAGTCACTGTAGGACAAGCCATGCGGTTCTAACGGAGTGGTCAACGTCACAGATGCCAGTGATAACACAGTTCCTGCAACAGGCCACAGTTTTGGTAACTAATATAATAGAAGTGAAGCACCAGGGTGCCGGTCACTTACACTACTATAATTTAGTAGACACCGCCTATCAAGAGTCTATGTTAGCTGACGGGATGCCGCAACCAACAAAGGTCCCTCGAAATAGGATTTTTAGCTCACAGACAATATATCAGACTTTCGGGTTGCCGTAGGTCCAACTGAATGGTTTAATTCTAAGACTTCTTAAGGTGGGATGCCAGTATTCAAGAAGCCTTAAAATTGCTTAACTCTCCTAGATTTCCCTGACCTGGTACTGAGGATTACTGCGAGGTATCCTTCCTAACGTGTAGGATGGTAAGGGCATGAGGATGTATCCTTGGAGAGGTTGATAGGACCTTCTTGTTCTGGTGGTCAAGATAATCTCCTTCTAAATAATTTCATTAGGTCACACGGTGGTACTCGTATCAAGGGGCATATTATCTAGCGAGGTACTTCATCAATGGTTAAGGAAATAATTATAAGTAGATAGGTAAGGTCAGTAGAGCCTTGGAAAATAATAAATTTGCTCAAAGGAGAGAGTTCCCTAAGTTTTAACTCGGGTGGGAGATTGAGCGTCGTGTGCAAAACAAAGCGAGGAAGTATAAGATGCGCATCGAAGTATTTGATTCATCATACTCGTACACGGAGGTCTGCAATGAGGATCTATTTATGCATCATCGATAGTATGGTGTAAGTTGATGATGACTTGGGAAAAATAGAATTGTTATGTTACTTCTTAACATAGTATTTTAAGTAGGCGTCCCCCCCGGGATGTGTTGGTACCCCTGGCGAGCTAGCGAGCGAGCCATATAGCTACCGGCGCGTGTTGAAAAACACCAGCGCCACTCGACATTGCGGCAACTTTGGTACTATCTAGTATGCGTATATACTTATATGAGAAAGAAGATAATGTGGGTTGTATAAATAGAAGAGGTAATCAGAGGATAAAAGAAGACATACATGTGTGTAGGAAAGTATGTCCCAAGGAACTATTGATGTACTACTTAATATTAATTTTGCATAGTTAGGTTAACAAAACATCATGGTATAATTATATAGTACTTGGGTTGCTATTATTCTTATTATTACTTGTACATCTTATTTATAGCTTATATCTAATACATAAATACATGAAATCAGAATTAGAAAAGAAAACAGGCATAGCATCTTAAGTTCTCTTAAAAGGGTTGACTGAAAACTGTTTTCTTCTTTGAGGTGGTCGTGGAGCGAATCGTCTTGCCCGGCGTGGGCGGGCCTTCCTTCTTCAGCGTAGCGACTCGGCCGTTCCTGGGTTTCGCTACTGCTGCTGGTACTTCCGGTGTTGTGGTTGGTGTTGACCTCTCTATCTTGGTCCTTCCTTTCCTTGGGTCCTCCTGTTCCTTTTTCTTTGTTTTTCTTCCTTCTTCTTCTACGACTTCTGTCCCTCTTGCTTGGTGGCCTTTCCTTTCCCGGGGTATTTTAATAAAGTTCAGACGACGACTTCTATTTCACTTGCCTCCAATTCCTTTGTTGGGCCAGGTCCACGGTGCTGTTTAAGCTTTTTAGATATTACTGGAAGGTTGTTTCTTAATATTACCACTACTGTATCTTTTATTCATAAACTGCGACACGCCTCTATCCATGTTTAAAGGGAGATATGCAACGTGACTTAATAGAAAATAACAATAATAATATAATAAAACATAGTGGATCTAGTAGAAATTGGATGCCATTCTCGCAATAACGACCACCAATACTCGATAACCAGGAGAATTTGAGCCAAACTATTTTAGTGGGATAGAAACAGACCATCACCCAACAATTTGAGGTAGGTTTGGTCATGTTTCAGGGGAATTGTATTATTGGCCGAAAATACGTCTGGAAGAGGCTGTGGAAAAAATAAACATGCAGTTCCCGAGTTAAGAAAGAAACCTAGTTAAGTCGTTTTGTTGTGAGTTCTTTGTCCAGTCAAAACCTTTGTATTTCACCGAGTTGTTTTGTTTGTCTATCTAAGTAGTTGCTCTCTCTCTCTCTCTCTCTCTCTCTCTCTCTCTCTCTCTCTCTCTCTCTCTCTCTCCTCCTCCTCCTCTTCCTCCTCTCAGTCCTCCTCGACCTACAAGGGAGAAGAAAAAAGAAAACAAATCTAAAAGCCGCCCCGGAGATAAGAGTTCATTGATTATTCATGACTCTCTTCCGTGTGAGGCTAATTGTTGGCGGCATAATGAACAGTCTTGGCACGCTCACTGTTTCAGCCACAGGGGGGGAGGGGGGGGGGGGGATAGTGTTTGAGAAGAATCAGGAAGGAGGTGATAAGGTATGAAGAATCTGGGAAGCGAGATTCTTAGAGGGCAGGGTGTAGTTTTTGTTCTATTTAATTATGCATTTATATATTTACTTTTAGTTTCCTCGCTAGACCTTCATAAATCTTTAAAAAACACCCCCTAGACCCCCTTTCGAGATGGTATTGTACATTTTTCGGTAGAAAATGTCAAGGCCGAAGGTCAATTCCTCCTAAAACTACAGGTTCATTAGTTTTCAGATGTAAAGACGTTCTCCCCATTATGTTGTCGATTTTAAAACCTTTCGCCCCATTTCTATATCAATATCAAGACCTTTCGTGTCATGTAAGTGTCGATTTATTCCTGGCGAGCGATAGCGAGCCTGTAATTTTAAGATAAATCGGCCTTTGGCCGGGACATTTTTCTATTGAGAAATGTACAAATTTATCTTGAAGGGAGGTCTAGGGGGTGTTGTTTTAAGCTTGATGAAGGTCTAGCGAGGAAACTAATATATATATATATATATATATATATATATATCCCCCCAAAAAAACTACTGTTCCCTTTAAGGGTTTAAGGTTAGAATTATTACAAAGGTGTTTTAATAATTTATTATTCGGGGTGGCTTTTATTATTATTATTCGGCTGTATTATTTGGTTTAGTTTATGGTACATAGTGAGAAAGTGTATGGAGTTGACGGAGCATTAAGGATCTGGGAGGGGAGATAATAAAATGTGTATGTTGTTATATGTTTAGCGTTGTTAAGCGAGGTGGCAGAATATTTTAAAAGCAAATAAAATACTGCAAGTGTTAGAGATATACACATATGAATAGTTTAGTGTGGATGAATATTATAAAAGGCTACACAGAATTATTCAGAGGATACATTTTGTAAGATGGGAGATTATGCAAGAAGATTATTTTTCTAAGTACAGTATATGCATGTGTAAATTAAGGAAAATATGTAGATGGCAACGATTAAAAACGTGACAAACTAAACTATAGGTATATTATATATAGTGTTTACATTTTGTAGGTAAAGTATATCTAGACGGGGATATAACATGGATACAAATTTATGAATGATGTATTGTGTGGATTAACATTGTGGGTTTTTGATGTAAGGTAGGAGGATATGTTATAGGTTTGTATGGTAAAGATTATAATATACATAACACATATGGAGTTTTAATTACACAGAAAATATGAACAACATCTCTCTGGAAGGGTTGTGTAGCTAAAGTATCACAGTTGTTATGTAATACAGATAACGTTTGGGTGACAGGATTACACATGCATGTATGCATCTCATGCGTACATGTATCAAAGGTTCTTACAATGTTTATATATCTACATTCTCTGGCCCAATCCCCACTTTTCCTTTTTTTTGGGGGGAGGGGTGACTCAAGATAGAGCCAGAATAGGGACAACACAAAACACAACAGAAAACAATGAACACACAATAACAAAATACAAATTCACACACATCTAGGTCATCCAGGAGAAGACCCAGAGACCAGGGTCACCAAGGTCTCTCCAGCACTCCCCCGTCCCCCGACCACCCGGAGAGGCTCCGATCTCGGCAAGCAGACATGCAGCGGAGCCGAAGCCCGCCCACCACATTTCCAGGCGCATCCTTCATATAAACCGTCTCCCCACTGCCAGGCGCCTGATGGACTATTATCTAGTCCAAGTTGCGCCCGACCCCTTCCCCCAAATGACCACGTGTTCACTCATCAATTCACAAGCATTCTCCATTCAGTCCTGTTTATTACCACTTCCCTTGCCTGATCTATAGTAATTCTTCTATCACCCAACGCTTGTCTTACACAGTCTCTCCATCTCAATGGGGGTCTTCCTGCCCTTCTATCTCCCCTTGTATCTGACTCACATATTCTCTTTGTAAGCCTTTCATCTTCCATTCGTTCAACATGACCATACCAGCTCAGCACCCATATGTCTACTCTGGCCGACAAATGTTCCTGCTGCCCCACTCTCGTACGTATCTCTTCATTCCTCAATCTGTCTCTATGAGTAACTCTACACATACTCCTCAAGCAGCTCATCTCCATCACAATCAGCTTTCTTCTCTCCTTTCCTTCAGAACCCATGTCTCAGCCCCGTACATCACTGTTGGCACAACAATTCCTTGATACATTGCACTTTTTACTTGCATTCCGAGATTTCTCGTCTTCCACATACTTCCCATTGCTCCGAAAACCTTCCTTCCTTCACACACTCTCTGTTTTACCTCCATTTCCATACCTCCACCTTTGCTTATCGCTCCTCCTAGATATTTAAAACACTCTACTTGTTCCAGTATTTCCCCATCCAGCCTCACATCTAGATTCATCATACGATCACCCCTATTACACACCATTACTTTACTTTTATTGACGTTCACCTTCAGTTTCCTCCTCCACATACCACACCAATCTCTTTGACTACCCTCTGCAGTTTCTCCTCAGAATCCGCCACCAACGCTGTGTCATCAGCGAACAGCAACTGATTCAACTCCTAATCTCTACCATTCTTTCCTACTAAACCCAATCCTCTTCCCATAGTTCTCATTTTCACTTCCCTCACCAAACCATCCATAAACATATTAAACAGCCAAGGTGACATTACACAACCCTGTCGCAAACCTACCTTTACCTCAAACCATTCACTCAACTCACCATTTCCTACTCTAACACATGCTCTGCTCCCTTTAGAAAAACTCTTAACTGCTTCTAACAAATGTCCTCCAATTTCATAAATCCTTAACACCTTCCACATTGCTTCACGATCCACGCCATCATACGCTTTTTCCAAATCCATAAAAGCCCAAAAATATCTCCTTATGCTTCTCTAAATACTTCTCGCATTACTGTCTTACTGCAAACATCTGATCGACGCACCCTCTTCCCCTCCTAAAACTGCACTGTTCTTCTCCTATTTCAACTTCAGTACACTTTATTATCCTCTCTATCAACACCCTGCCATACAGCTTGTCAACCACTGCTAATAAACTAATACCTCTATAACTTGAACACTCCTGACGATCTCCCTTCCCCTTGTACAACGGCACAATATATGCACTCTTCCAGTCTATTGGTACCATTGACACAACAAAGCACACAATCATACAATGTACTGTATATATTTATCCTTTGGATTTTGAGTGGGTCCTTAGCTTGTTAAGGGAAGGTTTAAATGTGTTTGTTTATTACGTTATTTATTTAGTTATTATAATTCTTAGTTTGCTCGCTAGCCCTCCATCAAGCTGTAAAATACCTCCACGACCACTCTTTGAAATACATTTTAAGCCGAAGTCCGTGTCTTCCTTAATTGCAGGCTCGATGTTGCTCGCCATAAAATATCAACACCTAAATGGCACGAAAGATCTTAAAATCGCCAAAATAATGGGGCCGATATCTTAAAATTTCAAAACAAATGGGGCTAAACATGTGGGATAAGGAGGTTCGGAAGCCCCCACCCCTTTAACTATGAAGCTGGTCTCTCGTCATGGTAATTGGCCCTGTGATGGTTACATTAATGGCTGGGAGGGTGTAAACATCGACAAGAAGCTGTTAATATATTTGTACACTTCAAGATACGATTAGGCATTTATTTTCTGTTTGCTGGCTATTATTAGACATCTGTGTATAGATTAGGAAGGGTATATGGTAGTCAGAGTATTAATTCAGAGAGTTTTTACCCTTATCATTCCCACAGATCCTTCCTCAAGTGTATCAAATGTTCTAATAATAACCAGAATAAACCGTCAAAATGGATCATCATCTTCAAAGGGTTAATAATATAATAGCCGTATGTCTATAGTTTAGGTTATTATGTATCCCAGCAAAGACAGATCAGGGCACTAAACTAAACACCAGTGTCTCGTTCCTAATTATTTATCTTTCAGATTATTTTATCAGTCGTGTGTAACACACTTTTTTCCTCCAAAACCCCTGTATAGTATTAATAATATTGATAATTGTGGTACTTATTTTCTTATTCTAAATATACTACTAAGGTTGGGAATAATTCGACAATCATTTAGAAGTTTGTATACTTTATTTAACAAACTTACTACTAGCTTTATGCTCACCTATAGTCGGTTTATTTCCACCTGATGGCAAATTGAATCCTTTACCAGCTGATCTCTCGATACTTAGTGAACAAATATGCAACTACTTTGTCTCTACATCATATTATTACCAAGTTCGCCAAATCTGCAACATATTTCGCTACAAAATCTTCGTAATAGCCAAGTAATTAAGATAAAGATATGGCAATTTATCATCAGCTGGACAAAAATAGACTATAGTAAATATTTCTCTGTTCGGGCCGAAATTAGTTCAATACACAGATTGAATATTTCGTCGACCCACCATAGGTTGTACATTAGAACTCGAGAGCTCCCGTTACCACCTATTTGGATTCCCGCTATTCAGGTATTGACTCACTTCGACTTCGATCCAAAGGCACGTTCCTAGTCTCCAAAATAATATAGTTTTACCGGGCCCTACTGTGTCTACTCAAAAGACCAGGGCATTAATAAATCTGACCTTTATTTCCCTATCTAGAACAATAGATATATTCTTAACCAAACTCCAAAATAATAAAACTTTACCGGGCCCTACTGTGTCTACTCAAGAGACCAGGGCATTAATAAATCTGACCTTTATTTCCCTATCTAGAACAATAGATATATTCTTAACTAAACTCCAAAATAATATAACTTTACCGGGCCCTAATATGTCTACTCAAGGGACCAGGGCGTTACTACATATGACCTCTATCTCCCTATCTGGAACACTCTTATATTATATAATTATGCTCTTAACCCTATATAATATATTTACTCAAGAGACTAAGGCGTTATTATACATGACCTCTATCTCCCAATCTAGAACACTCTTATATTATATATTCTCTTAACCCAATTACCAATACGTCCATGTGCCGCATATACCACCTATTCCAATAATATATCTCAACAAATGGCTTGATATGATCAGTATCTCAAAACACCTACATGAACAATATTCACCGCTTAATCCTCTACATATATTTTATGATTACAATATTACCCTCGACTTAATACTCGTAACGCTTACCTACGGAACCGACGGAATATTCTTTTAAACAATATGATTGACAATGTTTCCTTTATAACAAAAAGATATAGTTGATCATACGGACTAGTGTCCTCCTTATCTGTTTCTCAAACTAAAGCTGATCTAATTGCAACTATTCATTATTCCCCTGAGCCCTATAGTTGCTTATCTATTTATGGATCATCCCCTCTTACTTTAATGTTAATGTCTATTTGCTGCCCTACGATATACTATACTATTGATAGCTAAATGGCATGGAGCCTTCTCTGTCAGGAATAACTATTATTCTCTTAACACATCATCATTTTATTTATTTACATAAGTCTAATATCTTTCTCTTTATTTGTCCTATAAGAACACATCAACTATTATTGGTTGGAACCACTGGGTTTGTCAAGCATTTTCTCTCTGTCTCGAAATCTGGTTTGGGCTCAATATGGGTCCTTTAAAAATATAAGACAGTCTTAGGTATCTACTGGAACAACTTCACCACCTCAGAGCCGGCCAATAGCTCAACTGGAAATCTTCGCTCCCATCTACTATTTGTCGTCCCTCTTGAATCGCTTGGCTGTAGGTGTGCAAGCCAGAGATGTGACGACAGGCGGCCAGATACTGAAGGTGTATCCGCCTAATAGGGGAGAGTGATGCCAGGCCCGAGGTGAACTTTGATGGAACTAGTGGAGTGGGCTGGAAGGCTGAACCCAGTGGATCCAAGTTTCCATGGGTGCTCAAGCGAGGGAGAGAATGTGGGTTGCAAGAAGTTAGCCCAGTGGAGTCCGAGAAGTGAATGAACTCTGCAGCTTACCCCACCCCCTTGATATAGCCCCACCTCCCGCTTTCCAGCACTGTGATTGGCTGAGCCACCCGTTCGGCCAGCCGTTGCTTTGGCCGTGCGGCTTGAATATTTCCTTCCTTCGTTTCAATCTTTTCTCTCCATAATAAGTTCCTGGAAGCTGGTTGCGAATGTCTTTTAGTGGCTTACGGGAGTATAGGGGTGGCACTAATGCATTAGGCCTATTGCAACCAGAGGAAACGGCCTGTGGAGAGAGCGAGAGCGAGTTTAAACATGAAGCTGTACACGTATCTGTCGGCTCCAAAAACGGAGGCTTCTGATTGGTCGGCCGGGATGGTGTGGCATGTTTACAGCCAGAGTCCAGAGTGTCAAACTCAGCTGGTTTAAAGGGAAGGTTAAAGGGAGCGCGTTGATTGGCTAGCGGCCTTTTTACCTTATCACTCCCTACTAAATTAAGGCGAGCTCCCGATCGCCGTAATACCGTTCCTTTGAAATCCCTGCCATCACTCTGCCAATCCACCAGTCCACTATGTTCACAAATACATTTGTGCAACTGTAGTGCTGGATTCTGATTCCCAATTGTAGTTTTAGCTAATAGGACTTGCCCCGGTTGACTGAGGAGTTGCTTAAATGCTCGGGTAGTTTGCACTCTCTGTCCCTTTCCGTCGACAATGGCTATTAGACGACGGAGCCGGCACTGAGGGTCAGCTGGGAGAGGCATGGTGCCTTTCAAGTGACAGGCACGCGCCTCGGGGGTCCTATTTATAATCTCGTCAGGATACCTGATTGGTGGACGGCTAATTCTACCACTGCGTGTAATTGTTTCTGCGGGGCCCATTGGCTTAGAAGACTTTGCTGGACTCTTACCCGGGAAGTTGGTCGTTCGGTTCTTCTGTGACTTATTTATTTTAGTTAAAGGAGAGCCAAGTGGGTTTTTATCCTCAGGAAATACTTTGTTTTCCCTCATTTCTGCTTGGAAACACTCTTCCTCACTACTTAAGGTCTTATTGAAATCTCTCGGGAGATCTGAAACTTCGCTTTCGGGGACCGTACACTTATCATCATTGGTACGTTCACAGTATTCTCTCTCCCCACTCGGCGTAGCTTCCTCGGCTCCCCCAGCCTCCGGATCTCCCACCGTCAACAGCTCCGCATCGCCACTGAGAAAATTAGATCATAATTTGAGTATTTCATAACCCTATTCCCTTTATTCATTGCATGAACAGTTGTTAAGTGCTTGTTTAACCTCCACATAGTTCTGTAGTTGCCGTGCATGTTATTTTATTGCTTTTCTGACTGATATACATTGTTGTTTACATGTTTTATCCTAGCTTGTAGCAGACGACGCACACCCCTAATCGACCTAGCTTTGTATTTTCCTATTAACTCTAGTAGTTATCGTATTCAGTATCCTACTGTAGCTATATATATCTGTAATTTTAGTTGTTGCTTGCATGATCTTGTAGTAACCTTTGACTGATACCTTTGTTTATCTAAATATATTCCTGCTTGACTAGTCTACAGTGACACCAGCGCCATCTGTTGATACAGTAGCCTATATTAACCCCTTGTGTGCAGCTACACTTTATGTTTATATAATCTCTAGTTGGTGAATTGTATATTTAGTTACATATTCTATTATATTATACAGTATATAATTGTTTATTTTTGTTTTTTAGGTAGGTTATCACTCCTGGTAGCCTATTTCTGCGTATTATATAATTTTTGTTTTCGGTTATTTTCGTTTTCGGATAGGCTAGCCTATCACCCTTGTTGGCCTATTTCTGTGTATTTCAATTTTTAAATTTTCGGTTAGGCTATCACCGCTGGTGGCCTATTTCTGCGTACCGGTATTTCATAATTTTAGTTTTCGGTTATTTTTGTTTTCGGTTAGGCTAGGCTATCGCCCCTGGTGACCTATTTTTGTTTAAATAAAAACAAAATTGTTTTCGGTTCGGCTATCACTGCGTATTTAAATTTTAAAATATATTTTTTTTTAAATTTTCGGTTAGGCTATCACCGCTGATAACCTATTTGTGCGTATTGAAAGATTTTTTTTTCCGGTTAGGCCTATTTAAGTAAGTGAAGCGACCTGAAGTGAGTGAAGTGTTTTTAAAGTGAGATAAGTGTTTTTAAAGTGTATTATTGACTTGATGTAAAAGTATAATTTTCAGGCTTAAATTGTATTAGAAGTAACGTGAAGTGATTTAAAGTGAGTGAAGTGATTTACAGTGAGTAAAGTGATCTGAAGTGTGTGAAGTGAATAAAGTGTTATGAAGTGAGACAAGTGACAAGAAATGATTTAGAGTGAAGTAATTTGAAGTTTTGTTATTGTCACCATGTCTCGCGCCTGCACGAACTGTTCCGGTAGGTTTGGCCTACCATGTTTGCCTGCCCCGATGTTCATGTCTGCCGATTCTGCCAGATCCGAGAAGATTTGGCAGCTAAACTGGATGAAGCTAACGCCAAGATTAACGCCCTCACCAAGAAGCTGGAAACACTCCAAGAATTTGCGACGCTCAACGTAGAAGTATCATCAAATGAAGCAATTAATACCATTGCGGCATCTTCCAACAGCCCAACGCCTGATATAGCGGTACCTGCTTCAGTACATGCACCACATCAGAAAAAAAATGACTCCGCTCCATCTCAGGACAACTTCCGCGTCGTGAGAAACAATGTTCGCCCCATCACAAGGAGGATCATCACCGAAACCATGTGCCAGAACCGTTACCAGATTCTTGCGGACTTAGACGACGAAGAAGAAATAGAAGAAATTCGGCTCGTAGGAGACTCCATGGTTCGTGGACAACTTATGGAGTTCTGCGCCAGGGCACCCAGGACCAGGAAGCGCTTTTGTATCCTGGGTGGCGGTGTGGACGACGTTGCAGCTGCAGTCAACGAAGTTTCAAAGTTAGCCCCCTCACGCACAATGTACGTCATTCATGTCGGATCTAATGACGTGCAGCGGACCCGATCGGAGGACCTCATGCTGAAGTACCGGAAGCTGATTCAGAAGTATAAGGAAAAGTCAGGCAGAGTCATCATATCAGGGATCGTCCCCAGGATCGGTGTGGAGAGCCGATTCTTCAATATAGCCACTAGTGTAAATTGTCGTCTGGCTAACCTCTGCAGGGAAGAAAACGTTGGATTCATCAATACCTGGAATGACTTCTACCGTGAAGATCATCTGTTTGTAACAGATGGAGTCCATCTGAACCAGGTGGGAGCAGTAAGATTTGGTCGCCTGCTTCACGACGCAGTAAAGGATTTTCGGAGGCCCGAGGACCACCAGGGACAAGGATCGAGGACCGTGGACAACCAGGGGCGACGATCGAGGACCGAGAACTACCAGGGACGACGATCGAGGACAGCGAGAACGGAGGACCACCAGAAACAATGATCGAGGACCGAGGACCACTAGGAACACTGATCGAGGACACCGAGGACCGAGGACAACATGGGACGAGGATCGAGGACTGAGGGCAGACAGGTACATAAATGTAGATCCGAGCAGAACCAATAATTTGAATAAAGAGCGTTCCGAGAACTCCAAATCCAAAACTTTGAATTTTTTCTATGCAAACGCTCGTAGCATATGAAATAAATTTTCAGATTTAGAGGAACTAGTGTTTATGGAAAATTATGATGTTATTGGCATAACAGAATCTTGGCTCAATACAGAACACAGAGATTTTTAGCAGAGTATTCACTTCCCGGTTATGTAATGTTTGACAAAAGCCGAATTAATAGAAATTGAGGTAGATTTTTATTTTTTATCAAAGAAAGTCTTAACCCGACCCTCTTGTCAAAATCCCAAATTGTGAATGTCGACACATCCTTTGTGCTAATAAAGAATAATAAAGGTACAAAAATAATACTTGCACTAATATACAGACCTCCAGCTCAATCAGTGCAAACTGACCGAGAAATTTATGAGCAAATTTCAGACTTAAGTAACTCGCATGATACCATAATTTTTGGCGACTTCAATTTACCTGTGACCAAGTGGGGAGATAGTATTACTTCAAACTCTGGACAAGACCTGTATGCAAATTTGCAAGAGAGCTCGCTATATCAATTTGTTAGATCTCCAACCCGTGGAAATAATGTCCTTGACCTTGTACTTTCAACAAAAGAAGAATTGATAGAGAATTTGAATGTCGGTGATGAATTCAGTAACAGCGACTATCGTACGATAGCTTTCAGTTTAAAGTTTACTAGTAACGAACCAAATAGCAGCATCGAGAAAGTCCCTAATTTCAAGCAACCACACTTTCGTAAACTTAGAACAATGTTTAAAGAAACTGACTGGAGCTTTTTAACTCCTTCCGACATATTATGTTCCAGTAAGTCTACGGAGATGGGAGCCCGTTATCATTGCCACTGCACCACACAACTGTCAAAACCACACTGCTGACCGTTAGAATTGTCGTAGAAACCTGGGGTTGCCACCAACCGACAGATCTTCATCTAACTTACCGGACTTACTGAGCTCCATATGAAGCTAGGGCGTCATATAACTTATTCTAGAATTATGAACATAAGCCCATATGACGTGGTAGCGTTATATGAGTTTTTGGTTCACCCTGTCATATGACGCTGTAGCGTCATATGAGTCGGAAAGAGTTAATTAACAATAACGACATAAATACATCTTGGGAATCATTTGCAAACACTTACCTAAAAGCAGTGCAAGACTGCATACCATCGAAAAAATGGCGTACAGGCCATAATGATAAGCCCAAATGGTGGAATAAAGATATTTCAAACTGTCTGCTTGCTAAAAAGTTTGCTAATGATAGATTAAAATCCTCACAAAATGACGAAGAACGGGTGAAATTTGTAGAACTACGACGCAAAGCCAAAAGGTTTTAATTAAGCAAAGTAAAAAGACCCTGGAGATACATGTTGCGAATCAAAGTAAAACAACCACAAAAGAATTCTATAGTTATATCAGAAAGAAGAGAGTAGTTACTTCAACTGTAGGACCGTTAGTCGATGAAAATGGAGAATATACCAAAGACGAAGTACAAATGAGTAATGCCCTCAATACCTTCTTTGCATCAGTTTTTACAACATAAGACCTCATTGATATCCCTACAGCATCGCCGATTCAGATAGATAATTCTGATGTTCTAAGCAATATCACCATTACAGAGAGAGAAGTATTGAAATGTTTAGATAAACTCAAGGTAAATAAAATGCCCAGACCTGATACAATCTCGCCTATAGTTCTAAAGGAAGCTAAAGATGAGCTCTCCAAACCACTGACATTGCTATATTCAATAAATCCTTGCAGTCTTGAACTATGCCTGATCAGTGGAAGCTAGCTAACGTAACACCGATTTAAAAAAAAGGCAGCAAATCCCTACCCAGTAACTATCGTCCAATTAGCTTAACCTCAGTTGTATTTAAAATGCTAGAAACACTCATAAGAGACAGACTCGTAAATCACTTAGAGGAAAATAACATACTTAAAGATACTCAACACGGCCTTTCGTAGCAAACGTTCCTGTTTAACAAATCTCTTAGACTTCTTCCACGATATCCTCAACCTCTATGATGAGAGTAAAGCTGTAGATATTATATACCTTGATTTTCAAAAGGCCTTTGACAAAGTTCCCCACAAACGTTTACTGCTAAAACTAAAAGCGCATGGAATACAAGACGGTGTGTTGAAATGGATAGAAAATTGGCTCCGCGACAGAAACCAAAGAGTAGTCATAAACGGTAAGGCATCTAAATTGACCAATGTAAGTAGCGGGGTACCCCAGGGATCGGTACTATGACCAATTCTCTTTCTAATTTACATCAACGACATAGATGAGGTTCTCACCTGTACAATCTCAAAATTTGCTGACGATACAAAAATTGCAAATAACGTACTTTCAAAAGAACAAGTTGACGATATGCAACACAATCTAGATAAGTTGTCACATTGGGCCCAAATTTGGCAAATGAGTTTCAATGCGGATAAATGTAAAGTACTACATATCGGATACCAAAATGAGAAAGCAAACTATTCGATGAATGGCACTCAGCTTAAGAATGTAAACAGAGGAACCGATCTGGGAGTAACAATATCGAGAAACCTAAAACCGAGTCAACAATGTTCAGAAGTAGGAAAGCTACTAGAGTCAATTATTGCTATGAAAATGAGAAACCACTTAGAAACATTTAACTTAATCAATTCTTCTCAGCATGGATTCACTCAGGGACGGTCTTGCCTTACGAATTTGCTTAGTTTTTTCTCAGAGGTATATGAAGCAGTAGATAATGACAAGTCATATGATATTATATATTTAGATTTCAGTAAAGCTTTCGACAGAGTCCCTCATGAGAGATTGATGAGAAAGGTTGAGACACATGGAATAGGTGGGGCGTTGTTTGGATGGATTAGGTCATGGCTAATTGGTAGGAGGCAGAGAGTCAGCATAAATGGTACCAAGTCAGAATGGGGAGCAGTCAAAAGTGGTGTCCCCCAGGGATCTGTATTAGGTCCTCTGTTGTTTATTATATACATAAATGACCTTGATTTAGGTATAACTAGTAGGATAAGTAAATTTGCAGACGATACCAAAATGGGGAGAAAAATTGATTCAGATAGAGATATAGAGTGTCTGCAAAGGGATCTAGATACATTACACGAATGGTCAGTAAATTGGCAGATGAAGTTTAACATTGACAAATGCAAGGTATTAAAGATAGGGAAGATGCATACAAATGTTAAATATAAACTAGCTAATATGGAATTAGAAAACTCAGACTGTGAGAAAGATCTAGGTGTGTTTGTTAGCAATTATTTGAAGCCTAGAAAACAATGTATAAGCGTTCGTAACAAGGCAAACAGGATTCTCGGGCTCATATCTAGGAGTGTGAGTAACAGAACTGCTGATGTTATCTTAAAACTTTACTTGTCATTAGTGAGACCCCATATGGATTATGCTGTTCAATTTTGGTGTCCTTATTACAGAACGGACATAGATTCATTGGAGAGAGTACAACGTAGAATGACAAAAATTATCCATAATATTATAAATTTTCCGTATGAAGAAAGGTTGAAGAAATTAGGCTTACATTCGTTAGAGAGACGCAGAGTTAGAGGGGATATGATAGAGGTATTCAAGTGGGTTAGTGGGATTAATAAAGGGGACATGAAAAATGTACTAAAGCTCAGTGATAGCGAAAGAACTCGTACAAATGGTTTCAAATTAGATAAATTTCGTTTCAGAAAAGATATAGGAAAATATTGGTTTGGTAACAGAGTTGTAGATGGGTGGAATAGGCTACCAAGTGATATAGTGGGATTAAGAACGATAGGGAGCTTAAGATAAAATTAGATAGGCATGTGGACGAGACGGGTTGGGTGTGAGGGGGATCTGCCAGGTGTGAGCCAATCGGCGTACAGCAGACACCCGTAATCTTGTGTTAATCCCTGACCATTTTGGTGGGGGCAGTACTCAAGGTATTAGTGAGTTGGGCCTATAATTGGGCCTTGTAATTAGGGTTGGGTGTGACAGGCATCTGCCTTGTATGGGCCAATCGGCTTTTTGCAGACTCCCATTTTCTTATGTTCTTATATTCTTATGTAAGAAAGCAAACAAAATAATTGGCTTTTTAGGCAGGTCATTTGAGCATAAATCCAAAGAAGTTATCCTAACCCTTTACAATTCCTTAGTCCGCCCTCTTCTGGAATACTGCGTTCAATCCTGGTGAACTTATTACCAAAAAGACATAGACAAGCTAGAACGAGTTCAACGTAGAGTTACCAAAATGATACCTAGCCTAAAGAACAAACCATACGAGGAGCGTCTTAGAGAATTAAAGCTATTTCCTTTAACCCAGCGCAGATTAAGAGGCGACTTAATTCAAGTGTTCAAAATTATCAAAGGCATCGACAATATGAACTGTATTAAGTACTTCACTATCGACCAATCTAATTACACGCGGGGAAACGATTGCAAAATTATCTGTAAATCTTTTAACTCACACGAATCTAAGAATTTCTTCTTCAATCGAGTTGTCAACTTGTGGAATGGGCTTCCCCGAGGCGTTATAGAGTGCAGCACCGTTGATTCATTTATACTTCACCTAGACAAATATCTTGTATCAAACCCGCGAATGACTGCATTTGTAAATTAATAACTTTATTTTATCCCCCCCTCAGTTACTAACCCCTCTGTCCCCTACTAACTTCTTAATCCTGCCACGGACATTTGTTCCAGGGCAGTAGTTCCCTTTCCAATGTTCCCTTACCCACTCTAAACCACTGTTTGGGCAATTGATCCTCAGTGCTTTGGAGGACAAGCAGCCTAGAAGGGTCACCAGCTCTGTTGTTGCTTGATTTCCTTTGTACTCCTTTGTACTCATGCCTGGACTCAGAAAGACTCTCGTTTGGCTTGCTATTGAAAGACCACCAGAACGGAGAGTCCTCAGTATAATTCCTTCTCAGATTGGGACCTTCAGTGTTGCGTCCATCATAGGATGTATTAGGGTGATCGGCCCCGAATTCTATCTCCTCCTCACTTTCTTCCTTGCTACTCCACTCGCTCAGGTCTGGTGGTAAAATACCCTCATACCGATTGGTATAGCGGATATGTGTAGCCGACACAATACCTCCGTGATGCAAATACAACACTTGGTATTGTCCGTTTATCTCCACAACCCGGAAGGGACCCTAATATTTCTCTTCCAGCTTACCAGCTCGGGTGGGATCATGTCTCTTTACCAGAATATATTCCCCCCGGTAATATGGATTATTAAGGGTAAGTTTCTTGGGCTGTTGCTGCGTAACATGGTTATGAACTTGTTGCCGTCGCTCCCCTTGCTCTCTCAGATACTGTTCTGGTTGGGAGTACTTGGCGGAATGAATGGGATAGGGTAATAGTCGTTCCTGAGGCAGTTTCGGAGTGATTCCAAAAATAATCTCATAGGGAGAATACCCAGTAGTTCTACAAACAGTGGTATTTATCCCCCAGACAATTTCTGGCAGAAGTTTCGGCCAACCTCGGAATATGTCTTCCCCTTGTGAGCTCAGACTAGCCCGTACACAATTCGCTTGCACCCTATGGTTCCTTTCACATACAGCGTTTCCCTGGGGATAATCTATATTTTATTAATTTCACCACAACACCAAACACCCCCAATGAAATTAATTAAAGTATATATGATCCGCCGGGATTCGAACCCGGGTTATCACACACAGATGTTTGCCACCTTAACCATTACACCACCAGGACGGTTAAAGGTTTATGCACACGCTTACGACTTATTATCCATAATAATAATACGGGGAGGTGTGTTGAATCTGGTAGCCCAAGGTATCTCCCAAGTGTTGCCAGATTTTGTTATTAAATTATTTTCCCCTATCACTCAGAATACATCCAGGGGTGCCATATACAAAAATTACCTTCTCCAAAATAACCCTAGCCAAGGTTTCAGCTTTCTTGTCCGGAATGGCACAAGCAATCGTATATTTTGAAAAGACGTCAACGCAGGTTAAAATGTACCTTTTGTTCGTCTGTCTGGGTAGAGGTCCCATAATGTCCACAGATAACTTTTCCCACAGTTTACCTGCCATATTGTGTCCAGGCGACTGTTTAGGTCCCCGTCCATCTTTCCCCCTTTGACATCCCAAACAACTTTGGATAACTTCCTTAACAATTTTGCCGGCTCGGCTCGTGAGGTCCAATACCTCTCGTTAAATTGTGTTAACACTCTAGACTGACCAAAATGAGCCCCCCTTCCCTCTTGTCCGTGGAGGATTTGGATCGTGTGTTTAGCCTCCAGATAATCTAATACCACCCGGTCCTTAGAATCCCTCCAGGCTCCCTCAATTTTTTTTACTTTGTCTCCTTACATAGGATCATTCTGTTCCTTGTTAGGTTGAGTGTGTTGGATTGTTGCTACCGGTAACCTAGATAGACCATCGGCATTGGTGTGTAATTTACCCGGTCTATGTCTAACTTCAAAGGAATATTCCTCCAGACAAACAACCCGTCTTCAGTTTTCATCTTTCTGAGCCATTGCAAACTATGGTGGTCCGTGAGAACTTCGAAATGAACTCCGGCTAAGTATGGACGGAAATATTGCACAGCCCAAACTAGAGCCAGACATTCCTTTTTAGTAACGCTGTAATTCTTTTTGCCCTTATTCAGCGTCCGGCTGGCGCACGCCACTATGCCTTCTTTCCCATCCACTTTCTGGGCCAATACAGCCCCTAGCCCTTCATCGGAAGCATCGGTGTATAGTTGGAACGGCTTGGTAAAATCAGGATGACAGACTATGGGGTTAGAGGTTAATTTTTGTTTCAGTTAATCGAAAGCTATCTGGCAGCTCTGATCCCAGTCAAGCGTCCTCCCTTTTTCCAGTCTCTTAGTCATGGGTCGAGTGATTTTTGAGAAGTTTGGTATGAACCTCCGATAATAGGAAGCCATTCCCAGAAACACTTGGATCCCTTTGACAGTGGTAGGGGGTAAGATCTCTGCAATAGCTTTCACTTTAAGGGGGTCAGGTTGGATACCTTTACTTGAAACTAGATGCCCTAGGTATGCCACCTCGCGTGCCCCTAATTGGCATTTTGAAGGCTTTAATTTAAGTCCCGCCCTCATGATTCTCTCTAATACTTCATGTAGTCGATTGATATGTTCCTCCCAGCTGTTTGACAAAATTATAATATCATCCAGGTAAGCTAAGCAAGTTCTCCATGTTAATCCCCTCAGTCCTTCGTCCATGACTCTAGTAAAACTGGCTGGTCCATTACAAACTCTGAAGGGCAAGACCGTGAACTGATAGAGTTTGCCTTCGCTCGTGGCAAATGCGGTTTTCTCCTGGTCCTCTGACCTAACTGGTACTTGCCAGTATCCACTTTGTAGGTCTAGGGTAGAAAACCATGTTGACCCATTTAGTGATTCTAGCGAGTCATCAATATGAGGTAAGGGTTGAGCATCTTTGATGGTGACATCATTCAATTATCTATAGTCTACACAGAACCAAGTGGACCCATCTTTTTTTTTACCAGGACTACTGGAGATGACCACGGACTGTAGGATTCCACTACTATCCCCTGCTTAATCATCTCCTCTACTTGTTCCTTTTCCTTTTGTCTCATAATGGGATTTTGTCGCCAATAAGGTTGTCTAATAGGGGGCCCTTGAGTATGTATCTCGTGGGTGTGTCGGGTTTGGGCTGATCCGTGGTCCCCTTCATCTTGAGCAAACACGTCTCTGTAAATCCGGATCAATTCATGTAAGGGTGGCTTGATCTGACGTTAATTGTTTCGGGATCTCAGGTAAGTTAACTGGTCCGTTAGTTACAACAGTGGTGGGTTGCTCGGGTGTAACTTGTCCTAACAGTTTTCCCTTTTGATAATTGATCGTGTCAATGGTACAGCATGGTGGACAGAAGAGGTAAGAATAGCTGTGGAAGAAAAGAAGAAAGCATATAGAGAGTGGTTGGGTAGTAGATGGAATGAAGATTTCGAGAGACAGAAACGAGCGAGGTACGTGGAGAGTAAGAGGGTGGTGAAGGAAAGTAAGAGAAGAGTAGATAAGGAATTTGGAAGGAATCTGAGTGTAAAATGGAGGGAGAGTAAGAAACTGTTCTGGAAAGAAGTCAAGAAAGTTAGGGAAGGTAGCAAGGGAAACAGTAAGGGTGTGAAAGATAAGAATGGGAGAATGCTAGCCGAGAAGCAAGAGAGAGTCGAAAGATGGAGGGAGTACTTCAGTGAGTTGCTAAATGTAAGGAATGAAGAGCCAGCAAACATAGCTGGATAGGGTATGGGAGGGAGAAAAAGAGAAGTAGTGGAGGAGGAGGTGGGGATCAGGAGGTCAGAAGTGTGGGAAGCCATGAAAAGAGTGAAGTTGGGGAAAGCACCAGGAACAGATGGAGTGTGTGGGGAAATGTTGAGGTATGGTGGTGAGATAGTGATAGAATGGGTATGGAAAATGTGCAAACTAGCATGGGAGAAGGGGAGTGCACCCGATGCCTGGAAGACTGGCATAAGAGTCCCCCTATATTAGGGCAAAGGGGAAAGAGGAGTGTGTGGTAACCACCGAGGAATATGTCTTCTAAGCGTAGTAGGGAAGGTGTACAGTAGGGTAGTGATTGAGAGAGTGAGAGTGAGAACGGAGAAATGGATAGGCGACGAGCAGGGAGGTTTTAGGAAGGGAAGAGGATGTGTAGATCAGATTTTTACCCTGAATTGTGTTGTGGAGAAGTATCTGGAGAAGAAACAAAAGGTGTATGTTGCCTTTATGGACTTGGAGAAGGCCTATGACATAGTGGATAGAGAAGGTTTGTGGAAAGTACTTAGAATATAATTATGGAGTAGAGGGCAAGTTGCTGAAAGCAGTGAAGAGCATGTATGAGGGTGCAAAGGCGGCAGTACGTGTGGAGAGTGAACAGAGCTAGTTCTTTGACCTGAATGTTGGTTTGAAACAGGGGTGTGTGTTGTCCCCGTGGTTGTTTACTGTATATATGGATGGAGTCATGAAAGAAATACTATCAAGAGCAGTGGATGTTGGTGTATCGCTGAAAAGGGAGGGAATTGAGTGGAAGCTTCCTATACTGCTGTTTGTGGAGGATACAGTTCTGATGAGTGATAATGAATGGGAGTTGCAGGTCTGGTAAATGAGTTTGGAACAGTGTGCGAAAAACGGAATTTGAAGGTAAATGCGGGGAAGAGTAAAGTTATGGTCTTCGAAAGGGGTGAAGTCACAGAGTGTGAGGTGAAGCTGAACGGTCAGGCTATGGAGATCGTCAACTCTTTTAAGTATCTGGGCAGTGTGTTGAGTAGAGATGGGACTATGGATGAAGAAGTGCAGAAGAGGGTACAACAGGGGAAGAGGGTTGTAGGAACGCTAAAAGCAGTAACAAGAAATAGGGTGGTCAGTATGGAAGTGAAGAAGTCCTTGCATGACAGTGTGGTAATCCCGACACTGACTTACGGAAGCGAAGCATGGACGTTGGTTGAGAGACTCAGACCAAGAGTGAGAGCAGTGGAAATGAATTACTTAAGGAGTGCATGCGGAGTTACATGGAGGTATAGACAGACTAATGAGGAATTAAGAAGGAGGTGTGGTGTGGAGGTAGATGTGCTGGAAAGTGTGAAAAGGAACAACTTGAGATGGTTCGGCCATATGGAACGTATGGAAAGCGAGAGAATGACTAAGAGGGTATACGAGAGCGAGGTGGAGGGACAGAGAGGGAGAGGTAGACCGAATGAGAGGTGGAAGGATGGAGTGAGGAAGTACATGAACGAAGGTGGTGCTGGTTGGGGGGAGGGGCGTCGACTGACTGGGGACAGAGGTGCATGGGGGCGGTTCATTCGTTGCCACCCCTTCGGGGATCACGGCGTCAGGCAATAGATAGATAGATAGATCGCCAAAGTTAGCCAGAATTAATATCCTCTGGTCGGTAGTGATAAAGGTGGGAGATATTCTCACTTCATTCTGTGCATCGGGCTCAAAAATCCCGGCAGTCATTCCCTGGGATTTAGGAATTTCTATCATTCTCCAAGATCTAGGGGGAATAGAGAGTTTCCCCGTTGTAGCTATTATTTGAGGTCGTAGGGTGGTCGTCGTGTCTTTCGGCCCGCACTATATAGTTGCCCCTAACTGACTCATGAGATCTATTCCCAGATATCCATCGACTCCGCTATAAGATTTTCCTGATAGAACACAAAAATTGTGGTGAATTTAATTTCCTTCCATTGTACCACCACCGTATTAGTTCTACCTAGAATCGTCAATGGTTGACCCCCGGCTCCTGACAACTGAATACTAGTTTGATTCAATGGCCGTATTTCTTTCTGACTATTCCTCAAAAAATTCTCCAAAAGACAACTTCTGTTTGCCCCTGTATCAATTAACATGTTCGCGGCTTTCCCATTTAATACTATGGTTTCACAAGGCGTTTGTCTCTCCAATATATTGACCTCACTATATCGCCCTTCTATGTGAGGTTTTAGGGAAAATGTTCTCCCCCTTCCGGCATTGTGATTTTTGGCTGGGTTTCTGTCTCTCTGTACTCTACTGAAAGCATTCCTCCCTGGTTTGGATCTGTCACCTTTGGTAGGGGTCGATAATTTTTTATTTATTTTTTTTCTATGTGATTGAGGGAGGCAATAGCCTATAGCGAGTGCCTCCCCATAGTTGAAAGAGTGACAGGGCCAAAATCAAGGGACGATCGAGCCAAAATGCCTGGACACACGGAGTTTGAAGCAATTTAAGTCATAGAAAGAGGGAAAGACTGATTCTGGGAGAGAGTTCCAGAGCTCAGCTGTTGAGTAGAAGAAAGTTTGAGAGTAACGTTTCACTCTTGGGTTAGAGAGTTGCACAGAGTAGGGGTGGGATTGAGTTGCAAGATGGGTACCACGAGCCCTACGTAAAGGAGGTGGCATGCACTGGGAAAGCTCTGAGGAACACTGATTATTATAGTAGCGATAGAATAGCGAGAGAGATGCAACATTGCGGCGGAGAGAGAGAGATTGCAGAGAGTTGGTGAGTGGACGGGAGCTAATGATACGAAAGGCCTTCCTTTCAACTTTGTCTAGGAGAGCGGTGTGAGAGGAACCTCCCCACACATGTGAACAATACTCAATACAAGGACGCACTATGCTCCTGTACAGAGCAAGAAGCTGTCCCTAAGGCGGTTGAGCACACCCAGCTTCTGGGAGGCTGCCTTAGCAAGACTGGTAATATGGTCCTTCCAAATGAGAGCAGAAGAAAAAGAGACACCAAGAATATTGAGAGAAGATGAAGGGTTGATTTTTGTATTGTTGAAGAATAAGGGATAGTCCGCTGGGAGATCCTGACGTGTAGATAGATGGAGAAATTGGGTTTTGGAAACATTAAAGGTAACAAGGTTTTCTCTGCCCCAATTTGAGATAGTATTTAGAACAGAATTTAAGAGTTCTATGGCTTCATTACGTTTGTCGTTAAGGGATTGTTGGCTGGGGCATTCTGAAAAACTAATGGAGTAGTGTAAGGTTGAGTCGTCTGCGTATGAATGGATGGGAATTAAGGTACAGATAAGGAGATCATTTATAAAAATTAGAAAGAGAATAGGGGATAGGACAGAGCCCTGAGGAACACCAGAGTTTATAGGGTGAGGAAGTGAACAATTGCTGTCCACAACCGCGGCTATGGAACGGCCGGAAAGGAAATTAGAGACAAAGGCACAGATGGAGGATTAGAAACCGAAGGAGGGTAGTTTAGAAATTAAAGATTTGTGCCAGACTCTATCGAAAACTTTCGATATGTCTAGTGCAATAGAAAAAGTCTCACCGAAGTCCCGAAAGGAGGATGACCAAGAGTTAATAAGATATGAAAGAAGATCACCTGTAGAGCGACCCTTAAGGAAGCCATACTGGCGATCTGAGAGCAGATTATGAGAAGAGAAATGCTTAAGAAATTTGGAAGCAAGAATAGTTTCAAAAACTTTAGATAGACAAGAGATGAGAGCAATTGGACGATAGTTGGAGGGTTGAGAGCGGTCACCCTTCTTTGGGACAGGTTGAATGTGAGCAAATTTCCAGCATGAAGGGAAGACATTAGAGGATAGACAGAGACGAAAGAGTTTTCCTAGGCAGGGAGTCAGCACGGAAGCACAGGTTTTGAGAACAACAGGAGGAACACCGTCCGGACCGTACGCCTTATTAGTGTTAAGCCCAGAGTGGGTAGAAAGTACATCTTTAGAAGAGATTAGGATATTAGGCATAAGTAAGAGAGAGGAGGGTGGAGAGGGAGGAATAGCACCGGAATCATCCAAGATGGAGTTTCTAGCAAAAGTTTGAGCGAAGAGTTTAGCTTTGTCAGAGGAAGAAGTGATGGTTGTACCATCAGAGTGGGAAAGGGGAGGGAAAGACGAGGAAGAGAAATTGTTGGAGAGGTTTTTGGCTAGATGCCAGAAAGCTTGGGAAGAGCTAGAGGTGTTGGCCTTGAGTTAAATCTGGGTGTTGGGGTTTGGGGACGGTTGGAACAGTTCCTAGCTAGGTGTCCGGTGTGTCTCCATATAAAGCATCGGATCATTGTTCTCTGATACCCTTTGTTTGGGTTTTCCTTCTTCCCTTTCTTTTTCTCCTCTCTTAACTCTCTGGCTTCCATTATTTTCTTAATCACCTCCATGAGTTCCTTAGTGGTAGTCACTTCATGGATAATACAGTGCCTTCTAACTTCCACAGGACATGCTTGAATCATAATCTCTCTGATTTCTGTTTCCTGGCTCTCTTGGTCCATGTGGGGGTACGCAAGTTTGACATTTTCGTGATCTCCCTCCTCAGGGTTCTCACATTTTGGCCGTCTAGTTTCATACTCTTTAGTTTGTCTCTGGCCTTCCTTATGGAGGTTTCTCGGCCAAATTATTCAATTTGAGCACTCCTAACTTCTGCCCATGACACTAGTCCCTCTAGACGTACTCTTACATCGTTCAGGGCCTTGCCTAAGTGTGCCTTTCCATAGGCGATCTTCTTTCCATCTTCTCCTACATCAAGTAGCGTGAATTGACATTCTAATTGTTCAATCCATAACTCGATTTCTTCTTTCCCTTTTTCCCATAATCTGAACGGTAATACTGCCGTCATTATGTCTGATCTGTTAGATAAATATACTCAATCTAAACAATTTGTCGAATCCCACCGCTTGCCACCAAAATGTAGTACTTATTTTCTTATTCTAAATATACTACTGATGTGGGGAATAATTCGACAGTCATTTAGAAGTTCGTATACTTTGTTTAACAAACTTACTACTAGCTTTATGCTCACCTAGTAACTATTTCTCTGTTCGGGCCGAAATGAGTTCAATACACAGAATGAATACTTCGTCGACCCACCATAGGTTGTATATTAGAACTCGAGAGCTCCCGTTACCACCTATTTGGATTCCCGCTATTCAGGTATTGACTCACTTCGACTTCGATGCAAAGGCACGTTACTAGTCTCCAAAATAATATAGTTTTACCGGGCCCTACTGTGTCTACTCAAAAGACCAGGGCATTAATAAATCTGACCTCTATTTCCCTATCTAGAACAACAGATATATTCTTAACTAAACTCCAAAATAATAAAACTTTACCGGGCCCTACTGTGTCTACTCAAGAGACCAGGGCATTAATAAATCTGACCTTTATTTCCCTATCTAGAATAATAGATATATTCTTAACTAAACTTCAAAATAATATAACTTTACCTGGCCCTATTATGTCTACTCAAGAGACCAGGGCGTTACTACATATGACCTCTATCTCCCTATCCAGAACACTCTTATATTATATATTCTCTTAACCTTACATAATATATCTACTCAAGAGACTAGGGCGTTACTACATAATTATGACCTCTATCTCCCTATCCAGAACACTCTTATATTATATATTCTCTTAACCTTACATAATATATCTACTCAAGAGACTAGGGCGTTACTACACATGACCTCTATCTCCCAATCTAGAACACTCTTATAATATATGTTCTCTTAACCCTATTACCAATAAGTCCGTATGCCACGTATACCACCTATTCCTATAATCTATCTCAACAAATGGCTTGATATGATCAGTATCTCAAAACACCTACATGAACAATATTCACCGCTTTATCCTCTACATATATTTTATGATTACAATATTACCCTTGACTTAATACTCGTAACGCTTACCTACGGAACCGACGGAATATTCTTTTAAACAATATGATTGACAATGTTTCCTTTACAACAAAAATATATAGTTGATCATACGGACTAGTGTCCTCCTTATCTATTTCTCAAACTAAAGCTGATCTAATTGCAACTATTCATTATTCCCCTGCGCCCTATAGTTGCTTATCTATTTATGGATCATCCCCTCTTACTTTAATGTTAATGTCTATTTGCTGCCCTACGATATCCTATACTATTGATAGGTAAATGGCATGGAGCCTTCTCTGTCAGGAATAACTATTATTCTCTTAACACATCATAATTTTATTTATTTACAGTCTAATATCTTTCTCTTTATTTTGTCCTATAAGAACACATAAATTATTATAGGTTGGAACCACTGGGTTTGTCAAGCATTTTCTCTCTGTCTCGAAATCTGCTTCTGGCCCAATATGGGTCCTTTAAAAATATAAGACAGTCTTAGGTATCTACTGGAACAACTTCAACACCTCAGAGCCGGCCAATAGCTCAACTGGAAATCTTCGCTCCCATCTACTATTTGTCATCCCTCTTGAATCGCTTGGCTGTAGGTGTGCAAGCCAGCGATGTGACGACAGGCGGTCGGATACTGAAGGTGTATCCGCCTAGTAGGGGAGAGCGATGCCAGGCCCGAGGTGGACTTTGCTGAAACTAGTGGAGTGGGCTGGAAGGCTGAACCCAGTGGATCCAAGTTCCCATGGGTGCCCAAGCGAGGGAGAGAATGTTGGTTGCAAGAAGTTAGCCCAGTGGAGTCCGAGAGGTGAATGAACTCTGCAGTCAATCAATCAATCAAATGAAATAGAAAAGGTGGGTGAGGGTGAAAGAAGGGAAGTTTTTATTGGTTAAGTAGGAGAGATAGTGACAATAGTGAGAGAAATAGGGTGTCGGGGCTTGACCCTACGTGCGTGAGTTGAAGAATTGAGCTGGGGTTGAATTGTTTTAGTTGGAGAAGTTACTTTATGAGATTCAGGATGGTTTGCTAAGAAGGGGGCAAGGGATGGGGAGCAAGATAATTTTGGGTGGTATCAAATCGAAAGTGCTTGCTATTGGGCTTGGATGTTTTAGGGTTGTATTTTTGGACGGTAGTAATTCGAAAATGGTATAAAAGGGGGAGATAATTTTGGGTGGCATTGAGTCAAAAGGGGGTATTGCTGGGGAAGAGCTGTCAGTGGCAGAACTTGTAAGAAGGCTGTACTGTTATTATATTTTGAAGTTACGTTAAAAGGTTGTTGTCTTGTAATTTGATTATAATTGGCTAAGGATTGGTGCTAGTAAGGAAATTTGGTGGGTCTGTGAAGTTATACATATTAATTGGAAGTGAATCTAGGAATCTAGGTCAAGAGTGGTAGGGAGGTTGGACTGTGGACGAGCCGGCATGACCCACCGCCTCTACCAATCTTGATTTTAAGTGAATTTAGGAATGGGTGCCTCTCTGTTGTTGGGGTGAAGGAGGTTTGACAAGGGGCGGGGGGGATATAAAATTCTATTGAAAATTTGGACGAAGTTATCATGATAGGTCTCAAGTTTTATAAGTTGTTTTTCTGCTAATTGCTGCCAATAAGTATTTAGAGGGGGGATGTGGGCTAGATCGTGAAGATGTTGTGCCGTCTGGAACTCATACCACTGAGTCCCGAACATCCACCTCAGTGCTTTATTTTGAATTCTTTGGTATTTTAGTTGGTTGGTAGGGGCCGAAAGTGAAATGCTGAGTGGGACGTAGCACAAAAGCGGTCTTATAAGTGCTTTGTATAAGTGAAGTTTGGTTTTTATTGAGGCATTTCTGAATCGAAAGATGGTTTGTAGGGATTTAGATGCGATGGCATTGGAAGTTGCTTCCCCCACCCCCTTGATATAGCCCCGCCTCCCGCTTTCCGGCGCTGTGATTGGCTGAGCCGCCCGCTCGGCCAGCCGTTGCTTTGGCCGCGCGGCTTGAATATTTCCTTCCTTCGCTTCAACTCTTTTCTTTCCATAATAAGTTATTGGAAGCTGGTTGTGAATGTCTTTTAGTGGCTTACGGGAGTATAGGGGTGGCACTGATGCATTAGACCTATTGTAACCAGAGGAAAAGGCCTGTGGAGAGAGCGAGAGCGAGTTTAAACGTGAAGCTGTACACGTAGCTGTCGGCTCCGAAAACGGAGCCTTCTGATTGGTCGGCCGGGAAGGTGTGGCATGTTTACAGCCAGAGTCCAGAGTGTCAAACTCAGCTGGTTTAAAGGGAAGGTTAAAGGGAGCGCGTTGATTGGCTGGCGGCCTTTTTACCTTAATAATAATTATAATAATAATAATAATAATAATTATAATAATAATATCAATGATGATAATGATAATAATAGCAATACTAATAATAACAATATTAACAGTAACTCTATATATAATATTAATAATAAAACAAATAATAATAATAAAAACAATAATTACAACAACAATAGCAATCACAATCATAATCAAACAGACATACGACCATTGACAGACATGCTACACGCTTGAATAATTAGGTAGATGTTGCGTACCTAACTGGGAGGGTATAAGCTGCATATATATTAGGTCATTAGCATTTCATAACTCATCAGATTGTATAATGCTCTGTTTGTGTTGGCCTGAGTGCTTCCTTACCCCCTTGAGGATTATCACGCGTTCTGACTCTTTGTGCTGGCTATTATTAAGGGGGTTCACCTGCTTTTTTGTCTTTCTCTCCTTTTCTCTCTTTCTTTGTCTTGTATCCATGCGGCCCCATTCAACCAACTGTTTTAAGACGTTTACCCCCATCCAGGTGTCGATTTCTTTTTGGCGAGTGATAGCGAGCCAGCATTGTATGGAGAAAACTGGCTTCGCCGGAGACATTTTTCTATCGAAAAATTTACAAATTTAACTTGCTGTTAAAACAAAAAATATATATATGCTGGCTCGCTACCGCTCACCAGGAAAATATTGACACCTGGATGGGGGTAAGCGTCTTACAACAGTAGGCTGAATTGGGCTGAGTGGATACAAGCCAAAGAGAGAGAGAGAGAGAAAGAGAAAAAAAGCGAGGTGGGCCCCCTTAAACGATTTTATGTAGATTAGGGCAGGTGTATGGAAGTCAGGATTATGACCCGGTTTGACAGTTTATTCTGGCTAGTATTAAGTGATGTTCTGCATACTAGGGAAGGTGGGGGGGGGGGGGGGTGTTCAATTTGTATGAGGGATACAAAAGGCAAAACTGCCTGTAATAAGAGTCTCCGCCAAAATTGAAAGTGACAACAAAATTAAGGCCGGTTGGTTGTCATCAACTTCAAAATTTAGCTTTTTGGTGTATTGGAAAGAAGTGTTTGGTGTTTAGTGTAGTGAAATGAATAGGAGGAGGAGGTGTTTATGAGAGCTAGGTAGATTACTCTGTGTAGGTGAGACACAAACAGTAAGGGAAGCCAGACAAATGAAACAGGGGTTCCAGAAACTCATTATCACATGCCTATTAGGCCTCCCTGGGTATTACCCTGGTCGATTGGTGTGTACAATATATCCAACCTGAAAGACAGAGGGTTTATTGGGATGGTCTTAAAACGCTTTTATTTAGATTAGGAAGGGTACAGGGACGTCAGTGGGTCAATTGAGATAGTCTTTACACTTTTGATGCCCATAGATCCTTCTTAAAATGTAAAAAAAAACGTCTAATGATAGCCAGAATAAACTGTCCGCATGCGTCATAATCCTCAAAATGTTAACTGTGTGTGGGGGCAGCGTTTGTTTTGACTTATTCTGGTAGATTGGGGGGAGTTTATGTTTTTTCTGGACCCCTTCTCCCTCATGTGTAGTCCCATTGGACTTTACATTTGAAGACGTGTTCCCTATTTGTTTTGACGATTTTATTTTATCTATATCGACTGATCTATCTATCTATATATTATCTCTCTCTCTCTCTCTCTCTCTCTCTCTCTCTCTCTCTATAAATATATATATTATATATATATATATATATATTTATATATATATACACATATGTATATATATAATTATAT
>CM064552.1:20319022-20484022 GCA_032716605.1 Paralithodes platypus | reverse complement strand
TATATGTATTAATGCCTTGGTCTCGGGAGTAGACACAATAGGCCCAGTGGACGTGTTTAATTCTTAAGGATAGATAAAGACTATAATTTTTGTTAAGTAGGTAAATAATGAGTGTTTTATTAGGCCCTGGTCTCCACCGTAGACACAGCAGGGCTTGGAATAAACTATAGTAAATTAGAAACTAATAACGTGCCTTTGGATCGAAGTCGACTTGAGTCAATACATGAATAACGGGAATTCAGCTAGGGAGTAACGGGGGCTCTAGGGTTCCAAAGTACAACCTATCGTGAATCTACGTAATATTCAATCCGTGTCCTGAACTCATCTCGGCCCGAACAGAGAAACCGTTATTAGAGTAGTTAGGAACTTTTGTTAAATAAAGTATACAAACTTCTAGATGACTGTCTATTTATCCCCCACATAAGTAGTATAGTCGAAAAAAGAAATTTATACTACATTTTGGTGGCAAGCGGTGGGATTCGACAAATAATTTAGATTAAGTATAATTATCTAACAGAACAGACATCATGATGGGCGTATTACCATTCAGATTAGGGGAAGAAGGGAAGGAAGAATTCGAGCTCTGGATCGAGCAGTTAGAATGTCAGTTCACGTTACTTGACGTAGGAGAAAATGGAAAGAAGATCGCCTATGAAAAGGCACACTTAGGCAAGGCCCTGAACGATGTAAGAGTACGTCTAGAGGGACTAGTGTCATGGGCCGAAGTTAGGAGTGCCATAATTGAAGAATTAGGCCAAGAAACCTCCACCAGGAAGGCCAGAGACAAACTTAAGAGTCTGAAACTCGACGGCCAAAATGTGAGAGCCCTGAGGAGGGAAATCGCGAAAAATTTCAAACTGGCGTATCCCCATATGGATCAGGAGGGCCAGGAAACTGAGATCAGGGAGATTATGATCCAAGCATGCCCGGTGGAAGTTAGAAAGCACTGCATTATTCATGAAGTGAATATTACTAAGGAACTCATGGAGGTCATTATAAAGATCGTGGAGGCTCGAGAAGTAAGAGAGGAAAATACGAAAGGGGAGGAGGAGAACCCAAACAAAGGGTATCCGAGAACCCTGATCCGATGCTTCATATGTAGACAGACCGGATACCTAGCTAGGAACTGTTCCAAAAGTCCACTGGCCCCAACCCCTAGATTTAACCCCAGACCCGCACTTCCAAACGATCGACCTCTACCAAGGGGAACCGATCCAAACCGGGGAGGAATGCTTCCGGTAGAATACAGGGAGATAGAAAGCCAGCCAAAAGTCACGATGCCGGAAGAAGAGAGAACATTTTCTGTTAAACCTCACATAGAAGGGCGGTATAGTGAGGTCAACATCTTAGAGAGACAAACGCCCTGTGAAACTATAGTAATCAATGGGAAAGCAGCCAACATGCTAATTGATACGGGGGCAAACAGAAGTTGTCTTTTAGAGAATTTTGTAAAAAAAATCAGAACAAAATGGGCCCCTTAAATCAATCTAGTATTCAGTTGTTAGGAGCCGGGGGTCAACCACTGACGATCCTAGGGAGAACTAATACGGTAGTAGTACAATGGAAAGTAATTAAATTCACCACCGATTTCTGTGTTTTATCGGGAAAATTGAATAGTGGAGTCGATGGGTATCTGGGGATAGATCTCATGAGTCAGTTGGGGGTAACTATCCAGTTTGGGCCGAAAGACGCAACGACCGCCCTACGACCTCAAATAGTAGCTACCACAGGAAAACTGTCTATCCCCCCTAGATCTTGGAAAATTAAAGAGATTCCTCCAACCCCGGGCATGACTGCCGGGATTTTTAACCTGATGCACAGAATAAATTGAGAATATCTCCCACCTTTATTACTACCGACCAGAGGAAACTAGTTCTAGCCAACTTTGGCGATAACACAATTAATTATCAAAAAGGAAAACTGTTAGGACAAGTCACACCCGCTCAACCCACCACTGTTGGAACTGACGGACCTGTGAACTTACTTGAAATTCCGAAACAATTAACATCAAATCAAGCAAATACCTTACATGAATTGCTCTGGACGTACCGAGATGTGTTTGCTCAAAACGAAGGGGACCACGGATCGGCCCGAACCCGACACACCCACCAGATACACACTTAAGGGCCTCCTATTAGGCAACCCTATAGACGACAAAATCCCATTATGAGACAAAAAGAAAAGGAACAAGTCGAGGAAATGATTAAGCAGGGGATAGTAGTAGAGTCCTACAATCCGTGGTCATCTCCAGTAGTCCTGGTAAAAAAAAAAAATGGGTCTACTCGGTTTTGTGTAGATTATCCGAAAATTAAACGATGTCACCATCAAAGACGCGCAACCCCTACCTCGTATTGATGACTCGCTTGAATCACTCCAGGGGTCAATCTGGTTCTCTACCCTAGACCTACAGAGTGGATACTGGCAAGTACCAGTTAGGTCAGAGGACCAGGAGAAAACAGCATTTGCCACGAGTGAAGGTAAACTCTACCAGTTTACCGTCTTGCCTTTCGGAGCTTGCAACGGACCAGCCAGTTTCACTAGAGTCATGGACGAAGTATTGAGGGGAATAACCTGGAATACTTGTTTAGCTTACTTGGATGATATTATAATCTTTTCCGCTAGTTGGGAGGAACATATTCGCCGACTACAAGAAGTGTTAGAAAGAATCAGGGGGGCAGGACTTAAACTGAAGCCGTCAAAATGCCAATTAGGGGCCCGTGAGGTGGCACATCTAGGGCACGTGGTTTCCAGTAAAGGTATTCAACCGGACCCACATAAAGTGAGGTCTATTGCATAAATCTCACCCCTGTCCTCTGTCAAAGAGATCCGAGCGTTTCTGGGAATGGCATCCTATTATCGAAGGTTTATACCCAACTTTTCAAAAATTGCTCGCCCCATGACTAAGAGACTGGAAAAAGGGAAGAGGTTGGACTGGGACCAGAGTTGTCAGATAGCTTTTGATCATCTGAAACAAAAATTAACTTCTAACCCCATAGTTTGTCATCCGGATTTTACCAAGCCGTTTCAGCTATACACCGATGCTTCTGATGAAGGGCTCGGAGCCGCATTGGCCCAGAAAGGGGACGGAAAGGAAAGCATAGTAGCATGTCAGCCGGACGCTGAATAAGGGTGAAAAGAATTACAGCGTTACAAAAAAGGAATGTCTAGCTCTAGTGTGGGCTGTATAATATTTCCGTCCATATCTAGCCGGGTTCCATTTCTAAGTTATCACGGACCATCATAGCTTGCAATGGCTCAGGAAAATGAAAACGGAAGACGGACTATTTGTCAGGTGGAAGGGGATTTTGGAGGAATACTCCTTTGAAGTTAGACATAGACCAGGTAAACTGCACACTAATGCCGATGGCCTGTCTCGACTACCGGTAGCACCCGTCCAACACACTGAACCTAATAGGGAAGAGCATGACCCTAGGTATGGCGACAAAGTAAAATTCTCTGAGGGAGCCTGGAGGGATTCTAAAGATCGGATAGTACTTGATTATTCGGAGGCTAAACACATGATCCAAATCCTTCACGGACAAAAAGGAAGGGGGGCTCATTTGGGACAGTCTCGAGTTCTAAAGCAATATAATGAAAGGTACTGGACCAAGAGGGCCGACCAGAGTGTTAAAGAAGTTGTTCAAAATTGTTTAGGATGTCAAAGGGGCAAAGATGGACGGGGACCTAGACAGTCGCCCGGACACATTACGGCCGGTAAATCGTGGGACAAATTATCTGTGGATATTATGGGACCTCTGCCCCGACAGACGAACAAAAGGTACATATTAACCTGCGTCGACGTCTTTTCCAAATACACGGTTGCTTGCGCCATTCCGGACAAGAAAGCCGAAACCGTGGCTAGGGTTATCCTAGAAAAGGTTATTTTTGTATATGGCACCCCTGGAGGTATTCTGAGTGATAGGGGAAAAGAATTTAATAATGAAATCTGGCAACACTTGGGAGAAGCCTTGGGCTACCGGATACAGCACACCTCCACGTATTACCCCCAGGGGAATGCTGTATGTGAAAGGAACCATAGGGTGTTAGCAAACTGTATCCGGGCTAGTCTGAGCTCACAAGGGGAGAGTATCGTCCGAGGTTGGCCGGAACTTCTGCCAGAAATTGTCTGGGGGATAAATACCACGGTTTGTAGGACTACTGGGTATTCTCTTTATGAAATTATTTTCGGAATCACACCGAAATTGCCTCAAGAACGATTATTACCCTACCCCAGTCCTTCCGCCACATATTCCCAACCAGGACTATATTTAAAGGAACAAGGGGAGCGACGGCAGCAAGTTCATGATCATATTACCCAGCAACAGCCTAACACCATTTCTCTAAATAATCCTTATTACCGGGGGGAATATATTCTGGTGAAGAGACATGATCCCACCCAAGCTGGTAAACTGGAAGAGAAATACGAGGGTCCCTTCAGGGTTGTAGAGATAAATGGGCCCTATCAAGTGTTGTACTTGCATCATGGGGATATTGTGTCAGCTACCCATATTCGTTACACTAAACGATATGAAGGTATTTTACCACCAGATATGAGCGAGTGGAGTAGCGAGGAAGGGAGCGAGGGGGAGATAGAAGTCGGGGTTGATGACTCTAGTACTTCTGCAGCTCAACCTAATGTTGGAGGTCCTAACCTGAACAGGAACTATTCGAAGGACTCTCCGTTATGGTGGTCTCTTAGTCACAAACCTAACGAGAGTCTCCCTGAATTTGGGCAAGGGGTAAACCTAGGAGATGAAGAAACCGCGCCCAGTGGGGAAAATGATTACTATGAGCTTACCGATGATGAAAAGACTACGGTCCCAGACAGCGAAGTTTCAGATCTCCCGAGAAATTTCAATAAGTCTTTAAGTAGTGAGGAAGAGTGTTTTCGAGATGAGGTAGAAACGAGAGACATATTTCTGAAAGGCAAACATATAATTGGCTCTCCCTCAGCTAAAATAAATGAACCTAGAGAAAATCCCTTGACTAATGTTCCGGATAAAAATCCAGCAAGAGCGTCTACACCCACGGGCCCCACAGAAACCCGTACTCGTAGCGGTAGGATTAGCCGTCCACCAATCAGGTACCCGGACGAGGGTATAAATAGGACTCCCGAGGTACGTGCCTGTCAGTTGCAAGGCACCATGCCTCTCCCCTCTGTCCCTCAGTACCGACTCCGTCGACTAGTAGCAATAGTCGATGGAAAAGGAAAGAGAATAAACACTACCAGGGCCTTCAAACAGCTTCTTAGTCATCCCGGGCAAGTTATAATAGCTAAAACTGCCGTGGGAAATATAAATCCTGTACTCCAGCTCCACAGTTGCCTTTGTGAGCACAGTGGACTGGTGGAGTGGCAGCCGGATGGCCAAAATTTTAGGGGAACAGTGTTACGGCGATCAGGAGCTCGCCTTAAGTTAGTAGGGGGTGATAAAGTAGAAAAGCCCTCCACCAATCACCGCGCCCCCTCCTATCTGCTCCCCTCGCCAGCTGAGTTTGACACACCTCCCCAGCTGGCCAATCAGCGGCCTCCATTTTCAGAGCGCACAGATGGACTTCCAACCTCACCTCTAAATTTGCTCTCGTTCTCTTCCCGGACATTTTCTTCTGGTTGCAATAGGTCCAATACCTCGGTGCCAGCCCTATACTCCCGTAAGCCACTGAAAAACATTTGCAACCAGCTTCCAGGAACTTATTATGAAGAGAAGAGAGTGGATGTGGGGAAAGCGAGTTTTCAGAGCGAGCGGGTTGCTGCGCGAGCCGTTCAGCCAATCACAGCGCGGGAGAGCGGGAGTCGTGACTATAAAGGGAGGGGGGGGGGGGGGCAGGTTGCAAGAGCATTCGCCGCTTGGACGGCACTGGGTTAGCTTCTCCCAACCTACTTACTCTCTCTCGCTTGGGCACCCACGGGAACTCGGCTCCAGCCTCTCCTCCCTCGCCCTTTGTTCCAGAAGGCCCACCTCAGGCCTATCATCAGCTCTTCCCTACTAAGGCAGGTACACCCTCAGTATCTGGCCGCCTGTCGTCGCATTGCAGGCTTGCATATCTACAGCCAAGCGATTCAAGAGGACGACAGATAGTAGAGGGGAGCAAAGATTTCCAGTTGATGTAAAGAAAGAGAGAGAATGCAGAACTAACCCAGTGGCCACCAGAAATAATATTTGATGTGTCCTTATAGGACAAACTAAAGAGAACAAATTCTAGACTTTCATGTACATAAAAGGATGATGTGTTAAGAATAGTTATTTTTGTTAGCAAAGGCGTAATGCCGAGAGTTGTAACTAGATAGGATATGATAGAAAATATTTAAGTATATACAATATAGTAAAAAGGGGGGGGGGGGGAATCATTTCTTAAAGACAGAGGGGCAACCAATAGTCTCAGGGGAAAACAGTTTTGGGTAAGTTGCCCGATAGGTCAGTTATAGATAGGAAAGGACACTCGTCCACCTAAATAACGAACTCGTTTGTTAAAAAGGAAACTATATCCATTATTATTTGCGAGGAAAATTGGGATAGTTTTGAGGGAGCGTTAAGGACGCCTCGTCCACTATAGTAATGTATTCATAAGAAGTTATAGAAAGGATTATAACCGTGACGCTTTTCCATGTAGAGGTCTTGAGGTATAGTTTACCCATATAAGAAATATTATTGATTAAGTGTGTATTGTGAATATAGCTATTTGTAATAGGATTGCATGAGCGTATAAGCGGAAGGTGTTATCAATTAGAATTATCAAGGTAAAGAGTGTAAAGAACCTGTTCATTTGAGTAACTGTGTAATAGAATCCAATATTGTATTTGAGAAGAAAATCTAACTAACTTGTAATTCCGTCCGGTTCATTTGTAGGAATCTATTGTCTATTCAGAGAGTGTAAGGTACCCTTGTTGTAACGACATCTTTGTTATATGAGTTAATGTAAGATATAGGAAAGAGTAGTAAAGAGATTATATGTATTAATGCCTTGGTCTCGGGAGTAGACACAATAGGCCCAGTGGACGTGTTTAATTCTTAAGGATAGATAAAGACTATAATTTTTGTTAAGTAGGTAAATAATGAGTGTTTTATTAGGCCCTGGTCTCCACCGTAGACACAGCAGGGCTTGGAATAAACTATAGTAAATTAGAAACTAATAACGTGCCTTTGGATCGAAGTCGACTTGAGTCAATACATGAATAACGGGAATTCAGCTAGGGAGTAACGGGGGCTCTAGGGTTCCAAAGTACAACCTATCGTGAATCTACGTAATATTCAATCCGTGTCCTGAACTCATCTCGGCCCGAACAGAGAAACCGTTATTAGAGTAGTTAGGAACTTTTGTTAAATAAAGTATACGAACTTCTAGATGACTGTCGATTTATCCCCCACATAAGTAGTATAGTCGAAAAAAGAAAATAAATACTACAGTATTTCACCCCTATTGTACCAACAGTGTCTGTTATATAATATTATAGCATTATTTTGACGATTTCATGCAGCTAATGAAGGATCTGTGGTACTTATGGGGCTAATTGAGACAGATCGAAGCCTTAGAATTGTTAGAGGTCCTTCCTAAACTGAGTAAAATCGATTAATAGCAGCCAGCATATAATAATAAACACGTCAACGGTATAAAAGGGGTTAACAAAAACTATTCGAACATAGGAGGTGATAATTGAACACTCATAGTAAGATGATTGGCACTCGAACAGCTGTTTCTCCTTCATGTTTAGTCTTATTAGCTTTGAGATTTTAAGACGTTTGTTCCAGAAGTTTGGCAATTTTGAGACCTTTCGTCCCATTTCTCGTGCCTTTCGGGCCATTTAGGTGTCAATTTGTTCCTGGCAAAGCGATAGCGAGCCTGTAGTTTTAGGAGAAATCGGTTTTCGACTGGGACATTTTTCTACCAAAAAATTTACACATTTATCTTGAAGGGGGGTCTTAATGGTATATTTGTTTAGCTTGATGAAGGTCTACCTAGGTTACTAATAAAATAAATAAATAAACAAATATACCAAAAACTAACCACTATTTCCTTAAGATGTGTTTGGCTAAATATTGTGCAGATATTGGTGAGGTGGACTGTACATTACGCTACAAGTACCGTACACAGACTCCGACAATACCGCCGGCACACTTTGTTTACCCGGGAGGCGCCGGTTGGGGAGGGAAGGGGGGCAACAAGTCAATGGGTAAATACAGTTAATCAGGGCTTCTGTGCCAATTGTGTATGCTGAAGGGGACGTTATGCTATTAGTTTTGTTGTTTTTTGTATTTTATTACTACCTACATATATTTGTTATAGCTCCCTAGACCTCTATCAAGCTTAATAATTTAACTTCAAGATTCCCGTTCTAGATAAATGTGTAAAATTTTCGGTGAAAAAAAATCCTCGGCCAAAGGCCGATTCCTCCTAATTTACAGACTCGCTATCGCTCGCCAGGAAGAAATTAACACCTTCAAATCTTATATTCGCCAAACTAGTAGACTGAAGGCCTAAATATCTGAAAACTAATGTACCATTAGACGATTTTATACAGCTATTGAGGTTAATGTGGGAGTTAACAGGGTGAAGATGGTGTCAACCAGCCCTCTGACTGCCAAATATCCTTCCTAATCTGAATAAAATCGTCTAATGATAGCCAGAAATATGGAAGGTAATGCGTAATCAGATTCTTAGAGGGTTAACTGATTGGTTGAACAAAAATTTGTACCCTGAGTATGCGAACGTGTTTTCATTTCTCTTGCAACCATTTCCTCCGGTGAAGTTGGAAAGGTAAATTGTGAAGGACTTGTTGACGATCACAGTGTCAACTCTTTAAACATGAAGCCTCCTCTTAACTTGCGCTTTGTTAAACTAGAGAGAGGGAGAGAGAAAGTGTATGAGAGTGAGAGAGAGTGAGAGAGAATAAGGCTGAGAGTGAGAGAGAATGTGGAGGGAAGGTAAATGCAGGACATGAGAGAGAGAGAGAGAGAGAGAGAAGGAGGAGGGGAGTTAAATGTAGGACTAGGCAAATGGGAAAAAGAGTGCGGGAATAAAGGAGAACTAGGGGAGTGCCCGAGAGATGGAAGGGGGAAGGGGAAAATTCGCTCGGGACGGGAAATAGATACATATAGGTATACATATAGATAGATAGATAGATCGTTAGTTAGTTAATTCTTTATTTCATAAAAGGTTACATGGTAACATTTTACATATATACAGTGTATACAATTTCATCTCACCGCAAGGTGGGTTCTTTATTTTGAACATACAGTATCCGTGACTTAATAGCATCTATGTCATTTTCCATCATGCTTTCAATGTTATACTCTGAAAGTAGTACAGACTTGGCTTCGTTAGCCAGGAACAGATCCTCGGACACATTTAACAGGCATTTTCTTAAATATTGGCAGGGATTACTAATTATTTTATAACTAAACCTGATTCTCTGCCAATTTATAAAATTATTAAACGTCATTAGTCCTGCAAGGTGACATGCCTTATGGTTGCTCTCCCAGTATCTTAGCTTCATCATTTTCTTTATTGCTTTATGGAAGCCTATTGCAAATTGTTTCAATGGGACATAACATTTCTTATTACAGAACCACAATTCTGATCCATAACAACTCATACAATAACTCTGGAATAATTTACTAAATACATTACAGCTAACGCTAGAAATTGTCCGCAAAAGGCAATTGAATTCGTTATAAAACTTATTCCTGCGTCTTATTATGTCTTTGTCATTATGCAAATTGCAATCTATTACAAAGCAAAGATATCTACATTCGTGTACAAATTCAAACTTACTTTCATATAAATATAAAATCGGATCCTTGACATTATCGTGTTTGTGCTTAAAATACATACAGACGGACTTACTTGGATTAATTTCAATATCAATTGCCTTTGCAGATAGCTAGGTAGATAAATAGATAAATAAATAGATAGATAAACAGATAAAATATAAACAAGTATACATTCATGGATAGATAGATAAGTAGAGAATAAATAGATAGATGGAGAGAGAGAGATAGGTTAAAATGGCTAAAAGATATGCATTTTGTATTCGTTATATCATGAAAGTTTTATCCCTACTAAATCAAATCAAATTATCTTAGGGAAACTGCGATATATAAGCTTATGGATAAATACAGCAACATATAATTCTGATAAATTATTATTATTATTTTTGTTTTATATTTGTTTTAATCTGGCCGGTATTAGATGTGCACATTTGTCTTTGGATTGGTCTATTAATAAATGGAGGCGATAGAATTTGTAATAAGTAGTCTTCCACCCTTTTTAAAGGTAGTATTGCAGCCGCTATTAGAGTTAATATTACCATATATATATACTGTATATGATATTACCTTATATGAAACAGCAGGCTTACCGTCATGATGAAATTGATATGACGGCTCCTGTACTCAAAACACTGGAATGATTGTAATCCTACAGACTCGTGTTGATTATGAGTGTATTGGAATGATATTTATTATTTAAGGATTTATGAAATAGGAGGAAATTTGTTAGAAGCAGTTAAGAGTTTTTATGAAGGGAGCAGAGCATGTGTGAGAGTAGGAAATGGTGAGTTGAGTGAATGGTTTGAGGTAAAGGTAGGTTTGCGACAGGGTTGTGTAATGTCACCATGGCTGTTTAATATGTTTATGGATGGTGTGGTGAGGGAGGTGAAAAGGAGAACTATGGGAAGAGGATTGGGTTTAGTAGGAAAGAATGGTAGAGATTGGGAGCTGAATCAGTTGCTGTTCGCTGATGACACAGCGTTGGTGGCGGATTCTGATGAGAAACTGCAGCGGGTAGTCAAAGAGTTTGGTGTGGTTTGTGGAAGGAGGAAACTGAAGGTGAACGTAAATAAAAGTAAAGTAATGGTGTGTAATAGGGGAGAGCATAGGGTGAATCTAGATGTGAGGCTGGATGGGGAAATATTGGAACAAGTAGAGTGTTTTAAATATCTAGGAGGAACGATAAGCAGGAGTGGAGGTATGGAAGTGGAGGTAAAACAGAGAGTGTGTGAAGGAAGGAAGGTTTTCGGAGCAATGGGAAGTATGTGGAAGACGAGAAATCTCGGAGTGAAAGTAAAAAGTGCACTGTATCAAGGAATTGTTGTGCCAACAGTGATGTATGGGGCTGAGACATGGGCTCTGAAGAAAAAGGAGAAAAGAGGGCTGGATGTGATGGAGATGAGCTGCTTGAGGAGTATGTGTGGAGTTACTCGTAGAGACAGATTGAGGAATGAAGAGATACGTAGGAGAGTGGGGCAGCAACAACATTTGTCAGCCAGAGTGGACAGAAGGGTGCTGAGCTGGTATGGTCATGTTGAACGAATGGGAGATGAAAGGCTTACAAAAAGAATATGTGAGTCAGGTACAAGGGGAGATAGAAGGGCAGGAAGACCCCCATTGAGATGGAGAGACTGTGTAAGAAAGGCTTTGGATGATAGAGGAATGACTATAGATCAGGCAGGGGAAGTGGTGGTGGACAGGAGTGAATGGAGAATGCTTGTGAATAGTTGAGTGAACACGTGGTCATTTGGAGTAAGGGGTCGGGCGCAAGTTGGACTAGATAATAGTCCATCAGGCGCCTGGCCCGGGGAGACGATTAATATGAAGGGTGTGCCTGGAAGTGTGGTGGGAGGGCTTGTGGCTTTGGCTCCGCTGCATGTCTGCCTGCCGAGATCGGAACCTCTCCGGGTGGTCAGGGGCCGGGGGAGTGCTGGAGCAACCTTGGTAACCCTGGTCTCTGGGTCTTCTCCTGGGTGACCTGGATGTGTGAGAGTTTGTGTTTTTATCTGTGTTTATTTTTTGTTTTATGTTGTTTTTCCTGTTCTTGCTCTGTCTTGAGTCGGCTACCCCCAAAATGGGGATTGGGCCTGAGCATATAGATAGATAGATAGATAGATAGATTTATTATTTGGAGCCAATTCGTGTTGTACATAATTTCGGATTCGGTATAATTGGAGGTTTAATTATATTGAGCCCATTCGTGCTGTACGTAATGTCATTAATTCATAAGTATGGCAATCGACTTACCGTTAAGGGGGGCCACCAGCTTGTTTTATCTTTGCCCCCTTTTCTCTATTTTCCTGGCTTGTATCCATTCGGCCCCATTCAGCCAACTCTTTTAAGACGTTTTCCCCATCCAGGTGTCGATTTCTTCTTGGCAAGCGATAGCGAGCCAGCATTGTATGGAGAAATCTGGCTTCGCCGGAAACATTTTTCTATCGAAAAATGTACAAATTTAGCTTGCTCTAAAAACAAAAATATATACATGCTGGCTCGCTACCGCTCGCCAGGAAAATATTGACACCTGGATGGGGTAAACGTCTTAAAACAGTAGGCTGCATGGGGCCGAATGGATACAAGCCAAACAGAGGGGGAGAGAAAGAGAAAAAATGTTAGGTGGGCTCCCTTAAGAATTCCCTTTTTGTTTGGTTCGATTGCAGGTGGTGTGTAACATGAATGCAAATTGTTTGACGCCGAATGTATCATTGTACACCATCTACTGTATAGGAAGTTATGCTAACGTCAAACAGAGAGAGTAAGAGAGAGTGAAAAAAGATAGATAGATAGAGAGAGAGAGAGAGAGAGAGTGAGAGTGAGCAAACAGAGAGAGAGTGAGAGTGAGCAAACAGAGAGAGAGTGAGAGTGAGAAAAGATAGACAGAGAGAGAGAGAGAAAGTGAGAAAAGATAAAATTAGAGTTAGAATTAGAGAGAGAGAGAGAGAGCCGGCAGTAGACTTATTATGCAACTTAGCGGCACCTTAATAGCCTCTTTCTCCAGACCCACACCTCTGTATGTCTTCACGCTACATTTATTCCCAGTTAATTTTGCACCTCTGTCCTTGTGTCGCCTGTGTTTTAGATCTGATTCATACGCTCTCTATCGCACTCATTATATCTCTCACTCATTCTCTCTCTCTCTCTCTCTCTCTCTCTCTCTCTCTCTCAACTATACTCTATTTTTTTCCAGCTGATCTTAAATTGAATCTCTTATTAGCTGATTTCTCGATACTTAACCCTTAATTAGCGGCGAGCAACATAAGTCGAGTATAATAAATCTGGACTATCTGGCGGCGCTCGACATAGGTCGTGTGGCAATTTCAGCACGTAATGTTGCTGAGAGAGAGAGACAAGTGGTGGCAGGAGAGTAGCGAGCGTATGACTGCTCCAGACCACCGCGGCGAACCTACTGACACGAATCCCACCTCCTCCCTCCCTCTCTCACTCGCTATATACGGAATTGTATGGGGAAAGTGCCGAATTACATGCTTTTTGCACTCGCGTTGCACGGTTGTTGCAAGAAAACTAGCCATCATAAAAGGATCGTTATGGTGTCATAGGAAAGCTCTGTGTATGCCCTTTCAGGGATAGATACTTGTTTTACGCTCTGGGTCTTATTTAGGCATGAAAATGATCACGTAAACAGCCCTATTTTGGGTAAAAACACCCCGCTGGGCGGTACATATAAATAAACCGCATAGGCCGCTCGTAAGGTGTTAATGGAAATATATGAAACTACAATGGCTGTTTGTCGTAATAATGCCAAGTTTTCAGAATAACCATCATCTTTCGCTACAAAATCTACCTTATAGCCGAGTAACAAAGATAAAAACATGACAATTTAGGCTCAGCTGGAAAAAAATAGACTATAGTAGATCTCAAACGCATATTTTTGGGGTGAGTTTGGATGGGTTAATACTCTCTGGTGCGACGTCTTGGGGGGTTATAATATATATATATATATATATATATATATATATATATATAATATATATATAGATATATATATATATATATAGTATATATATATATATATATATATATATATATATATATATATATATAATATATATATATATATATATATATATATATATAATATATATATATATAATATTATTATTTGTTTATTTTTTAATTTTTATTACTGAGAGTTAGGATTGCCTTTGCCATTTTGGAGCCATGCAATGCAACAAACTATTATACATTGCTCGAAAACGGCAAAAGCAAGATATATCCTCAATAACAATGAACTCATTCAGTACCGACGAAGTCTCTATATATATATTCTTGCTTTACAATTGTATTCAGTGTATATAGGGCCTCCAGCAACTAACAGGCTTCGAACTATCTCACTTAACCATTTGTACTATCACAGCTCCTTCTAAAATTGCACAAAATCGTATAAGTATAGATAAAAGATATTTAAAATGACATCGCTGGTACAAAAGGGGTTAAGGAACTTAAGGGACCTATAGCCTTGTTTTTATTCTTTTATTTATTTTTTTTAAAGTTAGCGAAAAATGGACTCAACCCCATCTTTAACGAGGATTATAGTTAGCTCCCTAGATCTCTAACAAGCTTTAAGTAAAACACCCTAAAAATACCCTTCAAGGTAAATTTGTAAATTTGTCGGTAGAAAGATGTCCTGGCCGAAAGCCAGTTCCTCTTAAATTATAGGCTCGCTATTGCTCGCCAGGAAAAAATCGACACTCAAATCGGACGAAAGGTCTTCATATGGACGAAGAAATGGAACGAAAGCTCTTAAAATCGGCAAACTAATGGGGCAAACATCTTAAAAACTGATGGGGTTAAAATATGAGGGAAAAGGGAGGGTCCAGAAAGACGACACACCTCCCCTTAAACAAAATATCATAACCGCCCACAAGACGTCGGAGCAGCTGATGTGTCGTCCAGATGTCCAGGAACAGGAAACACCCGAGCCAAGCTAACCCCTTCTGTACCGGAAACGTCTTACCTATATATTCTGGCTATATTTAGACGACTGTGTGCAGATTAAGAAGGATCTGTGGTAGTAAAAAGGGTTAAGTGAGATAGTTCGAAGACTTAGTTTCTAGAGGCCCTTTTTAAACTGAATAAAATCGTCTAGTAGTAACCAGAATAAAGTTAAAAGGACGGTTTCGGTACAGAAGGGGTTAATGACCGTGTAGTCGACATAGGCCGCCTGACACACACGGCAATTAATAAGATAATTAGCCCGGGTCACTATTCTGGGTCAGGTTAATTAGGCGGCCAGAATTGAGTTACGATGGTGGACGGATTTCAGTTTCCGGGCGGCGCCGACGTAATTCCGCCGGCTGCATATCGATTTAACATCTTCAGTCTGCATTCTCAAAAATTTTGGTTGTGAGAAGGGTAATTAAGCTTTCCATTATAAGCTATCCATTTAAAGGTACAACTACTGATAAATGTTCATGAGCTCTTGCGATGTTCGTTATGCAAAGGTATCCATTTAGATTGATGTTCAGATCAAATAAGCTATATATTTGTAATTACATAGTATGTATGCATTAACATATAGCTGATTTGATCTGAACATCAATCTCAATGGCTATATTTACATAAAAAATCCACAACATTTACCCATAGCTGTACATTGGTCATAATAAAAGTGAAACACCCAGAGGAGAGATTTTATAGACCACTATTTACAGATATTAATTTATAGTTTCAGAAAAAGGAAGAACCTAGAGAAATCAAAGGAGTAAAGAGTATTTCAATCAATTATTTAACATTGATAGAACCATTTTAATTTGTGTGAAGTCGTCTGAAGGTAGATAGAATACAAGGGGGTCCACAAAACACCCTCTTTGGAACATGTCTATATGTCTACCCTGTTCTCCATCCTAGACCATAGACGCTTCATAGATCTACCTTTCAATAAATATATCAACATCACAGTATACATGCCATCATTTGCATCAGCGATATCTTTACCTCTTCAGAATTATTATATTTCCTCCACCAACCGACTTTACTCCAAAACTCAATTAATGAAATCCCGGCCACCAGCAGACAATATTATATTATTTAGGAAGGCATGTTGAAAGTCAGAGAGTTAACTGAGATTATTAGAGGGCCTTTTGAAGCTGAATAAAAATCGCTTAATGGTAGCATGACTACAGTGGAAAAAGGTGTGTTAACCCCTTGGGGATTACATGACACGTTTTGACAGTATATCCTGGTTATCATTAGACGATTTTATGCAAATTAGGAAGGATATCTATGAATCAAAGGGGGTGAATACTATCTCAATTCATCCTTTTGCTCACACACGTTCATCCTAAGCTGAATAAAATCGTCTAATCGGGGTCAGAATATATTCAAAACGCTGCTTGATCCTCAAATGGTTAACCCCTTTTGTACCGGCGACGTCTTTCTAATTTTATTTTAGCTATATTTAGACGATTTTATGCAGCTTTGGAAGGATCTGGGGTAGTATAAAGGGTTGATTGAGATACTTCGAAGCCTTATAATTGCTAGAGATCCTTTCTAAACTGAATAAAATCTATAAATAGTAGCCAGAATAAAGTTAGAAGAGTTGGCCGGTACAGACGGGGTTAATGCAGAAAGGGTTAAGGTGACAGTACAGTTCTACCATTTATACATTTTAACTATTAGTCCACTGTAACCCGAAAAGGGCTAGAGGATTTTTTTTTTTTTTTCTATGTGATTGAGGGAGGAAAAAGGCATAACTGCCTATATCGAGTGCCTCCCCCATAGTTGAAAGAGTGACAGGGCCAAAATCAAGGGACGTTCGAGCCAAAATTCCTGGACACACGGAGTTTGAAGCAATTTAAGTCATAGGAAGAGGGAAAGACTGATTCTGGGAGAGAGTTCCAGAGCTCAGCTGTTGAGTAGAAGACAGTTTGAGAGTAACGTTTCACTCTTGGGTTGGAGAGTTGCACAGAGTAGGGGTGGGATTGAGTTGCAAGACGGGTACCACGTGCCCTACGTAAAGGAGGTGGTATGCACTGGGATAGCTCTGAGGAACACTGATTATTATAGTAGCGATAGAATAGCGAGAGAGATGCAACATTGCGGCGGAGAGAGAGAGATTGCAGAGAGTTGGTGAGTGGACGGGAGTTAATGATACGAAAGGCCTTCCTTTCAACTTTGTCTAGGAGAGCGGTGTGTGAGGAACCTCCACACACATGTGAACAATACTCAATACAAGGGCGCACTAGGCCCCTGTACAGAGCAAGAAGCTGTGCAGAGGAAAAGAACCCCCTAAGGCGGTTGAGCACACCCAGCTTCTGGGAGGCTGCCTTAGCAAGACTGGTAATATGGTCCTTCCAAATGAGAGCTGAAGAAAAAGAGACAAGAGAATATTGAGAGAAGATGAAGGGTTGATTTTTGTATTGTTGAAGAATAAGGGATAGTCCGCTGGGAGATCCTGACGGGTAGATAGATGGAGAAATTGGGTTTTGGAAGCATTAAAGGTATCAAGGTTTTCTCTGCCCCAATTGGAAATAGTATTTAGATCAGAATTTAAGAGTTCTATGGCTTCATTACGTTTGTCGTTGAGGGATTGCTGCCTGGGGCGTTCTGAAAAACTAATGGAGTAGTGTAAGGTTGAGTCGTCTGCGTATGAATGGATGGGAATTAAGGTACAGTTAAGGAGATCATTTATAAAAATTAGAAAGAGAATAGGAGATAGGACAGAGCCCTGAGGAACACCGGAGTTTATAGGGTGAGGAAGTGAACAATGGCCGTCCACAACTGCGGTTATGGAACGGCCGGAAAGGAAATTAGAGACAAAGGCACAGATGGAGGGATAGAAACCGAAGGAGGGTAGTTTAGAAATAAAAGATTTATGCCAGACTCTATCGAAGGCTTTCGATATATCTAGTGCAATAGAAAAAGTCTCACCAAAGTCCCGAAAGGAGGATGACCAAGAGTTAGTAAGATATGAAAGAAGATCACCAGTAGAGCGACCCTTAAGGAAGCCATACTGGCGATCTGAGAGCAGATTATGAGAAGAGAAATGCATAAGAAATTTGGAAGCAAGAATAGTTTCAAAAACTTTAAAAAGACAAGAGATAAGAGCAATTGGACGATAGTTGGAGGTGTGACGTTAACCACTCCGTTAGAACCGCATGGCTTGTCCTACAGTGACCCGCTAGGATCGCCAGGGCAGTGGATGGGGCTACAGTTTATGTATTAGAGTGTGCTTTATTTCATATGAAAGCTTGTGTCATGGGCAGTCCAGAAAGGCTTTTTGTTTTCGCCCATGTCAAGGCTTTATATATTTAATTGTAAAGTATATATTTTATCATTAACTAGTAATGATAGGATCTGGGAGAGAGAGAGGGAGTAGAACAGAGTGAGAGGGAGCGCGCAGTGTTTTTTGTCCCGCTCGATGACGTCACGGCTGGCTGCCTCGCGGGGGTTGGTGGAGAGAGGCCCTTACCATGCTGTAAGCTTTGCTAGTGGTTAGATGACTTGTAACCGCTGTTTTCCCACGCGGCTCGAGCTAGTGCGAGTATATATACAGTTCCTCGCCACTCTCTCCCTCAGATCTGGTTTCTAGAACGCACTCATCTTTTTTCCCTTGCTACCTGTCACCTGCTCTGCACCTGAGAATCTTTTCCTCTGCCTATCTCTCTCATTTTCCATATCTTTCACCACCTTTTATTAATATTATACCCCCTCTGGTTAACTCTGCAAAATCAGCTTCATGCTGGCCAGTTGTATTGTGCGTTAAGGTCTGATATAACCTATGTATGTTTAGTTGTTAAGATAAGTGGATCACGAAGCATTGGTTGGCTTTCATATTACTGCTTCCTTTAATTATTAGTGTTCTGCTGGATTAGATAATGCTAGACTGGGAGTCTGATATTATAAGGTATTGTTTCCTATGAGTGCTGGCTTTAGTTAAAAGCGGCACGACATACCTGAGAACTGGAGTTGATTGAGTAAATTCTAGTCTGTGTGCCATTGTGAATAGAGCATGCACGAATGAGGGCTTTTTGCCTATACCATTCTGTACTGTTCTAGTCTCGATTGTTTGTCTTTGAGGTACGCCAGGAGAACGCTTAATACTTCGGTATTAAGGTTTCTCAAGAGAGCTACCCTTCATTATAACGTAATATTTGACGCACAGACTTGAGATTTGCACTAGGCTATGCGGCATGCCATGCGCACCAGTATCTCGTATCATTGACTCTAGCTAGACTTTATCAGTCATAGTAGACATTAAGTATATTAACCTAATTACTCTTTTTATGCATACCCGTTTATGATTACACAAACATTTCGCAGCCTAGTTTGATGTATTGAGACACAAACGACTTAGGCTCTTTTTGTTGATAGGAATACTGCATTGTCGTGGCGATTATTATTATTGTTGTTGTGTTTAGGATATTCTTGGCTCCGACGGCATTATATATTCTGCCTTTTTGTGTGCATAGCCTGCACGAGCATTGTTCCGCTGCCTGCCTTTTTGGGTTCCATTTCCGATACGAGCATCTTTATAGCATCTAACATTAAAAGAAGATTCCTTGTTAGTGTTGAAGGACTTTAGTGCACTTTCTTTCATGCAGGAGTGCCTGACATTTATTGATTAAAGTAACGTAAGCTGTAACTTCTCTTACCACCTTACTTTGCATACCATAACCAAGCACCTTCGGTTATAGGTAGTAATAGGCTGTTTTCACATAACATTAAGCCTAGAGTACACGCACATTTATTGAGAGTTTGATAGCCTATTATTGCATATAGAACTCTGTAGAGTATTTGTGTTCTTTGTTCACTGGGAATATACATCAGAGGTTGGAGCTAGCGCTTTCCGTTGTAACATTTATGCCATTACTAGTCCAATGAATAAGAGCCCTGATATATTTGAACCCCAGTCGTAACAAATGGCGACCTTACCTAGGATTTGGTGAACCTACATTTATTAGCAGGGAACATTTGTTGTTTTGGAGAATATTTTGCGGGGATCAGCAAGAATATTTTTTTTTTGGAACATAGTATAGCCCTTGAGTATTTCCGAGAATTTGTGTGTGTATATCGAGGTATAAGAGTTTGGGGTGCTTCTTTTCTGAATATTGTGGTGAGAAATTTGTGTGAGCATCATGTCTTATACCGGATCAGAGGAGAATGGAGACACAGTACGTAATGTCGAAACTGAGGAACAGCAGCATGATGAAAGGGTTAATCGGGTGAACTGTGAGGAGGATGCTAGGATATTTTTGCAATGGCCTGTTACTGCCGAGCGGTTGGAGGGTATGGATCGGTACGGTCTTTAATGCCTGGCCACAGCTATCGGTCATGCGGTTACTAGCAGCATGACCAAGGATAACTTGATAACGTGTGTACTGGGCAGGGTGACTGGTGAGCGAGATGGGTTGAGTGCTCAGAGCCCTTCGGCCATGCTTCCCCTACACTCGACTCCCAGCCATCCCAGTAGTTTGCCGACCCCGGGTACGCTTCCACAGTTGGGTGGTGACTGGCAGGGTGGGTTGCCCCTGGGGGGACCACCGGTAATTTCAAACATTGTAGCACCTTCACCTCCTCAAGGGTTAACTCCAGAATTATTGCTTCAGCTCGAATTAGCTAAGATCGAAGAGAGAAAGGCTATCAGGGTATCTGAGCTTCAGCTTCAGCAGCAATTAGAATTAGCCAAGATAGAAGAGAGAGCCAAGCTAGCAAAAATCCAAGCTGATTTGGAGTCGACTAGGTACTGTGCCGACATGGACGTAGAGAAGTCGCGAGTAGAGGCAACGGGACAGCGACTTGGGGCTGGTAACCGTGTTCATGAGCAGTCTCTCTCGCACTTATTGAAACTGGTTCCGGTGTTTGATTAGAGTGGTGTAACAGAATTGTTCACACGCTTTGAGAAGAAGTGCCAGGAACACCAGTGGCCAGAGAATAAATGGGCAGCACTTGTATCCTCTAGATTAATAGGCAAGGGTCTTAAAGCCTACGATGCGTTACCTTTGGAGTTATGCATTGTGTACGAGGATCTCAAGGAGGCTGTCCTGAGGGCTTACGAACTGCAACCAGAAACGTACCGTTTGAAGTTCCGGGGTGTAACTAAGGGAAGAGATAGCACCTTTTTGGAACACGCCCGGGACTTGTCCGATGCTATGGGGAACTGGCTCCGATCTGAGAAGGTAACAACGTTTGATGGAGTTAAGCAGTTAATGATGTTGGAGCAGTTCTTTAAGAGCACGGGCGGTGATCTAACTTTGAACTTGAAGGAGAAAAACCCAAGAACTCTAGTCGAAGCAGCAGAAATGGCTGATCGACGGCTGTCGTTGATTAGGGGTTGCGGGTCCTCACAGAAGTACGATGTAAGTGCTAAGGAACGTTATCCTCCCCCTCCCCGGAACAATGACACATTTAAACAAAAGAGCCATGAAACTAAAACTGAATCCAAACCTTACACCACACCGTATGTGAAAAGTCAGGGGCCTTTTACATCACAGTATAAGCCGAAACCGAAATATATGTGTTTTAGTTGCCACCAGGAGGGTCATAAGGCAAATGAGTGCCCTAGTCGACCTCCTCCGGCAGCCGTGTCTTTTGCTCATGGCATTGGAGTGTTCAAGAGGACATCGGAGTTTGTTAGAGGCATTTCTTCCGAGGTAAATACACTGCCAGTGCAGAAGGATCCGGAAGGCTTATTCCCTGTCCGTGATGCCTTTAGTGACCACAGGGGACTCGGTTGTGTGGAGTGGGGGGGTAGAAGACATGAGGTGAGAATTTTGCGTGACACTGGGGCATCGCAAACACTGTTGAGAAATTTCACTGGTAAACCTGTCAATACGGCGCGGGTGGTTGTGGTTCAGGGAGTTAATGCGACAAGGTCATACCCGCTTGTAAGAATGAAGGTGGAAGTTGATGGTGTGACTCGTGACCTGGATGTAGGAATTGTGGAGAAGTTACCTGTTGGGGGCGTCGACCTCCTTCTTGGCAACGACTTTGCGGGACCTACTTCTGAGGCCCTTGGTCGTTGCAGAGAAGCCGGCCGACGTGAGTAGGGAGGAGCAGGAGTGGGTTGAGAAGTGTCCGGGGCAGCCTATGGCGTGTATTGTCACCGGAGATTCTGCATCCAGGGAGTCACAACCTGGTCAACAATCTTTAGATCAGCGGAGGAAGGGTACCGAGAAAGGGTTGGAAGTTGATGCGGTTGAGAGTTTAGTATCAACGGACCTTCTCGGGGACTCGGTATTAGGACCAAATATCGAGTCTGAAGAAGACCCAGTAACTGTTGTGGAAAAGGCAGAGGATGGGCTTAACACCTTACGAGCGGCCTATGCGGTTTATTTATATGTACCGCACAGCGGGGTGTTTTTAGCCAAAATAGGGCTGTTTACGTGATCATTTTCATGCCTAAATAAGACCCAGAACGTAAAACAAGTACCTATCCCTGAAAGGGCATAAACAGAGCTTTCGAATGACACCATAACGATCCTTTTATAATGGCTAGTTTTCTTGCAATAACCGTGCAATGCGAGTGCAAAAAGCATGTAATTCGGTACTTTCCCCATATAATTCAGTATGTAGCGAGTGAGAGAGGGAGGAGGGAGCTGAGATTCGTGTCAGTAGGTTCGCCGCGGTGGTCTGGAGCAGTCATACGCTCGCTAGTCTCCTGCCACCACTTGTCTCTCTCTCTCAGCAACATTACGTGCTGAAATTGCCACTCGAGTTATGTCGAGCGCCGCCACATAGTCCAGCTTTATTTAACTCGACTTATGTGGTGAGCCGCTAATTAAGGGTTAAACAGACGAAAGAGTTGAAGGAGGACAGTGATGCACAGTCGGGAGATGTAGCAACAAGGTACCCTGACGCGTACCCTATGAGAAATGGGTCGGCGAAGACGGTGGTCCGAAACTTGCTAGTGTATTTTTCCCGGTATGGTTACCCGCAGGGGATTCAGTCAGTCCGGGGACCCAACTTCACTTCTAGCCTCTTTGTTCAATCAATGCCGCAGCATGGGATTGTTGGGGTTGTGTCATCTGCGTATCATCCGGAGAGCCAGGGTGTGTTAGAGCGATGGCACTCAGCCTTGAAATCTGTGCTTCGTTGTTGTTGCTTTGAGAGTGGGAGGGATTGGGATCTTGGCCTGCCATGTGTTTTGTTTGCTGTGTGGGAGGTACCCGGGGAGAGTTTGGGATTCAGCCCTATTGAGCTCGTCTTTGGACACCGTGTCAGAGGGCCTCTCCATATGGTTGAAGAAGTATGGGAGGGTGCAGAAAAACCTTGTTCTATGCTCAAGTGTGTCCTCAACAGTCGAGAACGGATGTTGCGCAGTCTGGAGTTGGCTGGCCGTAATTTGACTAGCTCTCAGGCCCTCAGGAAGGACAGGTACGACCTCAAGGTTGAACTCAGGGAGTTTCACGTTGGTCAGGAGGTGTTGATTCTACTGCCCCTTGTAGGTCACCCCTTATCCGCGAAGTACGCTGGTCCTTATAGGGTGGTGGAGGAGCTATCGGACCTGGTTTACTTGGTAGCCACTCCAGACAGACGGAAGCGCAATCAGTTATGTCATGTTAATCCCATGAAGGCGTATGGGAGGCACCCCCCTGAGCCTCTCACTGTGCCTGTGATGACGTTTAGCAGTCAAGGTGGAGAAGGAGAACGGGACAATCAAGCTCAGGTGGAGGATAACTGGAAGGATAAGAGGTTCAAATGGGCGCCTGAGTGTGAGAAGGTGTTTAGAGAAGTAAAACACCTGTTGTGCACTCACCCGATCCTCAGGGCCCCTGACTTTATCCTACCTTTCCGACTAGCAACGGAGGCTAGTGGTGTGGGGGCTGGTGCCGTCCTTGTGGAAAAGGACGATGATGGGCTGGAGCATCCTGTTAGTTTCTGCTCGGAGAAGTACAATTCGGCCCAGGGGAGCTGCTCTGTTGTCAAGGAGGAGCTGCTGGCGGTTGTACTTGCTCTGAGGCATTTCGAGGTCTGTGTTCCAGCCTATGGTCCGGTCGTTGTAGTTTACCCAGATCATCACCCTCTTAAGTTCTTGGACCAGTTTCACAATCGGAATATGAGGCTGACCAGGTGGTCACTAAGGTTATTGGTATATAACCTGGACATACGCCATATTGCCGGTTGTGACAACGTGGTTGCAGATGGTCGTTCAAGGGTATATGATCCTGGGTAGATTGACACACGGGTAGCCTCCTGCTTTAGTTTGAATAGTATTTTGCGCTTGGTGATTGTTGGCTCGCGGTTGTAGCCCAGCGTATTGGGTCGTAAAGCATGAGTTGAGCGTTTGGTATAGAAGAAAAAACTAGGCTTGCCCCTATAGTGCAGCCGAAACAAACAAATTATAAACATAAAAATCAAATAAAAACTCTTTATTTGATAGTTGAATTTTTTTAGTATGTTATAGCAGTAATTCTGAGTTGCACTCCTCTCAGAATGCTGGGCTAGAGAAGCTCGCTCTTGAGGAGCATAACTACATATAATTTAACCTATGGTGTTGGGGAGGGTTATAATTTTTGAAAATTTTTTTGTTGAAGAACTGTGCCAGATATTTTACTGCCGCTGGGTAATGGGAAGTGGAGATATAGCATGGGTTCTAACCATCAGATTTTTGTGAGCCTTGGGGCCTCTGTGAAAAATCTTGGGGGGGGTGTGACGTTAACCACTCCGTTAGAACCGCATGGCTTGTCCTACAGTGACCCGCTAGGATCGCCAGGGCAGTGGATGGGGCTACAGTTTATGTATTAGAGTGTGCTTTATTTCATATGAAAGCTTGTGTCATGGGCAGTCCAGAAAGGCTTTTTGTTTTCGCCCATGTCAAGGCTTTATATATTTAATTGTAAAGTATATATTTTATCATTAACTAGTAATGATAGGATCTGGGAGAGAGAGAGGGAGTAGAACAGAGTGAGAGGGGGCGCGCAGTGTTTTTTGTCCCGCTCGATGACGTCACGGCTGGCTGCCTCGCGGGGGTTGGTGGAGAGAGGCCCTTACCATGCTGTAAGCTTTGCTAGTGGTTAGATGACTTGTAACCGCTGTTTTCCCACGCGGCTCGAGCTAGTGCGAGTATATATACAGTTCCTCGCCACTCTCTCCCTCAGATCTGGTTTCTAGAACGCACTCATCTTTTTCCCTTGCTACCTGTCACCTGCTCTGCACCTGAGAATCTTTTCCTCTGCCTATCTCTCTCATTTTCCATATCTTTCACCACCTTTTTATTAATATTATACCCCCTCTGGTTAACTCTGCAAACTCAGCTTCATGCTGGCCAGTTGTATTGTGCGTTAAGGTCTGATATAACCTATGTATGTTTAGTTGTTAAGATAAGTGGATCACGAAGCATTGGTTGGCTTTCATATTACTGCTTCCTTTAATTATTAGTGTTCTGCTGGATTAGATAATGCTAGACTGGGAGTCTGATATTATAAGGTATTGTTTCCTATGAGTGCTGGCTTTAGTTAAAAGCGGCACGACATACCTGAGAACTGGAGTTGATTGAGTAAATTCTAGTCTGTGTGCCATTGAGAATAGAGCATGCACGAATGAGGGCTTTTTGCCTATACCATTCTGCACTGTTCTAGTCTCGATTGTTTGTCTTTGAGGTACACCAGGAGAACGCTTAATACTTCGGTATTAAGGTTTCTCAAGAGAGCTACCCTTCATTATAAAGTAATATTTGACGCACAGACTTGAGATTTGCACTAGGCTATGCGGCATGCCATGCGCACCAGTATCTCGTATCATTGACTCTAGCTAGACTTTATCAATCATAGTAGACATTAAGTATATTAACCTAATTACTCTTTTTATGCATACCCGTTTATGATTACACAAGCATTTCGCAGCCTAGTTTGATGTATTGAGACACAAACGACTTAGGCTCTTTTTGTTGATAGGAATACTGCATTGTCGTGGCGATTATTATTATTGTTGTTGTGTTTAGGATATTCTTGGCTCCGACGGCATTATATATATTCTGCCTTTTTGTGTGCATAGCCTGCACGAGCATTGTTCCGCTGCCTGCCTTTTTGGGTTCCATTTCCGATACGAGCATCTTTATAGCATCTAACATTTAAAGAAGATTCCTTGTTAGTGTTGAAGGACTTTAGTGCACTTTCTTTCATGCAGGAGTGCCTGACATTTATTGATTAAAGTAACGTAAGCTGTAACTTCTCTTACCACCTTACTTTGCATACCATAACCAAGCACCTTCGGTTATAGGTAGTAATAGGCTGTTTTCACATAACATTAAGCCTAGAGTTCACGCACATTTATTGAGAGTTTGATAGCCTATTATTGCATATAGAACTCTGTAGAGTATTTGTGTTCTTTGTTCACTGGGAATATACATCAGAGGTTGGAGCTAGCGCTTTCCGTTGTAACATTTATGCCATTACTAGTCCAATGAATAAGAGCCCTGATATATTTGAACCCCAGTCGTAACAGAGGGTTGAGAGCGGTCACCCTTCTTTGGGACAGGTTTAATGTGAGCAAACTTCCAGCATGAAGGGAAGACGTTAGATGATAGACAGAGACGAAAGAGTTTGCCTAGGCAGGGAGTCAGCACGGAAGCACAGTTTTTGAGAACAACAGGAGGAACACCGTCCGGACCGTACGCCTTATTAGTGTTAAGCCCAGAGAGGGTAGAAAGTACATCTTTAGAAGAGATTAGGATATTAGGCATAAGTAAGAGAGAGGAGGGCGGAGAGGGAGGAATAGCACCGGAATCATCCAAGGTGGAGTTTCTAGCAAAAGTTTGAGCGAAGAGTTTAGCTTTGTCAGAGGAAGAAGTGATGGTTGTGCCATCAGAGTGGGAAAGGGGAGGGAAAGACGAGGAAGAGAAATTGTTGGAGAGGTTTTTGGCTAGATGCCAGAAAGCTTGGGAAGAGCTAGAGTTGGATAGTTCAGTGCATTTATTATTGATGAAAGAGTGTTTGGCAAGTCGAAGAACAGATTTGGCTTGATTCCGGGCAGAAACATATGAAGAATGAGAGTCTTGAGTTTTAAGGCGTCGGTACCGTTTGAATGATTCCTCCTTATTGCGGATAGCAGTAGAACAGGCGTGAGTAAACCAAGATTTTTTAGCATTAGTCAGAGAAAGAGAATGGAATGTATGCTTCCATGCCCGATAGGATTACCTCGGTAATGCGTTCAGCACTCTCCTCGGGTCCTCGGCCATGGAAGCAAAAATCATTCCATGGGAAATCAAAGAAGTACTGCCGAAGAGCCTCCCAGTCGGCAGCGCCAAAGTGCCACAAGCGCCGCCGGCTAGGAGGATCGGGTGGCCGTACTGGAGAGATAGGACAGGTGACAGAGATAAGTTTATGGTCGGAGGGCTATGGTATGGTATGGTATGGTATGGGCTATGCATCTCCGCACCTATATCCTGGATTACTTTCTAAATGGTAGTAATATTAGCTTTATTACTCTAGTCGTTATTTAAGTTTTAGAGATTAGCGATCAAGGTTTTCGGTCTATTTATAATGAATTGATTACGTCTTTATACATGCAACACTGGTCAGCGAATAATAATAATAAGTTCGGTTAGGTAAGGACTTTAGGTTATCATTGGTTGACTATTTCATTGGTTGACTATTACACTGGTTGACTATTACATTGGTTGACTATTTCATTGGTTGACTATTACACTGGTTGACTATTACATTGGTTGATTATAACATTAGTTGACTATTACACTGGTTGACTATTACACTGGTTGACTATTACATTGGTTGACTATTACATTAGTTGACTGTTACACTGGTTGACTATTATACTGGTTTACTACTACACTTGTTGACTATTACATTGGTTGACTAGTACATTAGTTGACTATTACACTGGTTGACTATTACACTGGTTGACTATTACATTGGTTGACTATTACACTGGTTGAATATTACATTGGTTGACTATTACACTGCTTGACTATTACATTGGTTGACTACTACACTGGTTGACTATTACACTGGTTGACTATTACACTGGTTGACTATTACATTGGTTGACTATTACATTGGTTGACTATTACATTGGTTGACTATTACATTGGTTGACTATTACACTGGTTGACTATTACATTGGTTGAATATTACACTGGTTGATTATTACACTGGTTGACTATTACACTGGTTGACTATTACATTGGTTGACTATTACATTGGTTGACTATTACATTAGTTGACCATTACATTGGTTGACTATTACACTGGTTGACTATTACCTTGGTTGACTATTACACTGGTGATTATTACACTGGATGACTATTACATTGGTTGACTATTAAATTGGTTGACTATTACACTGGTTGACTATTACATTGGTTGACTATTACACTGGTTGACTATTACATTAGTTGACTATTACACTGGTTGACTATTACATTGGTTGACTATTTACATTGGTTGACTATTACACTGGTTCACTATTACATTATTTGACTATTACATTGGTTGACTATTACATAGGTTGACTATTACACTGGTTGGCTATAACACTGGTTGACTATTACACTGGTTGACTATTACACTGGTTGACTATTACATTGGTTGACTATTACACTGGTTGACTATTACATTAGTTGACTATTACATTGGTTGACTATTACACTGGTTGACTATTACATTGGTTGACTATTACACTGGTTGACTATTACATTGGTTGACTATTACATTGGTAGACTATTACATTGGTTGACTATTACACTGGTTGACTATTACACTGGTTGACTATTAAACTGGTTGAGTATTACACTGGTTGATTATTACACTGGTTGACTATTACACTGGTTGACTATTACATTAGTTGACTATTACATTGGTTGACTATTACACTGGTTGACTATTACATTGGTTGACTATTACACTGGTTGACTATTACATTGTTTGACTATTACATTGGTTGACTATTACATTGGTTGACTATTACACTGGTTGACTATTAGCCTACATTGGTTGACTATTACACTGGTTGATTATTACACTGGTTGACTATTACATTGGTTGACTATTAAATTGGTTGACTATTACACTGGTTGACTATTACATTGGTTGACTATTACACTGGTTGACTACTACATTACTTGACTATTACACTGGTTGACTATTACATTGGTTGACTATTACATTGGTTGACTATTACATTGGTTGACTATTACACTGGTTCACTATTACATTATTTGACTATTACATTGGATGACTATTACATAGGTTGACTATTACACTGGTTGGCTATTATACTGGTTGACTATTACACTGGTTGACTATTACACTGGTTGACTATTACATTGGTTGACTATTACACTGGTTGACTATTACATTAGTTGACTATTACATTGGTTGACTATTACACTGGTTGACTATTACATTGGTTGACTATTACACTGGTTGACTATTACATTGGTGGACTATTACATTGGTTGACTATTACATTGGTTAACTATTACACTGGTTGACTATTACACTGGTTGACTATTAAACTGGTTGACTATTACATTGGTTGACTATTACACTGGTTGACAATTACACTGGTTGACTATTACACTGGTTGACTATTACATTGGTTGACTATTACACTGGTTGACTATTACACTGGTTGACTATTACACTGGTTGACTATTACAATGGTTGACTATTACACTGGTTGACTATTACACTGGTTGACTATTTCACTGGTTGACTATTACATTGGATGACTATTACACTGGTTGACAATTACACTGGTTGACTATTACATTGGTTGACTATTGAATTAGTTGACTATTACAATGGTTGACTATTACACTGGTTGACTATTACACTGGTTGACTATTACATTGGTTGACTATTACATTGGTTGACTATGACACTGGTTGGCTATTACACTGGTTGACTATTACATTCGTTGACTATTACATTGGTTGACTATTACACTGGTTGACTATTACACTGGTTGACTATTACACTTTTTGACTATTACATTGGTTGACTATTACATTGGTTGACTATTACACTGGTTGACTATTACACTGGTTGACTATTACATTGGTTGACTATTACACTGGTTGACTATTACATTAGTTGACAATTACATTGGTTGACTATTACACTGGTTGACTATTACATTGGTTGACTATTACACTGGTAGACTATTACATTGGTTGACTATTACAATGGTTGACTATTACATTGGTTGACTATTACACTGGTTGACTATTACACTGGTTGACTATTAAACTGGTTGACTATTACATTGGTTGACTATTACACTGGTTGACTATTACACTGGTTGACTATTACACTGGTTGACTATTTCACTGGTTGACTATTACATTGGTTGACTATTACACTGGTTGACTATTACATTGGTTGACTATTACACTGGTTGACTATTATACTGGTTGACTATTACACTGGTTGACTATTACATTGGTTGACTATTACACTGGTTGACTATTACACTGGTTGACTATTACACTGGTTGACTATTACATTGGTTGACTATATCACTGGTTGACTATTTCACTGGTTGACTATTACACTGGTTGACTATTATACTGGTTGACTTTTACACTGGTTGACTATTACATTAGTTGACTATTACATTGGTTGACTATTACACTGGTTGACTATTACATTGGTTGACTATTACACTGGTTGACTATTACATTGGTTGACTATTACACTGGTTGACTATTACACTGGTTGACTATTACACTGGTTGACTATTACATTGGTTGACTATAACTTTGGTTGACTATTACACTGGTTGACTATTAAACTGGTTTACTATTACACTGGTTGACTATTAAACTGGTTGACTTTTACATTGGTTGACTATTATACTGGTTGACTATTACACTGGTTGACTATTACACTGGTTGACTATTACACCGGTTGACTATTACATTGGTTGACTATTGCACTGGTTGACTAATACACTGGTTGACTATTACACTGGTTGACTATTAAACTGGTTTACTATTACACTGGTTGACTATTAAACTGGTTGACTTTTACATTGGTTGACTATTATACTGGTTGACTATTACACTGGTTGACTATTACACTGGTTGACTATTACACCGGTTGACTATTACATTGGTTGACTATTGCACTGGTTGACTAATACACTGGTTGACTATTACACTGGTTGACTATTACACTGGTTTACTATTACATTGGTTGACTATTACACTGGTTGACTATTACACTGGTTGACTATTACATTGGTTAACTATTGCATTAGTTGACTATTACACTGGTTGACTATTACACTGGTTGACTATTACACTGGTTGACTATTACGTTGGGTGACTATTGCATTGGTTGACTATTACACTGGTTGACTATTACACTGGTTAACTATTACACTGGTTGACTATTACACTGGTTTACATGGTCTACTGGTTGAGTTGATCGGTCACCGTTAAAGTGTGCTGATGTGTGGTTTCTCTCTCTCTCTCTCTCTCTCTCTCTCTCTCTCTCTCTCTCTCTCTCTCTCTCTGGTTAATGTTGATAAGCCTGCTGGTAACGTGTCTCTCTCTCTCTCTCTCTCTCTCTGGGTAATGTTGATAAGCCTGCTGGTAACGTGTCTGATGCTGCGGCTAATGTTAATGTGTGCCGATGGGTTGTTTCTCTCTGTACTCTCTCTCTCTCTCTCTCTCTGGGTAATGTTGATAAAGCCTGCTGGTAACGTGTCTGATGCTGTTGCTAATGTTGTTAATCTGTGCTTATGGGTTGTTTGTCTGTCTCTCTCTCTCTCTCTTTCTCATATATCGCACCTTTGTCCTGGTGTCGCCAGTGTTTTAGATCTGATTCATACACACTCACTTTCTGACTCTTTTTTTTTTCTCTCTCTCTTTCTCTTTTCTTTTATCTCTAAGGGGATAAATGAACGCCCTTTAACTATGAATAATATTTAAAGAAAGAAACAATTACCTCTTTCAGTATTCATAGACGCTATTTCACTTTAGTCTGGCTTACCATAAACGATTTTGCTCAGATTTGGAATGCCCTCTATGGAATCAAAGGGGTAAATTCATCTCAAGTAACCCTCTGACTCTCACAACCCCTCCCTACATTGGATAAAACCGTCTACTAATTGTCAGAATAAAATAGAAATACTCAACTGTAGTCCGTTCATTCTATGTTGGGCAGAAATCGTAACCTATAACCTCTCATAGCTCAAAAAGGACAGGAGTAATCGAGTTAATATTTCTACCACCTATGAAGACTTGGCTCTAGCCCTGTTTGAGTTATGAGGGGTTAGGGGTTACGATTTCTACCCAACCTAGAATGAACGGACTATAGTAGATCTCAAGCAGTGCAAACTTAACGCATATTGTTGGGGTGGGTTGGGTTAGGTTAATACTCTCTGGTGCGACGTCTGGGGGGTTATAGCATATATGTATTTTGTATTATTATTATTATTATTATTATTATTATTATTATTGAGTGTTAGGATTGTTTTTACCATTTAGGAGCAATGCAATTTTTTAAGGAAGATGCGAAGACGTTTTTGTTAGCCTAGGGGACAAACTATAATACATTGCTCGAAAATGGCAAAAGCAAGCTACTGTATATCCTCAGTAACAATTAACTTGTTCAGCACCGGCGAAATATCTTTAATTATATTTTTGGTTCTATTAGACGATTTTATTCAGTTTATATATAGGGCCTCCAGCAACTAACAGGCTTCAAACTATCCCACTTAACCATTTGTACTACCACAGATCCTTCTAAAACTGCACAGAATTTTCTAAATATAGCTAGAAGATACGAAAATTACATATCTGATACAAAAGGGGTTAAGGGTCCTATAGCCTGTTATTTGCAGTTAGCAAGAAATTTACTTATCCCCATCTTAAACGAGGATTTTGGTTTGCTCCCTAGATCTCTAACAAGCTTTAACTAAAACACCTCAAAGATCCCTTTCAAGATATATTTGTACATTTTTTGGTAAAAACATGTCCTGGCCGAAGACCAATTCCTCTTAAATTACATGCTCGCTATTGCTCGCCAGGAAAAAAATCTACACCCAAATAGGACGAAAGGGCTTCATATGGACGAAGAAATGGGACGAACATCTTAAACACTAATGGGGCTAAACATGAGGGAAAAGGGGGTCCATATTGATACCTCCCCTTAAACAAAATTGTTATATCGGGCTTTAATAGTTTTAGTCCCTTGGTACAGTCCGTAAAACAATCCAATAATGGTTTGATGGACTTATAATTATACACTTGACAGGGACGTACCAAGTTACCATGAAGCTGATAAGGTCTCCTTATAACATTCAATGCAGGACAGATCCTGCAGTTATTTTGTATCCTTCATAATTTTCCTCTACACCACTATACTGTTGAATGTTTGTGATTGAATTGATGAATGAATTGATTCCCAAAAGGTAAAGATAAACTACAATAATAAAATTAGAACAAGAGTAAGTGGAAGATTGGTTGACAAATGTTCATACCACTGTTAATTTATCCTCGATATTTGCACCAACTATTGAATCAATAATTCATGAAGCAAGTAAACATTCTCAGACGGAATATTATTGCCAATACCATGGTCATTTCGAATTGTATGGAAAGTATGGCAGAGTTGAGGTAGATGATGTTATATGCAAAGATTTGCGAGCGCATGGACTTGATTTTGATGAACTCTACTTTCTCGCTCTCTGTACGTGTCTGTACCTCGATCCTCCTTCCCTCTTCCCCCCCCACCCCCCTCCTTCCATCCCTCCCTCCCTCTCTCTCTCTCTCTGTCTCTCTCTCTCTGTCAGTAGTGGTCGAACAAGAAGGAAGTGTCTTTCCGAGCTCCGAGCGCCGCCTCCTGCCCCACCACACCGTGCATGCTGCCTTTCCCCTCTGCCCTCACCAGTATCTTGTAACTTAGTTTACCAATATCCCTTATAAACTACCTAACCTATTTTTACATATAAATCTCTCTTATATACATACTTGTCTCTCTCACTAACTCTCACTATATAGAACATCCAGAATTACAATCCCCACATCCCATTATTTAAATCCTTCTTGCAAAAAATCTTGGTCTGCCACACTCAAGCTATAGAAAATCCCTCTATAAGCTTAAATATCTCCTCCTTGTCTAAATACCTCCTTTGATTAGTCCCACACCATCTCCCAGCTGCCTATCCATTGTAATTCCTAGTTTTCAATAACTCCCTCTCACTCTATCACTCTCTCTCTCTCGCCCTCTCCTCCCAACTCCCCCCCAACAAAAGGCACCGCCACCCCGACAACAACATCCGCTTTACGAGGAGTGCCCCACCCGGGTGAATACAGCCCCCAATAAACTAATTCTCTCTCTCTCTCTTCCCCCCCCTCCCCGCCTCTCTCCCCTCCAACGACTTCCGTTTACGAGGAGTGCCCCACCAGGGTGAATACAGCTCCTCATAAACTAATCCTCTCTCTCTCTCTCTCTCTCTCTCCCTTTCGTTCTCTCTCTCTCATTCTCTCACTTCCATTTTCTCACTCTCACCCCCGCCCTTTTCTCTCTCTCTCTCTCTCGTTCATATCTCTCCATCTCTCTCTCCCTTTCGTTTCCTCTCTCTCTCGCTCATATCTCTCTCTCTCTCTCTCTCTCGCTAATATATATATATCTCTCTCTCTCCCTCCATCTCTCTCTCCATCTCTCCATCTCTCTCCCTTTCGTTCTCTCTCATTCTCACCCCTCCCCTCTCTCTCTCTCTCTCTTTCTCTTTTCCTCTCATCCCAATAAATTTCCCCCCCCCCACTCTTTCTTTCTTTCTTTTCCTCTCATCCCTAGTTCGTCCCCCCCCCCGGGCTGCACCGCTTCCGGAGCTACCGCCAAGTGTCAACAAGTACCACCGGGGCCCCCCCCCTTCAAACCCCGGTTTATGAGGGGAAATAGGGGTATAAAATAAGGGCCATAGGACCATCCCCCCCCCCCCCCAAAACCCGTCCCAAATTTATTTCTAAAGTGCCGACGTAACAGACACTATCCTCAACCCCCACCAACACCTTGCAACCTGCATCATCAACATCGGAACAACTTTTAAGGGAAGTGACCACTCCAACATTTTGTACCTTTCGTTTTTTGCAAATTCTCCCTCACTAACCCCAAATCATGGCACCGATCAGAATTAAATGCCCCTCCTGTAACAAGAACTACTACAAGGAATGGTATCCGCGTCATGGGTATCCAAATGCCAAGTGTTTTATGTGTTTAACTGGTGAAAACTTTTTGCTCTTGGAGTGCACATTAGAAGCACACAAGGCACAGGTTGACGAACTGAAGCGAGATAATCTCACACTAAAGGAGACTGTAGGTGTACTTTCGCATCAAAATTTCTCACTAAAAGAGCGCGTAAAGGACATAGAGAGTAAGCAAGTCGACGTTGATAAATATCTTCCAAAAAAAAAACCCATCCAATGATCTATATCAGACAGTAGTCAACAGGCGTAACAAGAACAAATCCCAAGGGAATGGGAAAGCGACACCAGGTATCCCTATCAAAAACAGATTTGCTGTTCTCGCCGAAAACAACGAACACGAGGTAACTGACCACGTGAATGGGAATGGGAATGGAAAAGCGACACCAGGTAACCCCATCAAAAACAGATTTGCACACGAGGTAACTGACCACGTGAAAGCAAGCTCGAAAGGCAAGAAAACTCCTGACAGGAAAACAACGAAACCATCAAATCACGGAGTCAGCGGGAAGGAGAAACTCACCCTAGTATATGGTGACAGTCTCATGCGAGGTCAAGGAGCTGCCTTTGCCACCAAGAACAGAGGAAAAAAGGTCAGTAAAGGTCATTCCAGGCGGTAAAGTCGAACATATCCTGAAAGACATAACTAACTCCGCCATACCAGAGGGCACCTGTGTAGTCGTCAATGTTGGCTCAAATGACTGCTTTGACGGAGGTAAGGCCCCAATTAAGACCATAGAAAAAGATTTTGAGAACCTAATTAAAGTCATGAAAAGGAAGACCACGAAATGTGTGGTAAGCGGCGTCATACCCCGGATTAAAACAAGCTCATACGGACAAAATAGAGCCATAGAAATTAACAACGCAGTCAAGGTCATGTGCGAACAAGAGAAGGTACTGTATGTGGACAATTGGACCACCTTTGTAGGGAACTCGTCCCTGTACAGCGGAGATGGCATTCATTTATCAGAAAAAGGCGTTCAGCACATGAGTGACACCCTAAATCAAGCAACCTACATTGCCCACGAAAACAACGCCAGTCAGGACCGAGAAATAACTATGCTAATAGACTCCTCTGAGTATTGATATCGCTACCCCCGGAAAAGCCCTCCCACAACCCCACCCAATCAAACTCCACCCGCACAGTTAAGAGAAATAAATAACCCCACCCAACCCTTAGAAATCCATCACAACCATTTAAAGGAAACCGTCAACCCCAATGGCCCACAAGCTGCGAAAACTTACCTACCTGAACCACAAAACAAACTAAACAACCCCACCCAGCCCCATCCAAGCCAACCCAACCAACTGAATGAATTTGACAACCCGCCGCGGCTTCAAGTCATAACCCCAAACCCATCCTCACCAATAAGAAAAACAAATCCAGCGCATGCTGAGAGAAATGATATAAAAATAATATCCATAAATGCCTGCTCAATAAGAAACAAAATAGACGAACTCAAATGTCTGTTATTAAATGAGAAAGTTGACGTTATTTGTATAACGGAAACACATCTGAACCTTAAAAATAAAGATCTACTTCATGAATATCACATAGAGCCATATAAATTTTTTCATAAAGACCGTAACAATGGAAAACAAAGAGGGGGGGTTGCAATGTACGTTGCAACCTACTTAAACCCAGTCGAGGTGACTCTCCCCGAAAGTAATGCAGAAATAGTGTGCGTCAAAATAAATACAAAAAACATGAACTTAAATATCACTACAGCGTACCGACCACCGAGACTAACTGTTGCCGATGATACAATTTTTTATGAAATACTAGAGAAAACCCTTAATTCCGACGAAACAGTTTTACTAGGTGACTATAACCTCCCCCTAATTGACTGGAATACCACGACCGGAAAAAATGCTGAGTCACGCCTAATGACAAGCTTCATCCAGGACAATTTTTTGACTCAACACGTAAAACAGCCGACGCGAGACAGGAATATACTAGACCTCGTAATCACTACCCAAGAAAATTTATTATCAAACCTGGATGTAGGTGAACATCTGGCAACGTCCGATCATAAAATCTTAAGAATCAACGTTATAAGCAAATATTCCTCAGTAAAAACAACAGGAATGGTTTCGGACTTCAAAAACGCAAATTATGACGGACTTAAGGAATCGCTATCAAACATACACTCAAACCTCATAAATATAAACGAAGTAAATGAACTATGGGGACATTTTAAGTCTACAATTACAGAAGCGCATAAACAATTTGTACCCATGAAACCAAAACGTAGTACGAAATCAAGTATGCCCCCTTGGTACAGTAGAGACATTGGCAAGGCAATAAGGAAAAGGAATCAACTCCACAAACTTGTAAAAAATAACACAAACACTGAAGTAATTAAAAACTTGTACAAAAATAGTAGAAGGGAAGTGAAAAAAAATAATTAGGGCGAACAAACAAAATTACGAAATGACTATTGCCAGAGAAAGTGCCACAAACCCCAAAAAATTCTACAGTTAAGTAAACAAAAATAAACAGATCAAAAGCGGAATCGGACCGCTAATAGAAGATGGCCAGACAATAACAGGCGACACAAACACGGCAAATCTGCTCAACAAATATTTTGGCTCAGTTTTCACAGAAGAAATTATCGATCATACCCTTGAAAATAACACCTCAACTCATGAGATAGGAGATTTCACCATCAGTGTTACCGAAGTACAAAGCAAATTGAGTAATTTAAATGTAAATAAGACCCCGGGACCCGACATGCTCCACCCGAAAATAATTAAGAATGTCAAGGACGAAATAGCAAAACCCCTGACACAACTATTTAACTTATCACTACTACAGGGGATTGTACCGAGTGATTGGAAAGATGCGAACATTACGCCGATATACAAGAAGGGTAGCAAGGCCAAAGCGAGTAATTACAGACCAATTAGCCTAACTTCAATTGTAGGAAAAATCATGGAAAAATCATTAGAGATAAGATTGTAGATTACCTCGAATCAAACAACCTAATCAAAAATAGTCAACACGGCTTTAGATCAAATAAGTCATGCCTAACAAATTTGATTGAATTTTATAACAAACTATTCACATATAACGACATGACGAAATCACTAGATATAATCTTCTTGGACTTTCAAAAAGCTTTCGACAAGGTGCCTCACCGAAAACTATTGGCTAAACTGGAGAGGATAGGTATCAAAGGTGAAATTCATTCTTGGATAAAAAATTGGCTTACGGACAGAAGACAGAGAGTGGTGATAAATGGAGTGGAATCGGAGTGGGAGCCTGTCACTAGTGGAGTTCCACAGGGTTCAGTCCTTGGACCGGTCCTGTTTCTCATTTACATTAACGATATCGATGTAGGGGTAAACAACACCATTTCCAAATTCGCCGACGATACAAAAATAGGAAATACAGTCCTGAACGAAGATGATAGAAATGCGTTGCAATCTGATTTAAACAAGATATCAGAGTGGTCGAAAAAAATGGCAGATGCCCTTCAATGTCGATAAATGTCTGGTGCTGCAGGTTGGTAGCAGAAATATGAAATACAAATACGAAATGAATGGCAAACAAATAAAAACCGCAACGGTAGTAAAAGACCTAGGGGTACTAATATCTGAAAACCTAAAACTTCCGACCAATGTATAGCAGCTGCAAATAAGGCAAACATAGCATTGGGCTTTATTAAACGAAAATTTACATATAAACATGAAAACGTAATAGTGCCACTGTTCAAAAGTATGGTGAGGCCCCACCTTGAATATGGTGTGCAGTTCATGTCACCTTATCTGATCAAGGACATTGTAAGACTCGAGTCAGTACAGCGTAGAGCGACGAAGATGATACCCTCATTAAGAAATAAACCATATGAAGAAAGACTTAAACGATTGAACCTGTTCTCATTAAAAAAGAGGAGGTTGAGGGTCAGCTTATTGAGTGCTTTAAGATACTAAAAGGTTTCGACAAAGTCGATGTAAATGCACTATTCACATTAAACAATACTAATCAACTCGCGGAATGGAATGAAATTAAAAACCAAAAAGGCAAACCTAGATGTCACAAAGAGTTTCTTCACCTACAGTGTGGCGACAGAGTGGAATAAACTACCAGCGAGAGTGGTGGAGAGCGACACAATAAACGCCTTCAAGGGAAGGCTTGACCTCTATCTGCAGAGGGCTGGGGTGATATGAATGGAAAAAAAAAAAAAAAAAAAAAAAAAATGTATGTATATGTATGTGTGTGCACTGTACAGTATGTATATATATACTGTATATATATGTGTGTATGTATGTATGTGTATATGTATGTGTATATATATGTATATATATATATGTATATGTATGTATGTGTATGTGTATGTGTATATATGCATATATGCATATTATAGTTTGTAAGGCCAGACTGCCTAGTAAGGACCTTGAGGTCTGTGTGGTCTGTGTATCTATGTAGCTCTATGTAGCTCTCTCTCTCGTGAACATGAACTTAACTCTCTCGTGAACTCTCTCGTGAACATGAACTTAAATATCACTACAGCGTACCGACCACCGAGACTAACTGTTGCCGATGATACAATTTTTTATGAAATACTAGAGAAAACCCTTAATTCCGACGAAACAGTTTTACTAGGTGACTATAACCTCCCCCTAATTGATTGGAATACCCTGACCGGAAAAAATGCTGAGTCACGCCTAATGACAAGCTTCATTCAGGACAATTTTTTGACTCAACACGTAAAACAGCCGACGCGAGACAGGAATATATTAGGCCTCGTAATCACTACCCAAGAAAATCTATTATCAACCTGGATGTAGGTGAACATCTGGCAACGTCCGATCACAAAATCTTAAGAATCAACTTTATAAGCAAATATTCCTCAGTACAAACAACAGGAATGGTTTCGGACTTCAAAAACGCAAATTATGACGGACTTAAGGAATCGCTATCAAACATACACTCAAACCTCATAAATATAAACGAAGTAAATGAACTATGGGGACATTTTAAGTCTACAATTACAGAAGCGCATAAACAATTTGTACCCATGAAACCAAAACGTAATACGAAATCAAGTATGCCCCCTTGGTACAGTAGAGACATTGGCAAGGCAATAAGGAAAAGGAATCAACTCCACAAACTTGTAAAAAATAACACAAACACTGAAGTAATTAAAAACTTGTACAAAAATAGTAGAAGGGAAGTGAAAAAAATAATTAGGGCGAACAAACAAAATTACGAAATGAGTATTGCCAGAGAAAGTGCCACAAACCCCAAAACATTCTACAGTTACGTAAATAAAAATAAACAGATCAAAAGCGGAATCGGACCGCTAATAGAAGATCACCCGAAAATAATTAAGAATGTTAAGGACGAAATAGCAAAACCCCTGACACAACTATTTAACTTATCATTACTACAGGGGATTGTACCGAGTGATTGGAAAGATGCGAACATTACGCCGATATACAAGAAGGGTAGCAAGGCCAAAGCGAGTAATTACAGACCAATTAGTCTAACTTCAATTGTAGGAAAAATCATGGAAAATATCCTTAGAGATAAGATAGTAGATTACCTCGAATCCAACAACCTAATCAAAAATAGTCAACACGGCTTTAGATCAAATAAGTCATGCCTAACAAATTTGATTGAATTTTATAACAAACTATTCACATATAACGACATGACGAAATCACTAGATATAATCTTCTTGGACTTTCAAAAAGCTTTCGACAAGGTGCCTCACCGAAAACTATTGGCTAAACTGGAGAGGATAGGTATCAAAGGTGAAATTCATTCTTGGATACAAAATTGACTTACAGACAGAAGACAGAGAGTGGTGATAAATGGAGTGGAATCGGAGTGGGAGCCTGTCACTAGTGGAGTTCCACAGGGTTCAGTCCTTAGACCGGTCCTGTTTCTCATTTACATTAACGATATTGATGTAGGGGTAAACAACACCATTTCCAAATTCGCCGACGACACAAAAATAGGAAATACAGTCCTGAACGAAGATGATAGAAATGCGTTGCAATCTGATTTAAACAAGATATCAGAGTGGTCGAAAACATGGCAGATGCCCTTCAATGTCGATAAATGTCAGGTGCTGCAGGTTGGTAGCAGAAATATGAAATACAAATACGAAATGAATGGCAAACAAATAAAAACCGCAACGGTAGTAAAAGATCTAGGGGTACTAATATCTGAAAACCTAAAAACTTCCGACCAATGTATAGCAGCTGCAAATAAGGCAAACATAGCATTGGGCTTTATTAAACGAAAATTTACATATAAACATGAAAACGTAATAGTGCCACTGTTCAAAAGTATGGTGAGGCCCCACCTTGAATATGGTGTGCAGTTCTGGTCACCTTATCTGATCAAGGACTGTAAGACTCGAGTCAGTACAGCGTAGAGCGACGAAGATGATACCCTCATTAAGAAATAAACCATATGAAGAAAGACTTAAACGATTGAACCTGTTCTCATTAAAAAAGAGGAGGTTGAGGGGTCAGCTTATTGAGTGCTTTAAGATACTAAAAGGTTTCGACAAAGTCGATGTAAATACACTATTCACATTAAACAATACTAATCAAACTCGCTGAAATGGAATGAAATTAAAAACCAAAAAGGCAAACCTAGATGTCACAAAGAGTTTCTTCACCTACAGTGTGGCGACAGAGTGGAATAAACTGCCAGCGAGAGTGGTGGAGAGCGACACAATAAACGCTTTCAAGGGAAGGCTTGACCTCTATCTGCAGAGGGCTGGGGGTTGATCATGTGATAATGGAGGAAAAAAAAAAAAAAAAAAAAAAAAAAAAAAAAAAACAAAAAAAAAAAAACAAAAAAAACAAAAAAAAAAAAAAAAAAAATGTATATGTATGTGTTGTGCACTGTACAGTATGGTTATATATATACTGTATATATATGTGTGTATTGGATGTATGTGTATATGTACTGTGTATATATATGTACATATATATACTATGTAATATGTATGGATGTGTATGTGTGTATGTGTATATATGCATATATATTATAGTTTGTAAGGCCAGACTGCCTAGTAAGGGACCTTTTGAAGGTCTCTGTGTCGGTCGGGTGTATCGCTTATGTAGCTCTATGTAGCTCTATGGAGCTCTATGAGCCTCTCTTCTCTCTCCTCTCTCTCTCTCCTCTCCTTCTCTCCTCTCTCTCGCTATCTCATATCCTCTCTCTCTCTCTCCTCCTTCTCTCTCTCCCTCTCTCTCTCGCCTCCCTCTCTCTCTCTCTCTCTCTCTCTCTCTCTCCTCTCTCTCCTCGCGCTCTACTCTTCTCTCTTCTCTCTCTCTCTCTCTCTCTCTCTCTCTCCTTTCTCTCGCTCTCTCTGCTATCTCCGCTCTCTCAGTTCTCTCTCTCTCTCTCTCTCTCTCTCTCCTCTCCAATCAAGGCTCCCAATGGCCCACAAGTTGCGAAAACTTACCTACCTGACAACCACAAAACAAACTGAAACAAACCCCACCCAACCCCATCCCAAGCCAACCCAACCAACTGAATGAATTTGACAACCCGCCGCCCGGCTTCAAGTCATAACCCCAACAACCCATCCTCACCAATAAGAAAAAACAAATCCAGCGCATGCTGAGAGAAATGATATAAAAATTACTATCCATACATGCCTGCACTCAATAAGAAACAAAATAGGACGAACTCAAATGTCTGTTATTAAATGAGGGAAAGGTGACGTTATTTGTATAACGGGAAAAAACACAATATGAACCTTAAAAATAAAGATCTACTTCATGAACTATCACAAATAGAGCCATATAACTTGTTTTCATAAAGACCGTAACAATGGAAAACAACGAGGGGGGGTTGCCAATGTACGTTGCAACCTACTTAAACCCAGTCGCGGTTGACTCTCCCCAGAAAGTAAATGCAGAAATAGTGTGCGTCAAAATAAATACAACAAAAAACATGAACTTAAATATCACTACAGCGTACCGACCACCGAGACTAACTAGTTGACCGATGATACAATTTTTATGAAAACTACTAGGAAGAAAACCCTTACTTCCGACCGAAACCAGTTTTACTAGGTGACTATAAAACTCCCCCAAATTGACTGGAATACCACGACCGGAAAAAATTGCTGAGTCACGCCTAATGACAAGCTTCATACAGGCAATTTTTTGACCTCAACACGTAAAAAAGCCGATCCGCGAGACAGGAATATACTAGACCTCGTAATTCACTACCCAAGAAAATTTTTATTATCAAACCTGGATGTAGGTGACACATCTGGCAAACGTACGATCATAAATCTTAAGAATCAACGTTATAAGCAAATATTCCTCCCTAAAAACAAACAGGAATGGTTTCGGACTTCAAAAACGCAAATTATGGACGGGACTTAAGGAATTCGCTATCAAAACATACACCCAAACCTCATAAAATATAACACGAAGTAAATGAAACTATTGGGGACATTTTAAGTCTACAATTAACAGAAGCGAATAAACAATTTGTACCCATGAAACCAAAAAGTAGTACGAAATCAAGGTATGCCCCCTTGGTACAGTAGGAGACATTGGCAAGGCAATAAAGGGGAAAAGGAAATCAACTCCACAAACTTGTAAAAAAATAACACAAACACTGAACGTCAATAAACAACTTGTACACAAAATAGTAGAAGGGAAGTGGAAAAAAATAAATTAGGGCGAACAAAACAAAATTACGAAATGACTATTGCCAGAGGAAAGTGCCACAAACCCCAAAAAATTCTACAGTTACGTAAAACAAAAAGTAAAAACAGATCACAAAAGCGGAATCGGACCGCTAATAGAAGATGGCTCGACAATAACAGGCGACAACAAAACACGGCAAATCTGCTCAACAAATCATTTTGGCTCAGTTTTCACAGAAAGAAATTATCGATCATACCCTTGAAAATAACACCTCAACTCATGAGATAGGAGATTTCACCATCAGTGTTACCGAAGTACAACAGCAAATTGAGTAATTTAAATGTAAATAAGACACCGGGAACACCCGACATGCTCCACCCGAAAATAATTAAGAATGTCAAGGACGAAATAGCAAAAACCCCTGACCACAACTATTTAACTTATCACTACTACAGGGGATTGTACCGAGTGATTGGAAAGATGAGAACCATTACGCCGAATATACAAGAAAGGGTGGTAGCAAGGCCAAAGCGAGTAATTACAGACCAATTAGCCTAACTTCAATTGTAGGAAAAATCATGGAAAAAAAATCATTAGAGATAAGATTGTAGATTACCTAGGAACTCAAACAACCTAATCAAAAAATAGTCAACACGGCTTTAGATCAAATAGAGTCATGCCTAACAAATTTGATTGAATTTTATAACAAACTATTCACATATAACGACATGGACGAACAAATCAGCTAGATTATAATCTTCTTGGACTTTCAAAAAAGCTTTCGACAAGGTGCCTCACCGAAAAAAACTATTGGCTAAACTGGAGAGGATAGGTATCAAGGTGAAAAGTCATTCTTGGATAAAAAATTGAGCTTACCGGACAGAAGACAGAGAGTGGTGATAAATGGAGTGGAATCGGAGTGGGGGAGCCTGTCACATAGTGCGAGTTCCACAGGGTTCAGTCCTTGGACCGGTCCTGTTTCTCATTTACATTAACGATATCGATGTTGTAGGGGTAAACAACCACCATGTTCCAAAATTTCGCCGACGATACAAAAAAAAATAGGAAATACAGTCCTGAACGAAGAGGATTAGAGAATGCGTTGCAATCTGATTTAAAAAAACAAGATATCAGAGTGGTCGAAAAAATGGCAGAGCTGCCCTTCAATGTCGATAAATGGCAGGGTGCTGCAGGTTGGTAGCAGAAATATGAAATACAAATACGAATATTGAATGGCCAAACAAATAAAAAACCGACAACGGTAGTTAGTAAAAGGACCTAGGGGTACTAATATCTGAAAAACCTAAAAACTTTCCGACCAATGTATAGCCAGCTGCAAATAAGGCAAACATAGCATTGGGCTTTATTAAACGAAAAATTTACATATAAACATGAAAACGTAATTAGTGCCACTGTTCAAAAGTTTATGGTTGAGGCCCCACCTTGAATATGGGTGTGCAGGGTATGGTCACCTTATCTGATCAAGGCACATTGTAAGACTCGAGTCAGTAGTACAGCGTTTAGAGCGACGAAGATGATTACCCTCATTAAGAAATAAAAACCATGATGAAGAAAGACTTAAAACGATTCTTGAACCTGTTCTCATTAAAAAAGAGGAGGTTTGACGGGGGTCAGCTTATTGAGTGCTTTAAGATACGGAAAGGGTTTCGACCAAAAGTCGAATTGAAATGCACTATTCACATTAAACAATACTAATCAAACTCCGGCGGAAATGGAATGATGGAATTAAAAACCAAAAAAGGCAAACCTAGATGTCACCAAAGAGTATCTTCACCTACAGTGTGGCGACAGAGTGGAATATAAAACTTACCAGCGAGAGTGGTGCATTGAGCGACACAAATAAGCGCCTTCACGGGAAGGCTTGGACCCTTCTATCTGCAGAGGGCTGGGGTGATATGAATGGAAAAAAAAAAAAAAAAAAAAAAAAAAAAAAAACAAAAAATGTATATGTATGTGTTGTTGCACTGTACAGGTTTATGTATATATATACTGTATATATAGTGTTGTGTAGTATTGTTTTATGTGTGATATGTATGTGTTAATATATATGTATATGTACTATATGTATATGTATGTATGTGTATGTGTGTATGTGTATAATATGGCATATTATTAGCCTTTGTAAGGCCCAGACTGACTAGCTTTTAATGAGGACTGTGTGAGTCTGTGTGTGGTCTGTGTATCTATGTAGCTCTAGCTCGAGCTTCGAGAGCTCTATGTAGCTCTATGTAGCTATCTCTATTCTCTCTCTCTCTCTCCTCTCTCTCTTGCTCTCTCGATCTCTCTCATCTCTCTCTTCCTCTTCTCTCTCCAAAAAGAGTAGGCTACTGCTTTACTAGGCTCACAGTGGGACCCAGGTTTTCTGTTGACACAGTATATTAACCCCTTGTGTGCAGTCACACTTTATTTTTTATATAATCTCTATTGGTGAATTGTATATTTAGTTACATATCTGTTATACATATATAGTTGTTAGGTTAGGTTATCACACCTGGTAGCCTATTTCTGCGAATTTCAATTTTATTATATTCGGTTAGGCTATTCAACGCTGGTAGCCTATTTTTGCGTATTTCAATTTAAAAACAAAAAAACTAAAAAACTTTGGTTAGGCTATCGCCCTGGAAGCCTAATTCTGCGTATCTCAACATTTTTGTTTTCGGATAGGCTATCATCACTGATACCCTATTACTGCGTATTACAGCATATTTGTTTGCGGTTGAAGTGAGTGAAGTGTTTTTAAAGTGAGTGAAGTGTTTTAAAGTGAGTGAATTGTTTTTTTAAGTGAGTGAAGTGATCTGAAGAAAGTGACTGTCACCATGCCTCGCGCTTGTGTGAACTGCGCCGGTAGGTTTGGTGAGTCCATGCTTGCTACTATCGATCTTCAAGTCTGCCGGCTCTGCCAGCAACGAGTGAATTTTACAGTGAAATTAGATGAAGCCTACAACAAGATCAACGTCCTCACCATGAAGCTGGAATCACTCCAAGAGTTTGTAACACTCAACGTTGGAGTGCCACAAACTTCAATTGCCACCCCACCTCCAGCAGCCACCACCGCCCCAACGTCAACTGCCAACAATTCACCGCCTACAGTAGCCATTTCAGCTGATGTTTCCGATACTCAAGATACAAATACGTGAGGAACAACGTTTGCCCCAAGACCAGGAAACACATACCGATTACCGAGTGTCAAAACCGTTTCCAGATACTCGCAGACTCAGATGACGAAGAGGAAATAGAAGAAGTCCGGCTCGTGGGAGACTCGATGATACGTGGTCAGCTCACAGAGTTTTGCGCCAGGGCACCTAAGACCAGGAAGCGTTTTTGTATCCCTGGTGGTTGGTCGTGGATGACGTAGTTGCAGCAGTTGACGAAGTATCAAAGCTGGCCCTGCTAATACAATGTACCGTCATCCACGTTTAGATCCAAACGATGTACAGCGAACCCGGTCGGAAGATTTGCTTTTAAAGTACCAGCAGCTGATCAAGTCGTTTAAGGAGAAGTCATCAAGGATCATCGTCTCAGGAAACGTCCCCCGGCTCGGTGTAGAGAGCCGATTTTACAACATAGCCACCAGCACAAATCGTTGTCTAGCAAACCTCTGCAGGAAGGAGAACGTGGGATTCGTCGACACCTGGGACAATTTCTACTACGATGACTATTTGTTTTCGGACGATGGAGTTCATCTGAACCAGGTGGGAGCAGCACGTTTTGGGCGTCTTCTCAACGATGCGGTGAAGGATTTTCGGAGAAGAAATCGACTCAGCACAGGACAACCAGGAAGGAGGACCGAAGACAGCGAGGACGGCAATCTACAAAGGAATTAAATACTAATCCGTCAAGAACCGCGAATTTGGATAAAGCTCCACCAACACGATCAAAATTCAAAACCGTCAGGGATAACGACCGAGGACAGCCATGAATGTAAATGTAGATCCGACCAGAACCAAAAATTCGATGAAAGAACGATCTGCGAGTTCTAAAACCGCAACTTTTAAGGTTTTCTATGCAAACGCTCGTAGCATACGCAATAAATTTTCAGATTTAGAGGAACTAGTGTTTACAGAAAATTATGATGTGATTGGCATAACAGAATCTTGGCTCAATACACAAGATAGAGACTTTTTAGCAGAGTATTCACTTCCCGGTTATGTAATGTTTGAGAACAGCCGAATAAAAAAAATGGAGGTGGCGTTTTATTTTATATAAAAGAAAGTCTTAACCCGACCCTCGTGTCAAAACCTCAAATTGTGAACGTCGACACATCTTTTGTGCTAATAAAGAATAATAAAGTTACAAAAATAATACCTGCGTTAATATACAGACCTCCAGCTCAATCAGTGCAAACTGACCGAGAAATTTACGAACAAATTGCAGATGTAAGTAACTCACATGATACAGTAATTTTTGGCGACTTTAATTTACCTGTGACCAAGTGGGGCGTTACTCTTACTTCACACTCCGGACATGACTTGTATACGAACTTGCAAGAGAGTTCGCTTTATCAATTTGTTCGAATGCCGACCCGTGGTAATAACGTTCTTGACATTGTACTTGCAACAAAAGAAGAATTGATAGAGAATTTGAATGTTGGTGATGAATTCAGTAACAGCGACCATCGTACGATAACTTTCACTTTAAAGTTTACTAGTAACGAACCAAATAGTAGCATCGAAAAAGTCCCTAATTTCAAGAAAGCAAACTTCCATAAACTTAGAGCTATGTTTAAAGAAACTGACTGGAGCTTTTTAATTAACAATAACGACATAAATACATCTTGGAAGTTATTCGAAACCACTTACCTAGAAGCAGTGCAAGAGTGCATACCATCGAAAATACGGCGTCCAGGCCATAATAATAAGCCCAAATGGTGGAATAAGATATTTCAAACTGCCTGCTTGCTAAAAAATTTGCTAATGATAGATTAAAATCCTCACAAAATGACGAAGAACGGGTGAAATTTGTAGAGCTACGACGCAAAGCCAAAAAGTTAATTAAGCAAAGTAAAAAGACCTTAGAGTTACATATTGCGAATCAAAGTAAAACAAACCCGAAAGAATTCTATAGTTATATCAGAAAGAAAAAAGTAGTTACTTCAACTGTTGGACCGTTAGTCGATGAAAAAGGAGAATACACCAAAGACGAAGTACAAATGAGTAATGCCCTCAATACCTTCTTTGCATCAGTTTTTACAACAGAAGACCTCAGTGATATCCCTACACCATCGCCGATTCAGATTGATAATTCAGATGTTCTAAGCAATATCACCGTTACAGAGAGAGAAGTATTGTATTGTTTAGATAAACTCAAGGTAAATAAAACGCCAGGACCTGATACAATCTCGCCTAGAGTTCTAAAGGAAGCTAAGAATGAGCTCTCCAAACCACTGACATTACTATTCAATAAATCCTTGCAGTCTGGAACTATGCCTGATCAGTGGAAGCTAGCCAACGTAACACCGATATTAAAAAAAGGCAGCAAATCCCTACCCAGTAACTATCGTCCAATTAGCTTAACCTCAGTTGTATGTAAAATGCTAGAAACGGTCATACGAGACAGACTCGTAAATCACTTAGAGGAAAATAACATACTTAAAGATACTCAACACGGCTTTCGTAAAAAACGTTCCTGTTTAACAAACCTCTTAGACTTCTTCCACGATATCCTCAACCTCTCCGATGAGAGTAAAGCTGTAGATATTATATACCTTGATTTTCAAAAGGCCTTTGACAAAGTTCCCCACAAACGTTTACTGCTAAAACTAAAAGCGCATGGAATACAAGACGGTGTGTTGAAATGGATAGAAAATTGGCTCAGCAACAGAAAGCAAAGGGTAGTCATAAACGGTAAGGCATCTAAATGGACCAATGTAAGTAGCGGGGTACCCCAGGGATCGGTACTAGGACCAATTCTCTTTCTAATTTACATCAACGACATAGATGAGGGTCTCACCTGCACAATCTCAAAATTTGCTGACGATACAAAAATGGCAAATAGCGTACTCTCAAAAGAACAAGTTGGCGATATGCAACACAATCTAGATAAATTGTCATGTTGGGCCCAAATTTGGCAAATGAGTTTCAATGCAGATAAATGTAAAGTACTACATGTCGGATACCTAAATGAGAAAGCAAACTATTCGATGAATGGCACTCAGCTTAAGAATGTAAACAGAGAAACTGATCTGTGAGTAACAATATCGAGTAACCTAAAACCGAGTCAACAATGTTCAGAAGTTGTTAAGAAGGCAAACAAAATAATTGGCTTTATAGGCAGGTCATTTGAGCATAAATCCAAAAAAGTTATCCTAACGCTTTACAATTCCTTAGTCCGCCCTCTTCTGGAATACTGCGTTCAATCCTGGTGCCCTTATTACCAAAAAGATATAAACAAGCTAGAACGAGTTCAACGTAGAGTTACCAAAATGATACCTAGCCTAAAGAACAAACCATACGAAGAGCGTCTTAGAGAATTAAATCTATTTCCTTTAACCCAGCGCAGATTAAGAGGCGACTTAATTCAAGTGTTCAAAATCATCAAAGGCATCGACAATATGAACTGTAGTAAGTACTTCACTATCGACCAATCTAATTACACGCGGGGAAACGGTTGCAAAATTATTGGTAAATCTTTTAACTCGCACGAATCTAAGAATTTCTTCTTCAATCGAGTTGTCAACTTGTGGAATGGGCTTCCCCGAGACGTTATAGACTGCAGCACCGTTGATTCATTTAAATTCCGCCTAGACAAATATCTCGCATCAAACCCGCGACTGATTGCGTTTGTAAATGAATAACTTTATCCTCCCCTCAGTTACTAACCCATTTGTCCCCTACTAATTTCCTAGTCCTGCCACGTTAGTGGCAGGGCAGTAGTTCCCTTTCCAATGTTCCCTTACCCACTCTAAACCACTGTTTGGACACTTGATCCTCAGTGTTTTGGAGGACAAGCAGCCTAGAAGGGTCACTAGATCTGTTGTTGCTTGATTTCCTTTGTACTCCTTTGTACTCTCTCTCTCTCTCTCTCTCTCTCTCTCTCTCTCACAACATAGTAGCCGAGCACGCGTAGTCACTATACTGGGAATGCTGGCTCTTGTGTTGGAGTTCGATACCACGCACCGGCAGGGGTAGTTTCTGTCAAAAACTGTCCCTGGCCGTGAAGGCAAGATGGTCTATACAAATCAGTATCTGGGGACCCACCAAGTCGCCTGCTCATGTTCACCTTCCTCGGGGTATGTAGGCGCCCTCATTAGCAGCCATGATCAGTCTGTTGATCCCTTAGGATAAGACCTAGGCTATATATGTGCATTTTCCACCTCATTGGCTGCCGGCTCAAAATAAACCGATCAATTTTAGTATTACAAAACATAACATAACACAATACACATTCAAACCCAACACAACACACATTCACACACAACACACCACATAATAACCACACGCAATCCAGCACACATTCTCACACAACACAACAAAGGACATACGCACAACACAACACACATACACACACGCATACACAAACAACCACAACAACAACACACACACAAACACACTCACACACATACGAGCCACCAACATGCTTCACTTTGCTCCGTCACCCTCCTCCTCCCTTTCTCCCTCCATGCCATCCCTCCCTCTCCTGTATTGCTTTCATCCATACCCCCCTCCCTCTCTTCTTTTCTTCCTCCCTCCTTCCTCTCCCCCTCCTCTATCACTCTGCCCCTATTCACACTCTCTTGTATCTCTCTCTCTCCATCCCTCTCTCACCACCTCCCTTCCTCAATATCCTCTCACCCTCCCTCTCTTCTCTCCCTCTCCCTCCCTCCATGCCTCCCTCACCATCACCACAGTGGACAGTGAAACATAAAAGCCATTCCCTTCTTCCGCCCTCCTACCCCTTATCCCTTCTCTGTCTCTCTCTCTCCCTCTGTCTCTCGCTCTCTGTCTTTCCTCCCTATCAGCCTATACTCCCTCCTCCATGCCTCAGAGTCCGAACCTCCGCCTCCCTCCTCTCTTTCTCCCCTCCCGCCTCACTCTCTCGCCTCTGCCTCCCTCTCCTTCTCCCTCTCCTTCTCCCTCTCTCTCTCTCTCTCTCCCTCCCTCCCTCCCTCTCTCTCTCTCTCTCTATTGGATAAATTGGCCAAGATAGTCCACTTAAAACTCGATAATACACTACAAAATATACCTTAGAGACAACTGATTTAGAAAAGATAAAACAGTTGTGATAAGCAGGTAATGACAGATGTACTGGGATTCAAGAACAGACAGATTCGATATATGATTAAATGATTTATTGACTACTCGTGAGTTTCGGGCTACACAAGAGTTGTAGCTGTAGACATTAAAGTTTAGACAAAATACCAAATTAAGCACGGCTGTAGTGCACATACACTGTACAACATACAAATTTAAGCAAGCCTTCAATGTTTTGCAAACTCACATAATAGTTGTGTTTCTGATTAGTATTTATGCTTACGGCTCTAGCTTCTGTATAGCTAGAAACTGGCAAGTTGTCAATTATAAGCTCCAAATGGTTGATATGACAGTTTTATAGTAGGCTATATTGAGGAATTGTTTTCGATCTGTTATCGTCTAATTTATATATATATATAATCCCGCAGCATCTGATTTCATGATCATTGTTGGACAAACAAGAACCTGTTATGTATTTGTATGATATTAATAACAGGTTATAATACATAACATACTTGGCTGTAAACATCCCATAATAGCTAAGTAATCAAGGTGGGGGCGTGGCCATTTATCATCGGCTGAAATATACATGCTATAGACTTACATTAAGTTAGGACTATAAACATCAGGCTATCAAAGAAGAAACTGAGGTACCAAGATATTTTGTGAGCTCTTAACCCTCCACGCCCGGTTGTACTCTTGGGAGGACATTAGACATTTCCACCGTGGGCCAATGGTGGCCTCTTTTACAGCCTAAAGGCTATTCTATGGCTTAAAACCACTTAAAACTGCACTAGAGAAAGTGTTCTCGTCTTGGAGGGTGGTCCGTATAACCAACAAGAACAAGAACACACAGCCAGCCAGTCATGTGACTCCTGCTTGCAAGCTAGCCTTTCGAAAGCATGTATTGATTTTCCTGAGCCCTAAAACGATGCATGAAAGCAGACGACAGTGACTTAGGAATGGTTACACTGGTAAAATATATCAGTATCAATAATCAATATAATCAATATTATTACATAATCCATGATATATAATCCATGATCAATAATTAATAATAAATTGTTAAACGAATATAAACAGACCGTACCCGTATGTCGGTGACGCCGCATTCGGAGGAAGCTCTGTATTTCCCGCAAATTCTTGGTCTTATTTCTCACCTCACACAATAATCACTCAATGTACAGTGTTCTAGTCTTCACCCATCGCAAGGCAACGCCCATATCTCCCTCTGGGCATATACTGTAGGCCTATAGGCATACGATAAGGAGTTGCTGAAACTTATGTTTAATTTGTCTGCCTTCCCTTACTGTTTCTGTTTGTGTCTCACCTACACAGAGTGATCCAGCTGGCTCTCACAAACACCTCCTTATGCTATCTACTTCACTACACTGAACGAGCACACCACACTTCTTTCTGTCACAAAAAACAAAATATTGGTCTCTACCATCTGAGTCTGGCTCGGTAGTTTGTTCGTCCCCACTTGGGTTTACTCGGTCTGGTTTTTTCGTCCCTACCTACTTTCAACTCTGAGGAAGGGCACTTGTCACAGGCAGGTCTGCCTTTTGTCTCCCTCATCCACATAGAACAAAAAATAACTAATTGGAAGTTACTATATATAAGTGTGTGTGATCGGCTGTTGTAATACTTTAGAGTTAATTTGTTACTAAATAATATCTTGTATTATGTTTGTACGGGAATGTCCAATCATAAATTTAGGATATTAAAGTAGGAGAATACCAAGGATAGAGCGTGTGTATTGTCTTCCTGAAGGGTTGGAAACACTACATGCCAAGAATAGACTCTAAACATATTAGAGACGCACCACGGATCTTTGTTTTAGACTTTTTTGGTGTCGGAGGGAGACTTACTTATTTTTCGCTTTTTGATGGGTTTCTAGGCTGGCTTTCATTGTTCGTAGGTGTTCAGTCAGGCCTGGACAACTTGCAGAGTTGCTCCTCTTACCTTAGCTGGTGTTAGGTATCGTACCACTAGCTTTGCAAGGTATCGAACCGCAAGCAAGTCAATGAGTAGAGGCGAGTCTCGGTATCAGTAACTCCGGCCTATGACCAGGAAGGTGAGCGTCGGGCTTCAATGTTACGTCTTGTATCACTTGTGTTGGTGTCGTAAACAACTGATAGACAGAACACTTAGCAGGTTCAGTCTTTAGACCTGAGTTGCTATAATCGTATCTAGCAGTTTTTTGGGGTGGTGTGCATGAAGGCGATTTTAATCATCAGCAATGCAAAAGTATTTATATAGGATTTTGAACAGCTTGATGCGTTTGTATTGTTTACTATGCATATTCATATTCATATCCATATATCTATCTCTCTCTTTCTCTTTAACACACACACACACACACACACACACACACACACCAACTGTGCTACTGACGTCCCCTATCTACTCTATGGCATCTCCCACTTTTTTCTCCATTTCCACTTCCACCCCTTCTCTCTCTCTCTCTCTCTCTCTCTCTCTCTCTCTCTCTCTCTCTCTCTCTCTCTGGTATCTCCCACTTTTTCTCCATTTTCCCCTCTTTTTGCCTTGCGAGTATATTTATTATATTTAAAGTTTTCCGGTTGCGGATATTCAAGGTTGGAGATTTCTCGACTTTCATTCGTCAATAGTTTGGTATATAATTATTTGACCATTATTCAAATATCCTATGCTAGACGTATTTTCCATGTCAATATATCTTTATGTGTATATATCTATCTAACATTCAAGATAACTATATATTTACAGGACTCTACTTTACAATATAAAAATATATATATTGTTTGTAATGTCTATTTATTCATCAACACATTCATAGGAATGTACATATACTATGTATATATATATATATATATATATATATATATATATATATATATATATATATATATATATATATATATTATTACGCTGACCAGCTTGCCAGAATGTACTCGTGACTCGCTAGCACTCGCTGCGGCAGTGAAATGATGGGCTATAATAATCGTAGAACGATAGTCTTTCTTTCTTAGTATTCGTGTTCTCACAGACAGATCAGTGTTTGCCTTTATTCTTGTCTGTGACACTTAGAAGTATTTTATATCCATACTAGTGATTATAACATGCAGCGCGTGAGCGAGAAAATGAGAGAAAGAAGGGAGAGCGAGGCGGTAGTGTGTATGTGCGTATGTACGTGTGCATTCCTCGCTTGGAGGGCTCGCTCGCTCGCTCGCTATTTGTCGGCGTGCCTGGCGTGATCTATGACGTCTGCTTTTCCTGTGACGTAGTGGCCTGTGGTTGGTCGCCGCCCTCCTTTGCCCAGTGGTGGGGCTCCTACCCTCTCCTCTCCTCAGAGCATGGCATTGTGCGTTTGGTCCTAGACGTCCCTCGCATTCTGTCTCCAATCTAACCCCCTTTACTGCTGTTCCTCTCTCTGAACTCCTTCTTTCCAATACTTCTTCTATTTATTCAATTACCCATCCCTTCTGGTTCTCGCATACGACTTCCATAGTCGGCCAGTTGTATTACCAGCGCCTGTTTTCACATATATGTTTTGCACTAGCTTTAGAGGTTATTAGAATCATAGTCATATGGACTCATATTGTTGGGTGCTTCTAATTATTTGGTTGTTCTTTATTACTATTTAACCCCTATGTGTCGGCGCGCAACATAAGTCGAGTATAATAAATCTGGACTATCTGGCGGCGCGCGACATAGGTCGTGTGGCAATTTCAGCACGTAATGTTGCTGAGAGAGAGAGACAAGTGGTGGCAGGAGAGTAGCGAGCGTATGACTGCTCCAGACCACCGCGGCGAACCTACTGACACGAATCCCACCTCCTCCCTCCCTCTCTCACTCGCTACATACTGAATTGTATGGGGAAACTACCGAATTACATGCTTTTTGCACTCGCGTTGCGCGGTTGTTGCAAGAAAACTAGCCGTCATAAAAGGATCGTTATGGTGTCATTGGAAAGCTCTGTTTATGCCCTTTCAGGGATAGATACTTGTTTTACGCTCTGGGTCTTATTTAGGCATGAAAATGATCACGTAAACAGCCCTATTTTGGCTAAAAACACCCCGCTGGGCGGAACATATAAATAAACCGCTAGCCCGCTAATAAGGTGTTAATGCTAGACAGTGGAGGGTATCTTTGGTCGTTGTCTGAGTTATGTACATGGCAAGTCAGAGCCTGTACGACTTCGACGGAGCTAGGTAGCCTGTAGTACACCCTTGTGCATATTTTCCTTTGCGAGCCTAGCAGTATACAAGCGAAGGGCTTTTGCCTACTCTTGCTTGTATGCTTGCTAACTCATTTTGTTGACCTTTGAGGAGCGCCAGGGTAAGACCAGATACTTGAGATCTGGACTTACTAAGAGAGCCTCCTAGTCACTTAACGTAAGATAAGGGAAATCTGTTCAGGGGAGACAGTAGGCTGCGAGCATGCTTGAGCTCTGCCTAGGCTCCCTGTACCTTTATACCGCTGCTAGACTTTATTAGTAAGAAAGACAGCATATTGTTTATTAACTTTAACTGCGTATGTTTTAGCAATTATTCACGTATTGTTTTAGCCTAGGTTGATGCATAGTGCACAACCCAATATGGCTGTTACTTTGACTAAGGAAGTACTGTTTTTGAGTTGCTGTTATTAGTGCTGTCACAGAGTTGTTGCACTCCCTTGTTTCCATATATATGTATCCTACGTTTAGGTGTATTTAAGATACACGCTTTGGTGTCCTGCCCCTGCATTACTTCTGTTCTATATTCGACGAGCATCTTAGAGCATCAGACGTTTTCAGAATATTCTATATCTGTTTGCTGTAAGACTAGACTTCAAGTGTTTTCATAGAGCATTGAAGAGTTTAGTGTTGAGTTCAGACTCACACTAAAGATAACGTAAGCATATAACCTTTTATTAAATCTTGTCATAGTTTATTTAAGCATTGTTATTACTTGAGAGCTTTTTATTAACGTAATTACTCTTGTTGTGAGTAGGCTTGGCCGTCACCGGAAAGCCTTTGTAGAAGTACACTTAACCCAGTTAATTGATACCCCGTTATCCAGTAGATTAACTCTGGAGGGTTTTAAGTGTTTTGTTCACCGGCTTAATAGTTCGAGGGTTTGGAATTAGCGTACCGTTGTTGCAGATCTAGTCTATCTTATAGTCCAATATTAAGTGCCCTTGTTTATTTCGTTGTGCCGGTCATAACAATATATAAATAAGTGTGTTTGTGTGTGTATTTATCAAAATATTTACATATATATCAATTCATCCATATACATTTTTCCGTCTATCTTTATCAATTTCAAGGATTCCATCATTTTGAGCAATGCGCAACTACAGTCATGAATACAACGTTTTGTATTTACTAATAACACTTGTATATAAAGACTGCGAATGTTTCAGTAGCAAAAACTCATCAGTCTTGTCGTCTCACTCATCATCTGGAATATGACCTGACCTCATTTTATTTAGCAGTGGGAGAGTTGAACAATTAAAGAGTACCATCATCATCACCTTTCAAACTCATTTTCGCTATTGTGCTAGACATATCAAAAGTATTCGATAGAGTCTAGCACAAATCTCAAAATTCTTATCTACCCAACTTCGGTTTCTATCCCTCAATCTGTGCCTATATCTCTAATTTGCTTTCTGACCAATCCATAGATGCGGTTGAGGATGGCCACCGCTCACTTGCTTGCTCAATCTATCAACTCCAGTTTTCCCCAGTGATCGGTCATGTCTCCAGTTATCTTTCTAGTATTAATTAATGCTCTTCACATCTGTACTTCTAGCCCTATTCACTCATATGCTGATGAATCTACCTTACACTATTCAACTAGTTTTCCACAATGACTCACCATGGAGTTACTCCACACCTGATGTGATGAGGCCATAGCACGCCTATCTTCTGATTTACCAACTATTTCTTATTGGAGCAGAACAAATATTGTTACTTTCAAACATCCAAAACCCAATTTCTTCCACATGACTATTCCTTTCTCTTCAACAACACACAAATCAACCCTGTATCTTCTCAGCATTTTTGTTGTTTATTTTTCTCCTGACCTTTCTTGGGAAGATCATATTAGCACTTTGGCTAAAATAGCTTTCCAAAAGTTAGGTGTGCTCAACCATCTCTGTGGGGTTTTCACCCCCACACAGCTTCTGGCTCTGTATAGGGGTACAGTGCGCCCAAATATTGAGTATTCTTCCACCCATACTACACTTCTTGAATGGGTAGACTCAAAAGCATTTTGTCTCATCAACTCACTTTCTCCTACCAACACCCTACAATCCCTCCCTACACGCCCGCCACAAAATTGCATTTCCCTCAATGTTCTACCGCTATTACAATAAACAGTGTTCTTCAGAGCTATTTCAGTGTATACCTCCTCGTTTTCATTTTTTATTTTTGTCATGTATCAACTTCGGGACTGTAGGATGTTCAGTAGCCTGTAACTCTTGTGAGGCACCGACATTATTATTAGAAACTTCGAGATGTTGGGTGCTTTATATTGTCGCACTAGATGGTCACTGTAGAGCTTCAAGGTGATGGCTGCTTCCATTCTGACACACTACACCATAATTATACACGTCACTTGATTTGAAGAGAGCAGCTATACGGTCGTTCACAGCATCTTCAAATATGGTCAGCATCTTCTATGTTATGAATTGGTGATGAAACAAAGAGTGTTTTCTTGATGAGGTAACATACTTTCACTCTGGCTCTCTATCGCTCTTTCGGCTCTTGCTGCAGGGAAAACTTGTTACAGACAACTTTGCCTTCTGTCTCTCTCAAAGACAGACAAAAAAAAACAAAAAACAGTTACCACCATCTAGCCTCAATCATTACTTGAACCACGACATTGCCTAGATTACCACAATACAAAATAACTTTCCTTTCTAACACAAACCACACAATAACCACAAGCATCACCATTCAGCCTCAATCATTCTTCGCACCACTAACCATGACATAGCCATACCCACAATACAAACTCACTTCTCTTTCTACCACAAAATGCCCACACGTACCGCAACTACTACCACAGTGCACACAATTGTCACCAAAGAGAGTAAGTATAATTAACCTTCTACAAATACCACCATCTAACCACTATCTGTCCTTCCATTACACACACACACACAAGAAACTCCTCCGATATAACCACCACAGCTAATACCACACTCACCGCAATTAATATTCAATTTAGTCATACACAACCACAGTAAAGTAACCACAATCACTACCATTCAACCCACTCCCACTCTTTCTCGCTCTCTCTGTCTGGCCTTTGACAAAGGTTCATGGAATAGAAGGCAGTGAGTTGTGATGAATAGATAATTGGCTAGGTGAAAGAAAACAATGAGTAGTCATAAACAGTAAAGCATCCAAATAGACCAATGTAACTAGAGGGGTACCTGATGGATCGGCACTAGGGTCAGTTCTCTTCCTAGTTTACATTGACATAGATGAGAGTCTCACCTGTACAATCTCAAAGTTTGCTGACGATACAGATATTGCAAATACTATTCTCTCAAAAGAACTTGTAAAATATATAAAAAATATTCTAGATAAGTTGTCATGTCATGTAAAGTACTCCTTAGGTTAAACTGAAATGTGAAGAAAAAACTATTCAATAAATGGCACTCAGCGTAGTAGTGTAGACACAGAATCAGATTTGGGAGTAACAATATCAAGAAACCTAAAACCCAGCCAACAATGTAGAGAACTTGTTTAGAAGGCAAACAAAATAATTGACATATATTGGCAGGTCATTTGAGCATAAATCCAAATATCGTAATCCTCCTTTACAATTTCTTAGTCCGCCCTCTTCTGGAATATTGTATTTAATACTGATGCACTCACTACCAAAACGATATAGAAAAAGTGGAATGAGTTTAATAGATTACTAAAATTTTATCTAGTCTAAAGAACAAACCATAGGAGAAGACTTAGAAATATCCTTTACCCCAGTGCAGTTTAAGAGGTGACCTAATGCAAGTGCTCAAAATCATCAAAGGCATCAACAATATTAACTGAAAAAAGTACTTTACGATTGATCAATCAGATTACATTTGGGGAAATGGTTGCAAAATCATTGGTAAATCTTTTACTCATATGATTCAAAGAATCTCTTCTTCGATCAAGTTGTCAACTTGTGGAATGGGCTTGCTCGTGATGTTATAGATTACAGCACCGTTGATTACTATAAATATCGTCTAGACAAACACCTTGCCTTAACCCCTTCTATACCGGCGACACCTTTGTAGTTTTAATTCTAGCTATATTTAGACGATTTTGTGCAATTTAAGAAGGATCTGAGGTAGTAAAAAGGGTTAAATGAGATAGTTCGAAGTCTGATAATGGATGGAGGTCCTTTCTAAGCTGAATACAATCGTCTAATAGTAGCCAGAGTAAAGTTTAAAAATGTCACCGTTACAGAAGGGGTTAAATCCGTAACTAACTACATTTGTAAATGAACAACTATTTGTTTTCTGTTTCAAGAGATATATCGAGGAGCACTGCATTAAAGGATAATTCACTAAGATGTTTCTGTATTGTGTTCCCATATGCACAAAATATCATTTAGAGAAGTGTTATATTACTAACCCAATTGTCCCCTACTAACATCTCCTAACCCTGCAATGGACATTACTCCCAGGGCAGTCCTTCCCTTTCCAATTTTTCTTCACACACTCTAAGCCATTCTGCAACACTCTGAACAGCAGTGAAGTAGAGGGCAAGAAACCTCAAGGGCTCGCTAGACCTGTTGCTCCTCGATTTACTTTGTACTCTTTTGTTCTCTCTCTCTCTCTCTCTCTCTCTCTCTCTCTCTCTCTCTCTCTCTCTCTCTCTCTCTCTCTCTCACCACTATCACTACCACAACTACCACAATCCAGCACAAGGAAAATACCCAACGTTCAGACCACCCCTAAATTTTTATTTTTTTGCTCCGTTCCTCTGACAATAAAAATAGCGAGTTCTGTTTTCCCTGCCACTCCCGAGGTATTGAGAGAGAGAGAGAGAGAGAGAGAGAGAGAGAGAGAGAGAGAGAGAGAGAGAGAGAGAGAGAGAGAGAGAGAAAACAAAAAGAGGCGGGGAAAGGAGGGGGGGGGGGGGATAGAGAATGTACCAAAATGACATATTTGAGTTCTTTAATATATAGTGTCCGCCAAGAGTCATTAGTAAATGTTGAGGTATTTACGGAATTTATTAGTTCTTAGGATATTATTGGGATGGTATTTCGGCTGTACTTGGTATCAGTGCATTACCTAAAAGCCCACCGACTACACCATATAAAATACCCTCGCTGTCTCCAATAAATGTGCATTGTATGAATATTCCCATATTCGAAATATGTTCATGGGGGCAGTGCCTAGTGAGTTAAGAGCTCAATAGGTGGCGTTTGGGAAAGAGAGTGTCCGAGACCGTGAGTGAGACGGCGAAATGGTGGCGAAGCAGCTCTGAGTAGTCAGGTGTTGCCCCAGGGCCACGAGGGACTGGCCAAGCGTTGTGGTCTACGATGGTAAGGCCACGAACAACCCGGTTGAAGCACTCAAACTATCTCAATGTCTCATTCACTGTCAGGAATAAGACCGCCTGCCTTAAGTGTTGTGCGGTTGAATATACATGCTATAAGCCTATATCCGGAGGTAGAAGTTGGATATAAAACAACAAATGAACTGGTAAAGATATAGAAGGATAAGACGAGAGAAACTACCTTAATAACAGTGAAAACACTGGAATATCACATTTTGCTACACCCACCACGACAGGTGTTTGCATAACATTGGCTTACGAGTTATCAAATGTGCTTGGGATGTTTTGCATTTGATCTTGAATTATTGAACTATTCAGGATAGTGAGGTAACAGATTGAAAGATCGTCATAAAACAAGTGAAACTCGTAAACAAATAAGTTTGACTATATTGCATTTCTTATTCGGCTACAGTGATGTATATATACCCATTGTTAATGTGGTTAACATGAGTAGTTTCAGGTAACAGTAACACAAGCTCTTAAACGGTCAACTGTATCGGAGTCTGGAATGCAGTACTAATTAGTGTATCATATAAAGTTATTTGATTGACTTATTCATTATATCATGTATGAGTGTGGGATATTATAATCATTGGGTATGTTTATGGTAAATTATTTGTCACAATAGTAACAAGCATTTGTCACTGGTAATATACCATTACAAAAGTAGATTAATATGGACACATTATTTATCCTTTTCATACCCCTATTATTTGAGTGTGCTCTCTCTAGACTACGATAATGCAAGTGGTATATATATTATCCATTATACTGTCCATAATATGCAATATACCCATTCAATATGAAGATGAAATGGTAAAAACAAATATCATATAATTATATGATATCAAGTTTATTCTTTACAGTGTGGGGCATCAAATCTGTCCATAAAAGTGAGCTGTGCCTTGTTATGACTGTAAGCTAATGTGTGAACCATGAGATACAGTAACAACACAACCTATAATACGGCCCCTGGCTTCCCTCTCGGCCACAGTCACAGTGGAGGGGCCTCTTTAATTTGTCTTTAATTTGGCGGTCCCTTCCCTTCCTCATTTCCTTACTCGCTCGATTAATTATGGTATTTTAAGACGTTTCGCCCCATCAATTTGCCTGGTATAATACTTCCGGGGTACTCAGATGTTAATTGTTTTCCTGGCGAGCGATAGCAAGCCTGTAATTGAAGGAAAATCGGCTTTCAGCTGGGACATATTCATACCGAAAATGAACAAATTAAACTAATAGTGGGGTCTAAGCGGGAAGGGGGGGGGGGGGTTATATATATACCCCTTAGCCTCCCCTTCAAGGTACATTTGTACACAAATCGAGTTTTTTTTTTTAACTTTGAGGGGTAAGTTTACAACCACAACGTGAGTGCCTACGGTGTAGGGGTTTCAAGGGGAAGTGGCGTCTTGTTGTAGTTCCTGATTTTGTTGGAAGTCGAGTCTATTCTTGATGTGAAACAGGTCCATACTCTGTTCTTGTGATGTACTGAGGGTGATGCTAGATACCGGTAGGGCAGAAGTAGGGGCGTGAATTCGTGGATTCTCTGTGTGGTGATACTCCATCTTCCTTGAGAGTCGAGTTTATGCCCTGCTGGATCATATTTTGTGATGGAGAATATCTGGTGGTGTGCTCATCGAGTTTGCTGCGTATTTGGTTTCTACTGGTCTTGTAACTTCGATCACATATGGCTTTGCCTTGGGGGCAATATGGCGACCAGTGGGATAGCTTATACCCAAAGAGTTTAGACAGGTCGTTCCATATTTTGCCTGTAAATTTGGGGGTGTTGTCGGAGTGAATTGCCGTGGGAAGTCCGAAGTAGGGAAATACTTCTCTCAAAAGGGTGTGTGCGATAGTATGAGCACTGTGTTCTTTTACTGCCATGGCTACCAAAATTTTTGAGTAGGTATCGATAATGTTAGATGAATTTGTAGCCGTTAATAGTTTTAAGTGGGCCCATCGTGTCGGTGGATAAGAGTTTCTAGGGTCGACTGGTGGCAATGGAACCTGTGAGGCCAGCCGACCTAGTCCGATCTTTCCCACGGTAGCAAGATAGACATGACTTAATGACTTGTTTGGCCTAAGCATAAGCGTTGGGGATCCATTGTAACAATTTGAATAGGCCCACTAGTTTCGTGTAACCCATAAGAATGCCTTTACCTGTGTGGAGGCTTTTGAGGACGGCCGGAGTGACTTCCGGTGGTAGAATTATGTGTCCTGAGCAGGTATATAGATGATCCCTGGAGTTTTGTAACTCCCAGAATATATGATGGGAAATCCAAGTGGGTTTCTCTTTGGCCTTGAACTGTTGTAATAGTTATTGACGGGGCTTAGCTTGCTCTCGTTGTACTGGTTCCTTGGGTGTGGCACCAATACGATTGCTGTTGACCTATTGACCGGCAGTCTAGATAAGGCGTCGGCTTTTATGTGTAACTTTCCTGGTCGGTATTAGGCATCGAATATGTATTCTTTGAGCGTTTCTCTTCATTTTACAATCATGGCATTGTTGGTTTCAAACCATCGTAACCATTGAAGGGATTGGTGGTCCATAAAAATTAGTTATTTGGGCACTGAGGAAGTATGACCGGAAGTACTGTAGGGTCCAGACTAACACTAAGCATTCCCTCTTTGTAGTTGCAACATTTTGTTCCGGCTTGGTGAGGGTTTGACTGGCATAGGCTATAATGTGTTCCCGGCCATCTTGTACTTGGGCCAGGACAGCTCCGATGCCCACTATGGCGATGTCGACATAGAGGCTATACAGAAGGGCGTACATGAGGAAGGCCATGATGTGGGTGGAAGCCAGGGTATTATGGAAGGTGGCGAATGTATTTTTTCTCTCTTGTTTTCACACAAACAGTAATTTTGGGGGATTAGATCATGTAAGGGCTTTGCAATGGTGGCAAACTCTTTTACAAAATGTCTGTAGTATGATGCGAGGCCTAAAAATGCTTGAAGCTCTTTCACTGCGTAAGGGGTTGGAATTTGTTTTATGGCTAAACCTTTCGAGGTGTGGGCAGATGCCCTTAGTGGCAATAACTTGTCCCAGATAAGCAACTGAATATCTGGAGAGGGAATATTTTGAGGGTTTGAAACTTAATCTCACTTGTTGAATTGGCTTTAGTACCTGCCCTAGTCATTGGAGGTACTTTAGCCATGTGTGGGCAAAATATACAATGACGTCATCTAATTACGCCACACAAAGATTCCCAGGTGAGGCCCTCAAGACCAATTCCATCAAACGGGAGAATGTGAGGGGGGCGTGTACTTAATTAACCTTTAACTGTGTTAATGGTGTAATGGATTAAATGCTTTATGTTCGTACAAGTAAAATACACACAATATTATTGGCTACATTAACATGTGTATGCCCATGAATATATTTACATGAAGGAAAAGCTTGGTAACAGAGTCTGGTTAACAGATTTAAACTTTCCGCCTCTCCCTCTCCCTCTCCAACCACCACATTTACTAAATTATCTGAACATGTAGGCTACTTTAAGTGTAGTACCTGCCTTATATTACATGAACTTAAGTGTTATACTATCTTTTATATCTGGTTAAACAGTCTAATGTAATTTAATTTTCAAATAGAATTCATTTACTGAAGTGTCAATATTCGTTTGGGCAGCAGTTGACTTGGGTACAGATGCATTTTTGGTTAATGCTTGTTTGTATTGTAGAATATCAATGCTAAACGGCATTTACAAGATTTAGAATAGAAGACACTATTATACTTTGTAGATATGATGAGTCAAATAATTACAATGAAACAGTAATTTTAATTGTTATCACAAGCAACCTACGAAATAAAACACATTCACTCCAACCAATCACGAGACACTACCGCGCAGTTGCCACATCTACGATTCAAGAGCATCAGCTGGAAAAAAATCAAGTATAAAACATTAGTTATCCATAATGCAGTTGGGTCTAAGTACATGATTAGATTAATAACCAGAATTCGAAAATTAATATTTATCGTGATCGTATATTTAACCTTTAACTGTGTTGGTGGTGTGATGGATTAGATGTTTATGTTCTGGGTGTGGTGTCCCGAGTTTGAATCCATGGAGGATCATATGCTTTCATTAGTTTATTCTATTGTGATGGATCTAATTCATAGGATTAACCTGGGAAAGGCAAAGCCTATGTTTTTTAAAGTGCCCACCATGCGAAGTTATTGAGTTCAATTCTCCTTCTCCTGCCGTTGGATGGGCTTCTTCCAGCGGTAGGGTTGCCTGATGGAAAGGCCTGTAGTGTGGATTGCATGTTCCAAGAAATAAGTTCGTCCAGTGTCTGTGTGAGACTGGGCAAACACCTCCTGATGGGTTAGCAAAAGTTGTTTAAGCTCGCTCTGTTTGTTGTAGAAACAAATGGCTGGGGATTTCTGGTAACAGGGGCCCCTTCGTGGGGGTGTCTGAGGTTGTGTGACTTTGAAGGTTTTGAAGTTACCATTAATTGAACTTTTGGGTAGTGTCACGGGTTCAGCCGAGATGTTGACGATTTTGTTAAAGTGTAAGTGTGGGGGCATTATTGCTGGTGACATGAAGCAACCAATATTGCTTTGCCAGGGCGAATACATTAACATTTCTTCTGATGGGACATCAACGAGCACCTACATCTGATGTTGTGGGGTCAGTGTGACAGCCTTGTTCAGGAGAATCTGGGTGAGCATAGGAATCGGTCGTTAACCCCTAAGTGTCGGTGCGCAACATAAGTCGAGTATAATAAATCTGAACTATATGGCGGCGCGCGACATAGGTCGTGTGGCAATTTCAGCACGTAATGTTGCTGAGAGAGAGACAAGTGGTGGCAGGAGAGTAGCGAGCGTATGACTGCTCCAGACCACCGCGGCGAACCTACTGTCACGAATCCCACCTCCTCCCCCTCTCTCTCACTCGCTACATACTGAATTGTATGGGGAAAGTACCGAATTACATGCTTTTTGCACTCGCGTTGCGCGGTTGTTGAAAGAAAACTAGCCGTCATAAAAGGATCGTTTTGGTGTCATTGGAAAGCTCTGTTTATGCCCTTTCAGGAATAGATACTTGTTTTACGCTCTGGGTCTTATTTAGGCATGAAAATGATCACGTAAACAGCCCTATTTTGGCTAAAAACACCCCGCTGGGCAGTACATATAAATAAACCGCTAGCCCGCTAATCTAGTGTTAAGGTTCTACTTGGATTGGTCCTGTGGTTTCCTGTTGATGTTGACCTGGGGGCACCTCCTTGCCGAAAGTTAGTTTACGGGAGCGACAGTCAGTGCTGGCACCAATGTAACTGTACAAGATCTAATCCCAGATATCCGTCATATCCGTCTTTGGGGGAGCCGAAGATGGTCCATGGGTGGTTTTGGGATTCACCTGTCTGAGTGGAAAACCATGTTGGGCTGTGAACGACCTCGGACATGAAGAGGGGTGTCCTCGGCTCCTTTTAATCGTTGTATGGGGCATAGAGGCCCAAGTTGTGCCTGGTATGGAGGTGGTATCTTGTACTCAGACACGAGAAGGTGGCATACGTGTCAATGAGTAAGCAGTACTTTAGTCAATATATTTTTATATGACGGCATATGGGTTGGCGGTACAGGTCCTTGATTCCCCCATATTCCTTTGGTTGAGCCTTTTCTTCTTACTGATCAATCCCTCGCCTATTGCTGTCTATTCATGAAGGGTGGCTGTCTTTGTAAAGTATCGTTAGTTGCATATCTATAATGTTGGTATTCTTGTTGATGAAGGAGTATCATTGTGCTTAAAACATCATATTACATTTAAAACTAGAGATTAAAGTGACCATGTCGAGTCATTATTTATAGAAATTATCAAGACATCGGTAAATTATGATAAGGATGCTACAATTGGTATTACATAGACCCGTAATTCGGGTTTGGGGCATTTTTGCAATATTCTAATGACATTCTTAGTACCCAGAATGTTTTAAATAAATTTGTGTATTTAATGGGCGATTACAACACAAACTTGTTAAGCACAGGTACACATAAGTTATCAGAGATATATCAAGACTTTTTTATTTGCCTGTGTGCCGATATTTAGTAAACCAACAAGAGTAAAATACTAGTCAGCTACACTTATAACATAATTTTGCAATGATATTCAGGGTCATAACACGATGAATTAATTATTGCCTACGGATATATTTGACCACTTTCCCGTGTTTTGCTTGAAATTAGCGGATATATAACAAAAATTACCAATATTAATCCATAAACGTCAATTTAACGATAACAATGACATTTAAACAAACAAATAACTTTAATTGAGTGGGGAAAGATTATTACAGAGAGAAGTTCCAAAAGCTTTTTGCCAGTTTCATTCCAAAAATTAATAATAGTTTAAGAAGTACGAATTAGGTTAACTTATAATAGAAAATCCTGGCTCCCGACAGGCTTGAACAAATGCGATTATAAAAAAGCTATATTATATATATATATATATATATATATATATATATATATATATATATATATATATATATAAAATTAAAAGCTTGGACACTCGTTCTGAATGTCGGAGGTTCGATCCCGGCTGGAGTATTCAAACATATATTAGTTCACGTATATTTGTGAGATATTGGCTACTTGTGTATGTGTGTGTATTGTATGTCATCCTTAACCCTCCTGGTCCGGGCTAGCCCTCCTAATGACAGTGCGGGGTACCCGGGCGATCTGGCCGAAAAACGTCTAGGCCTAGGCTACTGTATTTTTGTTTATTTTAACTGCTAGAAATTTCCCTCGCATCTATAAACGTAGTGCGGTTTTCAATCTGTAGACTGGCGTTGAGTAAAGTTCTGTAAGCCAACTGGTTCAGTTGTGATGACGATTTCAGTGGAGCGAATATTTCCGCGATGTTGACAATATCGGAGCTTTTCAGACACTAATTTCGTCTGACGTCACAACAATAACATTGATCCGACGTCTCCTTATTGTTTTCGGAGGTGCGGTGACGCAACGATCGGCTTTGTTTACATGCGTCGGACGCACAGCGTTCAGACCAAGCTGAATAGGCTTTCAAGCTTACTATCTCTTGAAAGGACACCCGGGTTCCTGCCCATCTGCCGCGGTGTCCTTTTAAAAGAACACCCGGGCTGGAAGGGTTAAAGAAACCGACCTTGTACAACACAAACACATTATAAAAGAACACTAAAGATATAATTACGTAATGCCTAATGTGATCACTATGATAAATTATTGAATAAAAATATTGGCGACACCAAGAAACCATGGGAGCTAAGGAAGTCATAAATAAACAAACACAAATCATAATGGCATTATAAAACAAGAGTCCAGGTTGGAATGACACCGTTGCTTATTTAATTAAAGGAACATATCCTATTATAAATAATACATTGACTGGTATAATGTATATGTCACTTTCGGAAGGTGTATTTGTTCAGGCATACAAATAAAACATTTACAGCTTTGTAAAAAAGTAATGACCACATGAGGATTTATAATTATCTCATTGTGTGTTTTACCATAATGTTAAAAACTAATTGAACGTATATTATACAATAAATTGTTCTCATCTGTACATAAACATGATTTGCTTAACAAATAACTGTTTGGATTTAAAAATGGATATGGTACAGATATGAAACTAATAGATAAAGTATTAAAACTCCTGGTAATTATGCATTATTATATATTTTAAGTGTTGATACAATTAATCATACAATATTATTGGAAAAATTACAAAGGTATGGAATTAAAGGGCTTGCATTTTTAATGGTTGCAAAGTTACTTAATGAATAGTTCACAATGCGTATGTTTTAATGATGAGTGTTCTGGTAGATATTCTGTGGAATGTTGAGTACCACAAGGATCAGTTCTTGGTCCCCTGCTATATTTCATTTTATGATAAGTTAAATGCATCCCCAAATCATTTGCCTGTCTTATTTGCGGATGATACAAATCTAATAATATTCTAAATAGAAAAATTATGGACGATCTTATCAAAACAATGAATAAAAAGAATAACAAAATTGACTAGATTGGACTGCTACTAACAATATATTATTAAATGTTGACGAAACCGCTTGTATGATATTTTTTAACAAAGGGGAAACAAGTACAAACTAATTCAAATATATGTATAAATGCAGTTCCCTGAAAAGAGTAGACAGCACTAGAATTTTGGGAGTGATAATTTATTACGGATTAACTTGAGGCAACCACTTAAACACTAATGAGAACATAATACTCAAGGGAATTGGTATATTATGCAAAACCAAAGTAGTGTTGAGTGTTGCAATGCTTGCAACTTTATGCAACTTTCATGAAGCCATACAATACGTATAGCATAGCGGTATGGGGAGCAGCAAACAATTGTTATGCTATATCAATTATTAACCCTTCGGTGCAGCAGACTGAGGTAAGAATACACCCTAGCACTAATTTTTTCCGCTAATTCCGCAACATATTAATCGCCTCACGCCATATCCATAGCCCTGAGCGAATTGGAACGAACTCCAATACAAATATTGCGTCAAATTCTCCCAATAATAGTAACCATATCCACCCTCCCTCCTCACACTACCGAGGAAAACCGATCAATATTTTGTTTAGTATACCGCTGACAGTCGACCCCTCCAAATTACACTCCTGAGCGAAAATATACAACTTTCTCGTTCCTTTCCAGTTACGATAACTTGGTGATATTTACTGATATTTTATCATGTTTTATCAAAACAGTAGTTATTGAAATGAACCTCTTATTCGTATCTGGTATATAGCCGTCACAATTACATGTAGAAATGGCCCTGATTTCATTGATTTTGTACCTTCTTGTACCTTCTAAAACACCTCTTCTATTTAAATATACCCTTCGTCAACCAGTGCACTAAGTACACTGATATATGAGTAGGTGGCAGTGTATATGGACGCTTTAACCCTTGTCTGGCGGCGCCGGATTTAAGTCGGTCTAGAGAAGAAGGGACTATGTGGCGGGGACCGACTTCAGGCGGTGTGCAATTTTGAGCAATATTTGGCTCTGAGAGAGAGACGAGCAATGGGAGGAGCGTAGGTCAGCTCTGACCGTTCGGCACAGCTCCCGCGCCAGCACTGGGCCTGCCTCCACACACACCCACACTCACTGCCTCGCTACACAGGGAATTATGTAAGGAAATTACTGTATTTTAGGGATTTTTCCTTCGTCTTGCACAATCGTTGCAAGAGAACCTGTGGTCGTAGAAGGATGGTTCTGGTGTCATTGGAAAGCTCAATTATGGCCCTTTCAGGGATACATTATTGTATTACGCTCTGGCTCTTGTATATGAATGAAAAAGAGCACGGAAACAATGTCGTTAGGGTAAAACCACCCGCTTGACGGGTAGGAGAAGTTGCTGACGGGCCCGCTCGTAAGGCGTTAAAGGGAGATGGGCCGGTTTTCTGGACCACTTTATCCCTCATGTTTAGCCCCATTAGTTTTCAGATGTTAAGATGTTTGCCCCATTACTTAGTCAATTTAAAGACCTTTCGCCCCATTTCTTCGTCAATATTTATACCTTTTGTGCTATTTACTGTAGGTGTCGATTTTTTCCTTGGCGAACTATAGTGAGCCTGTATTGTTGGAAGAATCGGCCTTCGGCCGGGACATTTTTCTACCGAAAAATGTACAAATTAATCTAGAAGGGGGATCTAATGGATGATTTTTTTAAATTTGATGGAGGCGTAAGGAGGAAACTAGAAACATATTGAATACATGCAAAAATCGCCCAAAAAGTGAACCATCCCCCCTTAACATCAAGTCAGGTGAATGTTGGGGAATTAGTTATAGTTATGTGCAAAAATATGTGTAACGTGTTTGTGTATATCGAGTGTCATTGTGCTGTTGGCGTAGCTGTGGTTATGAATGTTCTCTGTAACCAGTAAAATCAGCTCAATTTTGATAAGGGATCCCACCTCGCTTTTTATCTCTTTCTTTCCCTCTTTCTTTGGCTTGTATCCATTCGGCCCCATTCAGCCTACTGTTTTAAGACGTTTACCCCCATCGAGGTGTCAATATTTTCCTGGCGAGCGGGAGCGAGCCAGCATACATATATTTTTGTTTTACAGCAAGCTAAATTTGTAAATTTTTCGATAGAAAAATTTCTCCGTGAAGCCGGATTTCTCCATACAATGCTGGCTCGCTATCGCTCGCCAGGATAAAATCGACACCTGGATGGGGATAAACATCTTAAAACAGTTGGCTGAATGGGGGCGATTGGATACAAGCCAGAGAAAGAGAGAAAATGAGAGAAAGATAAAAAAAAGCAGGTGACCCCCCTTAATCACATTGTAAATACACCACTGGTTCACTGTACCCTTGATATCTCTGGATGTAGATAGAGGTTGCGTTGGCCACGGAGATGTATCTTAAGGGAGCCCACCTCGCCTTTTGTCTCTTTCTCTCCCTCTCTCTTTGGCTTGTATCCATTCGGCCCCTTTCTGCCTACGGTTTTAAGACGTTTACCCCCATCCAGGTGTCAATATTTTCCTGGCGAGCGGTAGCGAGCCAGCATATACAGTATATATATATTTTTTGACAAGCTAAATTTGTACATTTTTCGATAGAAAAATGTCTCCGGCGAAGCCGGATTTCTCCATACAAATTGACTCGCTATCGCTCGCCAGGAAGAAATCGACACCTGGATGGGGATAAACGTCTTAAAATAGTTGGCTGAATGGGGGCGAATGGATACAAGCCAGAGAAAGAGAGAGAAGGAGAGAAAGATAAAAAAAAGCCGGTGACCCCCCCTTAAAAATATTGAAACTATTGGGGATCGAACCCTTGGCCTCTCACACGAGAATTATCCATGCTCAACTCCTCTATCTTGTATGTCTTCCTTTTATTAGTTTATATTTCTAAGGTATTGTATATTTTATTCCCCTGCTTGGCTATTTCTGACGGTTCTTCTGTCTCTTATTTCATATCATTCCCTCAAATTCATCCATCCATTCTCTCTCTGTGTCTCTCTCAGCCAATCCAACAGCCCTCCGGAATGCAAACCCGACCCCTCTGTTTCACTTTCCTCTTTTTTTTCTTTTCCCTCTCTTTTGTTTTCAATTGATTGCGAGCGAATGTGATTACAACAAAAAAGAGGACCAACGATCTGTAAGTTATAGCATATACATATATATACATATATATACATATATATACATATATATACATATATATACAGAGAGAGAGAGAGAGAGAGAGAGAGAGAGAGAGAGAGAGAGAGAGAGAGAGAGATAGAGATAGAGAGAGAGAGAGAGGATGGCTTACTGCTTGAAATAATACTGACTGACAAGAGTGGCTGACTTGCCCGAATGATTGGCTGGCCTAATTTAGTGGCTAACGAACTGACTAACTGATTGATTGACATACAGCTGGGTGACAGACGGACTACGTTACATTACGTGTTTGACTGACTAATGTGCAGTGGCTGTTTGTTTGGTCTATTAATTAATGTATTCATATATTTGTTTTTAGTTTCATCCCTAGACCTCCATCAAGCTTAGAAAAACATCCCCTAGATACCCTTCAAGATAGATTTGTACATTTTTCGGTAGAAAAATGTCCCTGCCAAAGTCCGATTCCTCCTAAAATTACAGGCTCCCTATCGCTCGCCAGGAAAAACTCGACACCTACATGGCACGAAGGGTCCTAATATTGACAAAGAAATGGGGTGAAAGGTCATAAAATCCCCAAACTAAGGGAACCAACGTATCAAAATCTCAAAACTAGTGAGGCTAAACATTAGGGAGGAGGAGGACTCGAAAAAACAACTGCCTCCCCTTAAGTATTTATTAAATATACTGATTTTAGGAACTGACTAATAAACTTGATTGACTGACTTGACACTTACCTATGCTTACAACCATACAGACTGAAAGATTGATACACACATAACTAGAAAAATACGCCGATTTGACAGATATAAGGGATAGCTGAATATGAGACAGGGAGGATTTGCATAATCCTCCATACTAGTCTTAACCTGGTATCATAGGATTAGCATAATCCTCCATACTAGTCTTAACCTGGTATCATAGTATTAGCATAATCCTCCATACTAGTCTTAACCTGGTATCATAGGATTTGCATAATCCTCCATACTAGTCTTAACCTGGTATCATAGTATTAGCATAATCCTCCATACTAGTCTTAACCTGGTATCATAGGATTTGCATAATCCTCCATACTAGTCTTAACCTGGTATCATAGGATTAGCATAATCCTCCATACTAGTCTTAACCTGGTATCATAGGATTTGCATAATCCTCCATACTAGACTTAACCTGGTATCATAGGATTTGCATAATCATCCATACTAGTCTTAACCTGGTATCATAGGATTTACATAATCCTCCATACATGTGTTAACCTTGTATCATAGGATTTACATAATCCTCCATACATGTGTTAACCTTGTATCATAGGATTTACATAATCCTCCATACATGTGTTAACCTTGTATCATAGGATTTACATAATCCTCCATACATGTTAACCTTGTATCATAGGATTTACATAATCCTCCATACATGTGTTAACCTTGTATCATAGGATTTGCATAATCCTCCATACATGTGTTAACCTGGTATCATAATCATACAAACACACTGTCAACCTTTAGTGGCAGTTGTTTTCAATCTAAACTCTCATATACAGTATAAAAAAGCTCCTCTTGGAAAATGAAAGCCAAAACACTAACTTGATTTTCACAGTAAAACCACTCGTAGCATTACAAAAATAAAGATAACAATACTTGAAATTACTAATCTAGGTACTCCCCCCCCCCCCCTGTCCCCCACTCGTCGATCCTCTCTCTCTCTCTCTCTCTCTCTCTCTCTCTCTCCCAATAAATTATTAGGTATCCCGCCTGCCCCCCTTCCTTCGATCATCTCATTCATTCTCTCTCATTATAGTTCATCCTTTGCTACCCGGCGTCAAGGGACCTAATCCCTAATCACAGTACGGGGTAATTAAAAAGGCTGACAGCGGGATCATTATTCACGGGTTGATTGGTCGATTGAGGGTGTGTGTGTGTGTAGGGACCTGTATATGAGGGATCAGGGTAGCCATGTTGTTAACTTTATATAGTATTTTCTGCTTTGTTTTCTTCGCTATTAACTTTCTTTCTGTATAATTATGTCTTATTGTTTACCTTCGTTTTGTGCCCTATTTGTTCTTCAAAATAATGTTTTTTGCAGACCACGTATGCTGTGTCCTATTGTGTTTGACAATCTCCATTTTGAGAACGTCGGTGTCGTTTTCTATGGTGAACTGCAAGGTTGGAGCTCATCTCGCGTTTTATAATAGTAAGCAATCTGTCTATTGTAATACAGGAGCGCGTTCAAGAGCACTAATTTGAGCTCCCGGTTGGCGCTACAGCGTTACTGAACGACATTGTGCACGCATACGGTCGCTTACGGTTTCTCATTCAGCTCACAGCCTTTGGAGGAGTGACGTCGTGAGGCACACAGACAATACATCTTTAGAATTCGTCTTTACCGCTAGCAGACGAATTACTCTCGACCATATGCACATCAAATCACTTAAAAACATCGACTATTCATATTAGTATGTGTTATTATTTACCTTAACACATTTATATTAAATTTTCGTTCAAAATATTGATACAAATATACAGCTTTATGTATCGATAAGAGGCGTAGAGGATCCGCATGTATTGAAGTGGCGGACGAAAATAACATGACACATTTTATGAACGAATTTGCTTTCTTTCATGTATACTTTATTGTAGAATGTAATTGAATTTGTTTTGGTTACTAAAAAATATTAATATGTATTTTAAGCCAATGAGACGCTATAATTTAATAGCCTAGCATGCTTTAGGCCTAATTACTTAATGACATTGCAGGATAAATATCCTAGCAGTTGTTTAGATGTAAACAACGGTCATTGTTTTGAGCGTCAAACGAAGACGCTGGTATAAACGTAACCATAGCAACCACCCTGTTTGTTTATGTAGTGCGGAAGAGGCATCAACATCGTTCAATAGGCCCAAATTCGCGCTACGGAAACTGTAGCGTCTGAAGTCTTGCTCTTGAACACGCCCTAGCTATAGCTAACCTTAAATAATTGTATTCAGCTTAAGAAAGTCCTCAGAATTAATTGGCATGATTTTACCCTCTGATTCCCAAGAACGTTCCTGATATTAATAACATGGTCTAATGACAGCCAAAGTAAATGGAAGGAACGTGTAATCTCATCCCGAAGACGTTAAGTTAAACCCCCCCCTGACATAAGTTGCTAACTTACGGATGGGGTGGCGGAGCGCCCCGGTATTTCCCTCAAAACACTTTCTCTAACACTGACATACAGGTAGAAGCTGGAGGTATTTGGGGTTGCCATCAACCGACAGATTCTGATCGAACTTACCTAACTTACTGAGCTCAAAATAATGCAAATGCGTCATATAATTTATTGAGCTATTTCACTAAGTTCATATGACGTGATCGTGTCATATGATACTCTTGGGCATACCGCCATATGAAGCGATCGCATCATAGATGTCGGAGGGGGTTAAATATGTATATAAATTTGTTTTGTTAATCAAGTAGATATATATATAATTGAGTATGCGATGTATGAATCATTAATTTAAAAAAACAGTAGCACAAGTTACTCCTGAAATTAACTGAGGCACCGTACATGGAGCTGGACAACTAAAAGGCATAGATGGACTATGTGTGTGTGTGTGTGTGTGTGTGTGTGTGTGTGTGTGTGTGTGTGTGTGTGTGTGTTTAAGAATAAACTAGATGTGCAGTATTTGCAATTACACAAACATAAATATATATCAATAAATAAATAGATTAATAAATATATATATATTTATATATATATATATATACAGTATATAAACAAAAACAAAACTGCATACCAAACTCTACGACCTAGAATTAATAAATTGAGTTTAATCTCCTTTGTAATAACGGTTTATATACTGTATACAGTATATATATATATATATATATATATATATATATATATATATATATATATATACACAGTATATATGCAGATAGATAGATAGAACTCTGTAAAAGAGAGAAATAGTGACCATAATATCTGACCTTCACCATTCCCCTTGACCTTTGAATAACAAAAACACAATATTTGGACAATCGTCACATTGACCAACCGAAATTGCCTGTATAATTTGGTGACGATACAGTGACCCTGCTCAGTACCAATTCTGCCCTTTTCATTTTAGACTCGATAATAATAAACAATTTTATTCAGTTTAAAAACAGCCTCCAGAAAATAAGTAGGCTTTCAACTATATTAATTATTCTATTTTACTACCACAAATTCTTCTTAAGGTCCACAAAATTGTCTAATTGTAGCTAGCATATAATACAAAAAGACAATGCCAGTACAGAAAGGGTTAAACGAACTAGTTTAGGGAAAATGATTAAAACAAATCTTATAATCTTTGACCTTGACCATTGACCTTAAGTACTAGAGTATTTAAATTAAATTGATATAAATATACATATATATATATATATATATATATATATATATATATATATATATATAGATATATATATATATACTGTATATACAGTATATACAGTATATATATGTTATTTAAGTAAAGTGCAACTAACAGTCAGCTTATCGAAATTTGAGGATTTTTTATGGTGAAGGTTGACTTTTGACCTTGACCTTTAACCTTGACCTTTATGAAGGATTATTTTTTTGAATGCATTTATGTAACCCTGGAAAATCAAATAAACGTGCCAATTATTATTAAGGATATTCAGTTAGTTACATAGGCATTAAAGGAATACTTGACCTTTCACCTTCATCTTGACCTTCATGATGTCTGAAAATATAAAATGTTAATTTAAAACACAACTTTTGCACCAAAAGTTGTGAAGTTTGCATAAATATTAAAGAAATGAGCGCATTGACCTTATATTTGACCTTGATATGTGACCTTGACCTATCAAATGGAATTATGTATTTTCTTGTATGAACTTGACCTAGGTATTCCGAATATACATGATATTTCTAGTGAGAATCTTACAGTATATAATTATGAAATGCTAGTAAGTCATATTATAACCTTTGACCTTGACCTTCGACCTTATAAATTCTTAGAACATTTAGTCACCTTAACACCAATGTTTGTAATAACCCCTTGAGTACCAGCGACGTACGTTATGCGTCGCCTAAGTAGGCCTATGTAAAGCTAAAGCGCAGCAACACAATTATATATATTTTTTTTCTATGTGATTGAGGGAGGCAAAAGGCATAACTGCCTATAGCGAGTGCCTCCCCCATAGTTGAAAGAGTGACAGGGCCAAAATCAAGGGACGTTCGAGCCAAAATGCCTGGACACACTGAGTTTGAAGCAATTTAAGTCATAGGAAGAGGGAAAGACTGATTCTGGGAGAGAGTTCCAGAGCTCAGATGTTGAGTAGAAGAAAGTTTGAGAGTAACGTTTCACTCTTGGGTTGGAGAGTTGCACAGAGTAGGGCTGGGATTGAGTTGCAAGACGGGTACCACGTGCCCTACGTAAAGGAGGTGGTATGCACTGGGATAGCTCTGAGGAACACTGATTATTATAGTAGCGATAGAATAGCGAGAGAGATGCAACATTGCGGCGGAGAGAGAGAGATTGCAGAGAGTTGGTGAGTGGACGGGAGTTAATAATACGAAAGGCCTTCCTTTCAACTTTGTCTAGGAGAGCGGTGTGAGAGGAACCTCCCCACACATGTGAACAATACTCAATACAAGGCCGCACTATGCCCCTGTACAGAGCAAGAAGCTGTGCAGGGAAAAAGAACCCCCTAAGGCGGTTGAGCACACCCAGCTTCTGGGAGGCTGCCTTAGCAAGACTGGTAATATGGTCCTTCCAAATGAGAGCAGAAGAAAAAGAGACACCAAGAATATTGAGAGAAGATGAAGGGTTGATTTTTGTATTGTTGAAGAATAAGGGATAGTCCGCTGGGAGATCCTGACGGGTAGATAGATGGAGAAATTGGGTTTTGGAAGCATTAAAGTTAACAAGGTTTTCTCTGCCCCAATTGGAAATAGTATTTAGATCAGAATTAAAGAGTTCTATGGCTTCATTACGTTTGTCGTTGAGGGATTGCTGGCTGGGGCGTTCTGAAAAACTAATGGAGTAGTGTAAGGTAGAGTCGTCTGCGTATGAATGGATGGGAATTAAGGTACAGTTAAGGAGATCATTTATAACAATTAGAAAGAGAATAGGAGATAGGACAGAGCCCTGAGGAACACCAGAGTTTATAGGGTGAGGAAGTGAACAATGGTCGTCCACAACCGCAGCTATGGAACGGCCGGAAAGGAAATTAGAGACAAAGGCACAGATGGAGGGATAGAAACCGAAGGAGGGTAGTTTAGAAATTAAAGATTTATGCCAGACTCTATCGAAGGTTTTCGATATGTCTAGTGCACTAGAAAAAGTCTCACCGAAGTCCCGAAAGAAGGATGACCAAGAGTTAGTAAGATATGAAAGAAGATCACCAGTAGAGCGACCCTTAAGGAAGCCATACTGGCGATCTGAGAGCAGATTATGAGAAGAGAAATGCTTAAGAAATTTGGAAGCAAGAATAGTTTCAAAACTTTAGAAAGACAAGAGATAAGAGCAATTGGACGATAGTTGGAGGGTTGAGAGCGGTCACCCTTCTTTGGGACAGGTTGAATGTGAGCAAACTTCCAGCATGAAGGGAAGACGTTAGAGGATAGACAGAGACGAAAGAGTTTGCCTAGGCAGGGAGTCAGCACGGAAGCACAGTTTTTGAGAACAACAGGAGGAACACCGTCCGGACCGTACGCCTTATTAGTGTTAAGCCCAGAGAGGGTAGAAAGTACATCTTTAGAAGAGATTAGGATATTAGGCATAAGTAAGAGAGAGGAGGGCGGAGAGGGAGGAATAGCACCGGAATCATCCAAGGTGGAGTTTCTAGCAAAAGTTTGAGCGAAGAGGTTAGCTTTGTCAGAGGAAGAAGTGATGGTTGTGCCATCAGAGTGGGAAAGGGGAGGGAAAGACGAGGAAGATAAATTGTTGGAGAGGTTTTTGGCTAGATGCCAGAAAGCTTGGGAAGAGCTAGAGTTGGATAGTTCAGTGCATTTATTATTGATGAAAGAGCGTTTGGCAAGTCGAAGAACAGATTTGGCTTGATTCCGGGCAGAAACATATGAAGAATGAGAGTCTTGAGTTTTAAGGCGTCGGTACGGTTTGAATGATTCCTCCTTATTGCGGACAGCAGTAGAACATGCGTGAGTAAACCAAGATTTTTTAGCATTAGTCTGAGAGAAAGAGAATGGAATGTATGCTTCCATGCCCGATAGGATTACCTCGGTAATGCGTTCAGCACTCTCCGAGGGTCCTCGGCCATGGAAGCAGAAATCATTCCCTGGGAAATCAAAGAAGTACTGCCGAAGAGCCTCCCAGTCGGCAGCGCCAAAGTGCCACAAGCGCCGCCGGCTAGGAGGATCGGGTGGCTGTACTGGAGAGATAGGACAGGTGACAGAGATAAGTTTATGGTCGGAGGAGCCCAAAGGAGAGAAAAGATCGACAGTATAAGAAGAAGGGTTAGAAGTTAGAAACAGGTCAAGAATGTTGGGCCGATCTCCGATGCGATCCGGGATACGGGTGGGTTGCTGAACTAACTGGTCTAGGTCATTTAGGATAGAAAAGACGAAGGCTTGTTCACCAGGTGGATCAGTAGTGTGAGAGGAGAGCCATTGGCGATGGTGAACGTTGAAATCTCCTAAGATGGAGATTTCTGAGAAAGGAGAAATGGATAGAATGTGTTCCACTGTAGAGTTTAGATAGTCAAAGAATTTAGGAAAGTTGGTAGAGTTAGGGGAAAGATAGACAGCACAGAAATATTTAGTAAGAGAATGACAGGAAAGTTTGAGCCATAAAGTTGAGAATTCAGAGAAGTCGAAATCGGGAACACGAGAGCAAGTGAGTTTGTTGTGCACATATGCACAACATCCGCCTTTGGCTTTGAAACTAGGATAGAGAAAGTAGGAGGATACAGAGAAGGGGTTGCTGGATGTTGCTACAGACACCTGGGTTTCGGTGAGGAAGAGAAGATCAGGTTTGTAGGAGGAGAGATGGTGCTCAACAGAGTGAAAGTTAGAGGAAAGTCCGCGAATGTTGCAGAAATTAATAGAAAGAGTAACAGGCCGAGGCCCAGGTAATTGTGTGGGGTCGTCAGGGGATGCATTAGCATTAGCATTAATTTATCTTGTCCTATGGCACCTAGATGGTTCAGATTTGTATGGCAACTGCTTTAGTATCCCACGCACCAATACCGATGGTTGGAAACTCTCCAAGTCCAGCCGCGTGCATGTGGGTGCGCGCGGGAGTGATTTTCCAATATTTTGCCTATCCATTTCCCCATGTTAATTGCGACATTCCACCGCCCCACAGGACCTCTAAATGACCTAGGTGAGCATTTTTTGGGGTTTTTCCCTCATTACTAACCAACCCCATGTGTTTTCAGGAAAACAAAAGCAAATGCCAACCTGCTGGTCCCTTGTTGCACATGTATTATAAATCAGCTGATGCTCAGCGGGTTAACTAGCGTTATGAATATGGTGTAATTCGTATATAAACTTATAGATATAAAATAGTGACCATATACTGTGACCTTGACATTTGACTAAAAAGAAAACATATATTTGAAAGGTCGTCACATTGACCAACTGAAATTGCCTGCACAATTTGGTGACAATATATTTAACAGTATATGAGGAGCTTAGGGAAAATGACGAACACTCTTGTTATGACCTTTGATCTTTACCTTTCACCTTAACTATTAAATTATATATATATATATATATATATATATATATATATATATATATATATATATATATATGATGTATGTGTTATTTAAGTAATAAGCAACTAACAGCCAGTTTAATGAAATTTGAGTATTTTTTTTTAATAAATAATACATGTTGACCTTTGACCTTTACCTGTGACCTTGTCCTTTATGTAAGAGTATATTTTGTTTGCATTGATGTTGCCCCAGAAAATCAAATAAGCATGTATAATATCATTAAAATCCATCAGATAGTTCCATATATATTAACCCTTTCAGGTTTTGGGGTTACTGTCTAGTATTTATATATATATAATTATCTTAATCTTATAATTACCTCTCCAAAATTAGTTGTCTGCCCACAACTCGCTCAAAGACAACTGCAGAGGTTGAAGTAATTAAACTAAAGGTTTCCAAACACCCCTGATGGTCAAAAGGTTTTAAAGTATCCCTGTAAGGACGCAATTACGTCCATAGGTTCGCGAAAGGGTTAATAGAATAATTGCCCTTGACCTTTGACCTATATCTTGACCTTTATTATATGTCTCAAAATGTATTATTTTCCTTTTTATTTAAAGTAAATTTCACCAAATTTAGTGGTTTGTTTGAAAAGTAAAGAAATTAGCATATTGACCTTTTATTTGCCCTTGATCTGACCTTGACCTTTGATATGGAATTGCATAGTTTTGTGTGTGACCTTTGACTAGGTATTCCGAATATACATGGTAAGCCTAGTGAGAATCAAACAGTATAAGAAATACTAGTAATAAACGTATGTTGACATTTGTCTTTGACCTTTGACCTTGCCCTTTAGAATATTTAATTCAAATTTGGTCATTAAGATATCAAGATTACCAGTAACTTGTATAGTGAAAATAAAGACATTTGTGATAAAAAACTAATAAAATATGAAATATTGTTCTTATTTTCAACCTTGACCTTTGACCTTAACCTTTAAGTTAAATGGAAACAACAATTTTGACTGACCTTCACAATGACCAAATGGATATACCTGTTAAATTCATCGAACGGTATAGGAGGAGTTTCCAGACAGACAGACGGACGGTGACTACGACGGACGAGGACAGACAAGCTGGCTGGTGGTGCACAGTATACGGGCGGAATCCGTGTGCGCGATACCAGCATAATGTCATCAAAGATACTGAGTGTAAGATTAGCATATCAATGTACATTACTTTACGCGTATACCATCGTATGTACATATAATACACTGATATACACATTCAAATACACGTTCACACATTCTTCAACATGTGCCTATACAGCATGTAACAAGTATATACTGTGTATATTGTGATCGCTATTTCTACATATATAATTACTTACAAACTTTTACACGTATCTCTTCCTACGTGAATTATATATTATAAAAATACATACCTAACAAAAAAACATAAATATGTGAACGGATGTACAGTCGGATGTCATAATCTCTAGCCCACTCATAAATATTTGAGGACTTCACTTATTTGTATTTATGGAAGCATATATCTGGAAACACATTTATGAATATAATTTTCTGTACATCTACTACAAAATTATATATACCATTTATTGAAAAGCAAGAACTGTCCAAAACATAATCTAGATAGCTATGATTGCATAAAGAAAAACATAAGCGGGTCCACGAATTTTTATGAGTGGGCTAGAGACTATGGTATCCGACTGTACGTACATACTAGGGTGGGAAACTTCAAACATGCATATCTAGACAATTAAATCCTTATATATAAACACTTACCCGTACACATAATGCTTTCCGGCATTAACGACATAACAGCACACATACAAAAGTGCTAGACATATCAGTACAAACATATCTGTCTATATAAATATTCACATAACTATACACATACAAACATGTGTGTATGTGTGTGTGTGTGTGTGTGTGTGTGTGTGTGTGTGTATTGTTGTTGTTTTTTCTGTGTGAGTGAGGGAGGCAAATGGCAGAACTGCCAATAGCGAGTGCCTCCCCCAAAGTTGAAAGAGTGACAGGGCCAAAATCAAGGGACGTTCGAGCCAAAATGCATGGACACACGGAGTTTGAAGCGTTTTAAGTCATAGGAAGTGGGAAAGACTGATTCTGGGAGAGAGTTATAGAGCTCAGCTGTTGAATGAAAGAAAGAATGAGAGTAACGTTTCACTCTTGGGTTGGAGAGTTGCACAAAGTAGGGGTGGGATTGTGTTGCAAGACAGGTACCACATGCCCTACATAAAGGAGGTGGTAAACACTGGGAAAGCTCTGAGGAACACTGATTATTATAGTAGCGATAGAATAGCGAGAGAGATGCAACATTGCGGCGAAGAGAGAGAGATTGCAGAAAGTTGGTGAGTTGACGGGAGTTAATGATACGAAAAGCCTTCCTTTCAATTTTGTCTAGGAGAGCGGTGTGAGAGGAACCTCCCCACACATGTGAGCAATACTCAATACAAGGACGCACTATGCCCCTGTACAGAGCAAGAAGCTGTGCAGGGGTAAAGAACCCCCTAAGGCGGTTGAGCACACCCAGCTTCTGGGAGGCTGCCTTAGCAAGACTGGTAATATGGTCTTTCCAACTGAGAGCAGAAGAAAAAGAGACGCCACGAGTATTAAGAGAAGATGAAGGATTGACTTTTGTATTGTTGAAGAATAAGAGATAGTCCGCAGGGAGTTCCTTACGGGTAGATAGATGGAGAAATTGGGTTTTGGAAGCATTAAAGGTAACAAGGTTTTCTCTGCCCCAATTGGAGATGGTAGTTAGATCAGAATTTAAGTGTTTTATGGCTTCATTCCGTTTGTCGTTGAGGAATTGCTGGCTTGGGCGTTCTGAAAAACTAATGGAGTAGTGTAAGGTTGAGTCATCTGCGTAAGAATGGATGGGAGTTGAGGTGCAGTTGAGAAGGTCATTTATAAAAATTAAAAGGAGAATAGGAGATAGAACAGAACCTTAAGGAACACCGGAGTTTATAGGGTGAGGAAGTGAGCGATGGCCGTCCACAACCGCAGCTATGGAATGGCCGGAGAGGAAATTAGAGACAAATGCACAGATGGAGGGATAGAAACCGAAGGAAGGTAGTTTAGAAATTAAAGATTTGTGCCAGACTCTATTGAAGGCTTTCGATATGTCTAGTGCAATAGAAAAAGTCTCACCGAAGCCCCGAAAGGAGGATGACCAGAGTTAGTAAGATATGAAAGAAGATCACCAGTAGAGCGACCCTTAAGGGGAGGTATTTACTTTGTTCCCTAGACCTCCATCAAGCTAAAAATTATACCCCCTTGAGTCCCTTTCAAGAAATCCCGGCCGAAGACCGGTTCCTCTTAAATTACAGGCTCGCTATCGCTCGCCAGGATAAAATCGACACCTGAATGGCACGAAAGGTCTTATTAAGGGGTGAAAGTTCTTAAAATCGCTAAACTAATGGGGCAAACATTTTATAATATGAAAAGCAATGGGGCTAAACATGAGGGAGAAAGTGGTCAAGAAAAAAATCCCTCAAGTGGAGACCTCCCCTTAAGGAAGCCATACTGGCGATCTAAGAGCAGATTATGAGAAGAGAAATGCTTAAGAAATTTGGGAGCAAGAATAGTTTCAAAAAACTTTAGAAATACAAGAGATGAGAGCAATTGGACGATAGTTGGAGGGTTGAGAGTGGTCACCCTTCTTTGGGACAGGTTGAATGAGAGCAAACTTCCAGCATGAAGGGAAGACGTTAGAGGATAGACAGAGACGAAAGAGTTTGCCGAGGCAGGGAGTCAGCACGGAAGCACAGTTTTTTAGTTCAACAGGAGGAACACCGTCCGGACTGTACGCCTTATTAGTATTAAGCCCAGAGAGGGTAGAAAGTACATCTTTAGAAGAGATTAGGATAATAAGCATAAGTAAGAGAGAGGAGTGTGGAGAGGGAGGTATAGCACCGGAATCATCCAACATGGAGTTTCTAGCAAAAGTTTGAGCGAAGAGTTTAGCTTTGTCAGAGGAAGAAGTGATGGTTGTGCCATCAGAGTGGGAAAGGGGAGGAAAAGACGAGGAAGAGATTTTGTTGGAGAGATTTTTGGCTAGATGCCAGAAAGCTTGGGAAGATCTAGAGTTGGATAGTTCAGTGCATTTAATATTGATGAAAGAGTGCTTGGCAAGTCGAAGAACAGATTTGCCTTGATTCCGGGCAGAAACATAGGAAGAATGAGTCTTGAGTTTTAAGGCGTCGGTACCGTTTGAATGCTTCCTCCTTATTGCGGACAGCAGTAGAACATGCGTGAGTAAACCAAGATTTGTTAGCATTAGTTTGAGAGAAAGAGAGTGGAATGCATGCTTCCATGCCCGATAGGATTACCTCGGTAATGCGTTCAGCACTCTCCGAGGGTCCCCGGCCACGGAAGCAGAAATCATTCCATGGGATATCAAAGAAGTACTGCCGAAGAGCCTCCCAGTCGGCAGCGCCAAAGTGCCACAAGCGCCGCCGGCTAGGAGGATCGGGTGGCCGTACTGGAGAGATAGGACAGGTGACAGAGATAACTTTATGGTTGGAGGAGCCCAAAGGAGAGAAAAGATCGACAGTATAAGAAGAAGGGTTAGAAGTTAGAAACAAGTCAAGAATGTTGGGCCGATCTCCGAGGCGATCCGGGAGGGTTGCTGAACTAACTGCTCTAGGTCATTTATGATAGAAAAGACGTAGGCTTGTTCACCAGGTGGGTCAGTAGAGTGAGGGGAGAGCCATTGGCGGTGGTGAACGTTGAAATCTCCTAAGATGGAGATTTCAGAGAAAGGAGAAATGGATAGAATGTGTTCCACTGCAGAGTTTAGATAGTCAAAGAATTTGGGAAAGTTGGTAGAGTTAGGGGAAAGATAGATAGCACAGAAATATTTAGTAAGAGAATGACAGGAAAGTTTGAGCCATAAAGTTGAGAATTCAGAGGACTCGAAATCGGGAACACGAGAGCAAGTGAGTTTGTTGTGCACATATGCACAACATCCGCCTTTGGCTTTGAAACTAGGATAGAGAAAGTAGGAGGATACAGAGAATGGGCTGCTGGATGTTGCATCAGACACCTGAGTTTCGGTGAGGAAAAGAAGATCAGGTTTGTAGGAGGAGAGATGGTGTTCAACAGAGTGAAATTTAGAGGAAAGTCCGCGAATGTTGCATAAATTAATAGAAAGAGTAACAGGTCGAGGTCCAGGTAATTTTGTGGGGTCGTCAGGGGAAAGTGTGTGTGTGTGTGTGTGCGTTTTGCAGTGAGTGAAGTAATGCATGTCAGAGGGGACGGGTTAGTGTGGTTGATGATAAAAGGATTGAAGAATGATTGATGAGGTGAAGGCCTTAGAGTGAATTGATTATGTTGAGAGTGGTGGATAGGTGAATTTGCTAAGTAATGGTGGTGGTGGTGGTGGTGGTGATGATGGTGATGTTAATGGTGATGTTGTTGGTGGAAGTGATGTTAGCGGACGTGGTGATGGTGGTGTGTAGAAAGATAAAAGGTGAAGATGATAGTTGAGAGAGAGAGAGAGAGAGCGTTATGGTGGAGAAGATGGTGGTGTCGTGAGGTCGAGTGGGGGAGATTGATGGTGATGGAGAGAGAGGAGTCATGTTTCTGTCTGGTGCTGGTGGAGTTTTTGTTGCAGGTTTTAGGTATATTGTTGTTTGTGGTAATGGTGGTTGTTGTTGTTGTTAGATACTGTTATATTAAGGGGTAGTCACCGTTTTTTTGTATCTTTCTCTCCCTTTCTCTCTTTCCCTGGCTTGTATCCATTCGGCATCATTCAGCCAACTGTTTTAAGACTTTTATCCCCATCCAGGTGTCGATTTTTTCCTGGCGAGCGATAGCGAGCCAGCATTGTATAGAGAAATCCGGCTTCGCCGGAGACATTTTTCTATCGAAAAATTTACAAATTTAGCTTGCTGTCAAAACAACAATATACAATATATATGGTGGCTCGCTACCATTCGCCAGGAAAATATTGACACCTGGAGGGGGGTAAACGTCTTAAAACAGTAGGCTGAATGGGGCCGAATGGATACAAGCCAAAGAGAGAGGGAGAGAAAGAGAAAAAAAGCGAAGTGGTGGTGAACATTATTGTGTTTGTGGATCGTATATGGTGGTGGTGGTGGTGGTGATGATGATAACGATATGTAATAACGGTGGTAGTTTGGGTTTTTGTTCACGTGAAGTTTGTATACAGTGATGCTGGTGTTGAAATGGCAAAGGTTGGGATACAATTAACCCTTTGAGTACCAGCGACGTATGTTTTATTATATTCTAACCATATTTAGACGATATTAGGCAGCTTGAGAAGGATCTGTGATAGTTAAAAGGGTTGGTTGCGATAGTTTGAAGCCTTATTATTGCTAGAGGTCCTTCCTAAGCTGAATACTATACTCTAATCATTGCCAGAATATAATTAAAAGGAAGTCACTGGTACTGGACGGGTTTAGCTTCATTGATAAGAACGGCTGAATGAAAATAGTTTTTGTTAACCTTGTTTGATTATGAGAGGTTCATCCCAAGCTCGAAAAATTGTCTCGTGGAATATTTAATAAAGCACAAAAGGATTCGTAGTGAATTATTAAGGAACATGTAGATAATCAGGAACACATGACGTAAAGAGAAGGCAAAGAGATTTAAGACAAACAAAATAGTAGTTATTTTTTAACGTGTTATCTCGGTTGGGTTAGCAATCCTCCACTGTAAACAATCTAGATTCGAACAAATTGCCTGAGTATATGGAGGCGGTTCATTCGTGTCCACATCTTCAAGGATCAAAGTGTATGGAAATAAATAGATAAAATACACAATATTTATCCTACATAACAAATAACTGACCTATTGAATTAAGTTTAAGAAAGTTAGTATTATCTACTGCTAATGTAAATTTCACTAATTGTTATTACAGAGCGGAGAAAACTGCAGAATTCAAGAAAGTTCCAAAGATAGCAACAAAAAATAAGTTGATCTATAAAAGAAGCTTGAACATCTACGAACACTGAAGCACACGAGGAAACAGAATAATTCAAGAAGATCCGAAGATACCAACAAAAATACAGAGCAAGAAAGTACAACTCATTATAGAAGTTAGAGAAGTAAGTCATTCTGAAGGATGCATAAAGTTATCAAACAAAATAAATAAAACAAAATATAATAAACACACACGCACAGCAAGAAAGAAGAATGACCAGAACTGAGGAAACTAAAGCCAAACCAGACGGGTGGAAGAGCTGTTGTGGAAGTTACAAGAAAACCCACAATCAGGATAACAACACAGCAAGACAAAATCGTTAAAGGGGGTGACCCGGTTTTTTCCACTCCTTTTTTTCTGGCTTGTATTAATTCGGCCCCATTCAGCCTGCTGTTTTAAGACGTTTACCCCCATTCAGGTGTCAATATTTTCCTGGCGCGCGGTAGCGAGCCAGCATATATATATTTTCTTTCAGGCAGGTGAGATTAAAATAATAGGCACAGTTTGCATTATTGGGTTTTTTATTGATACTCTCAATTTTTCGTATAGTTTTTCTGGTATTTTCAGGAAGTTGGTAAAGGAGGTTTGCAAATGGTTCCGAGGTTTCAATGGGCGCAGCCATCATTATCAAGGAGAAGTGAAGTGAGAAGGCGATAAGTCGAGTTTATATAGGCGATACAAGATCAAGAGAGGGATTATTGTGTGCTAGCTGCACGCTGGTTGGCTAACCTAAGACTAGCTCTGGTAGGCTGGCCGGACGCAGGAGTGGGCGGGGCCTCTGCGTCGTTCGTATGTGTGTGTGGAGGGGGCATTCCTGGGGGCATCATGGGGGGCCTCGCTGTGGAAGGGCGTGCCGAGGGTAGGATCTGGCTGTATTCCGCTTGTGTGTTTAAAGTAGGTTGGTATGTTTGTATATATATAGCTTCAAGAATGAATAGGCGGTGTGAGTCTATTTTTTTATCAAGAATAGAGGTGTGTTTATCTAAGTCGGGTCTGGTGAGTTCCTGATGGTGTGGGGATGTGTGGTAGTGGTCTTTGATAGCTCCGGCTTGAAGGTGGAAGGTAAGGCGACGTGACAGACGAATCCTTGTCAAACCGACATTAAGTGTGAGGTCCACAGTCCTCACTGTTACAGGTGTGTCGGTAGATGACATGGTCCTCTTGTGACGGTTTCTTAGCGGTAGCCGGGCTGTTGCGAATGACTAGTTGTGATGTTAGACCTCCCAGAAACAGCCCTGAAGACGTTGCTGGAAATATGCACCAAAGAGGCGCCCTTCACCTGCCCGCGAGGTGACATGTATCAGCAGATTGATGGTGTGGCAATGGGCAGTCCCCTAGGAGTCTTCTTTGCCACTTTTTACATGGGCACCATCGAAGAAGAGCTCCTGACTACCAACCGCCCCTCCGTCTACTGCAGATATGTGGACGACATCTTCGTGCGTGTGAAGGACCCACAGCAGCTACGTGACCAACAACGATTCATCGCCTCTTCCAGTCTAAACTTCACCTTCGAGGAGTCCTCTAACGGTCATCTCCCCTTCCTTGATGTCCTCGTAAACAACAACAACACCTCAGGCTTTACCACCACTGTCTACACCAAACCCACCAACAACGGATTATGTCTCAACGGCGAAAATGAATGCCCCCAGCGATATTTACGATCCACCATCGCCGCCTACGTCAGGAGAGCCCTATCACACTGCACCTCCTGGCGAGACACTCACAAGGAACTCGAGAGGCTCACCCAGGTGCTTGTAAACAATGGGTACAGTAACTCGGACATCGCCCACACCATCAACAAACACCTTGAAACATGGTACAAAAACGACATGCCTACTAATACAAACACTGAATACATAAAAATCTACTATTAAAAACCACATGTCCTCAGATCACAAGACAGACGAAAACATAATGAGAGACATTATCAGCAACAACGTTAAAACTACGAACCCTGACCAACACCTTAAACTCACCATATACTACAAATCGAGGAAAACATCACAACTAGTCATTCGCAACAGCCCGGCTACCGCTAAGAAACCGTCACAAGAGGACCATGTCATATACCGACACACCTGTAACAGCGAGGACTGTGGACCTCACACTTATGTCGGTTTGACAAGGATTCGTCTGTCACGTCACCTTACCTTCCACCTTCAAGCCGGAGCTATCAAGGACCACTACCACACATCCCCACACCATCAGGAACTCACCAGACCCGACTTAGATAAACACACCTCTATTCTTGATAAAGAAATAGACTCACACCGCCTATTCATTCTTGAAGCTATATACTGTATATACAAACATACCAACCTACTTTAAACACACAAGCGGAATACAGCCAGATCCTACCCTCGGCACGCCCTTCCACAGCGAGGCCCCCCATGATGCCCCCAGGAATGCCCCCTCCACACACGCAGACGAACGACGCAGAGGCCCCGCCCACTCCTGCGTCCGGCCAGCCTACCAGAGCTAGTCTTAGGTTAGCCAACCAGCGTGCAGCTAGCACACAATAATCCCTCTCTTGATCTTGTATCGCCTATATATACTCGACTTATCACCTTCTAACTTCACTTCTCCTTGATAATGATGGCTGCGCCCATTGAAACGACGGAACCATTTGCAAACCTCCTTTACCAACTTCCTGAAATTACCAGAAAAACTGTACGAAAAATTGAGAGTATCAATAAAAAACTCAATAATGCAAACTGTGCCTATTATTTTAATCTCACCTGCCTGAAAGAAAATATCCTCCCTGGCTACACTAATATAAAAAAAAAAAAAAAAAAAAAAAATATATATATATATATATATATATATATATACAGTATAAATATATATATATATATATATATATATTTGTGTTTACAGCAAGCTAATTTTGTACATTTTTCGATAGAAAAATGTCTCCGGCGAAGCCGGATTTCTCCATACAATCGACCACTGGATGGGGATAAACGTTTTAAAACAGTTGGCTGAATGGGACCGAATGGATATAAGCCAGAGAAAGAGAGAAAAGGAGAGAAAGAGAAAGAAAAAAAAAACAGGAGACCCCACTTAAATACAAAAAATGGAAGTATACCAGATGGACGAGCCAACCCGCCCGCTGCCGCCAATATATCATCAGCTCGACGCAGACAGTGCCAGACTTTTTTGTTTTGTTTTTCTTGTTTGGCTAAATGGATTCAGAATGTGAGTAAGTGAAGGATAACTGTCAAACAACAAATGTTCACCGTGTGTGTGTGTGGGGGGGGGGGGGGGGTCTGTCCCCCTCCCCCCTGGTGTGAGAGGACAACAAAAAATAGCTTGAACCTATTCTGGCACCCCCCTTAATATGCATGCCACCTATGGGCTCTTCATCTGGAAAACAGTGTTGGTGGGGGGATTCCGCCCCCCCCCCCCTAACCCTATTTGTGAGAGAGAGAGAGAGAGAGAGAGAGAGAGAGTTATATGAAGGGAAATTAAGCTGCGATAGAGAGGAAACAATATCACAACTAAGCTCATAGTAGTGGAGCCTGCTCATACATTATACTATTAACATTCTTCTCTTAATTGATGACCCCTGTACTATCTGTAATATTAAGAAATGCATCCAATATTAGTATATTGGAAAGAACAAGTGTGTCTCAATAATATAAAGGTGGTCATGTGTCGTATATCGTTGTCTCGTTGAGATACTTTGAACTGCCTTCGATTTCCAGAAGCCCTTCGAAAGCTGAATATAATCGTCAAGTACCATATCAATAGCAACGTCGTATATCAAAAAGGTTAAGAAGAGAGTAAGAGGAAGTAAGAAAGGTCTGACATAAAGTAGAGCTATTCACATTATCACCAAACTACCAATGAACTTGCACATATACCTAGTTAATGAAATCAATTAATATATTTGGTACTTCAAGGATTCGAACCTATGATACTCACACCAGATAACATAACTATAACCATCCTGTGATGAATGAACATATGTTTACTCATCCCAACACTCTCTCAAAAAATAATGGTGATGTATATAATCGGTGTTATTTAACCTGGCGGTAAATTGAATCCTTTATCAGCTGGTTAATTGAAAACTTGTAGGAACAATATGAAACTGCTGTGCCTGTGCATCATGCTATTGTCAAGTTTTCGTAATTACGAACATATTTCGCTTCAAAATCTTCGTTATAACTGAGGAATCAGGATGAGAACCTGCAATATACCAACTGAAAATATATGGTCTATAGATTTTACAGTCAAGTAATTTTCGGACTGAGTATAATCAAATAACTCTCTCTCTCTCTCTCTCTCTCTCTCTCTCTCTCTCTCTCTCTCTCTCTCTCTCTCTCTCTCTCTCTCATACACACACCAAAAAATGTCATCGTATACTGCGAGTGAAACCGACTATATAACTGACTCGGTTTTATATCAAAGGATAAAAGGTCCGAAGCTTTAGGGAAAAGGACAATAACACGCAATTCAACACAACTGAATTTCCGATGATAATACACCTTAAATCTAACAAAATGTGGCCATGCAACGGAAGGAAGCAATATGGGAACCACTACATTAAACCTGAGAATTATTGGCCCAGACTAATATCATCTAATATATATACTAATATATATACAGTATATGATCAACATGAGTTTATATAGTCTTGCATGTAAAGAACTTGGCAATCGGGTAAACATATTGAAAGGACAATTTTATAATCTATGCGCACACACACTTATTGTACATGCATATAACCACACACACACACACACAGTTAATTTGCCGCATGCGAAAACAAATAGTTGATACAGCTGTCTGACAAAGGAGTACAAGTGGAGTCTAGCAACAACAGGTCTAGGGGTCACTCGAGGTTGCTTGCCCTCTAAATCACGGCTGTTCAAAGTGTCCAACAGTGGTTCAGAGTGGGTAAAGGACAATTGGAAAGGGAAGCACTGCTTTATGACCAATGTCCTTGGCAGGGTTAGGAGATGTTAGTAGGAACAACTTGGGTTAATAACATATCACAAGTGATCCTCGATGTATCTGAGAAAAAGGTAATTAATTTACAAATGCAATCAGTCGTGGGTTTCAGACAAGGTGCTTATCTAAGCGATGTTTAAAGGAGTCAACGGTGATGCAGTCTATAACATCTCAAGGAAGCCCATTCCACAAGTTCACAATACAATTCTTAGAATAGTGCGAGTATAAAATTGACAATAATTTTGCAACCATTTCCGCGCGTGTAGTTTGATTGGTTGATCGTAAAGTACTTATTACAGTTCATATTGTCGATGCCTTTGATGATTTTGAAGACTTGAATTAGGACACCTCTTAATCTGCCCTGGGTTAAAGGAAATAAACTAAATTATCTAAGACGCTCCTCGTATGGGTTGTTTCTTAGAAATGGATAAATGCACTGAATTTCGGTGTGAGCATCCTAGGTTCAAATCCCTGGACTGCCACATGTATTTGTTGATTTCATTAATTGAGTTTAGGAGTAAAGTCGGTTGGTGGAGGGAACATAATAATTCATTCAGGTTCAGGGGTAATTTATAGAGAGGCCTTCCTTAGGGTTAAGGCCCCATTAATTACTCCTTCCATTCATCTATCCATAGCCTATGATAGCGCAGTTGGAATAATATGTGTACATGCTTAGATTGATATGCAGGATTCGAAACTGCATAATAAATCGTAGGTTGTCCACCATTCTTTAACTGTCTTCGTAGCGCAACGGATAAATGCACTGAATTTCGGTGTGACCATCCTAGGTTCGAATCCCTGGACTGCCACATGTATTTGTTGATTTCATTAATTGAGTTTAGGAGTAAAGTCGGTTGGTGGAGGGAACATAATAATAGGTATAATTTTGGTAACTCTACGTTAAACTCGTTCAAGTTTATCGATATCTTTTTGGTAGTAGGGGCACCAGAATTGAACGCAATATTCCAGAAAAGGACGAACTAGGGAATTGTATAGTGTGAGGATTACATGTTTGGATTAATGCTCGAATGACCTGCCTATAAAGCCAATTATTTGATTTGCCTTCTTAACAAATTCTGAACATCGTTGACTGGGTTTTAGGTTACTCGATATTGTTACTCCCAAATCAGTTTCTCTGTCTACACTCTTAAGGTGAGGACCTTTCATTGAATAGTTGCTTTCTCATTTCGGGTCCCGATTTGGAGTACTTTACATTTATCTGCATTAAAACTAATTTGCCAAATCTTGACAGCTTATCTACGTATTGTATCTTCTACATGTTCGTTTGAGTGTACAGTATTTGCAATTTTTGTATCGTCTGCAATCTTTGAGATTGTACAAGGTGAGGCCCTTATCTATGTCATTTATATAAACTATCTTGAAGGTTACACACTACTAAACTCTAAACAAAGTTTGTAATTCTTTTGGTCAGTTTGCACTGATTGAATTGGAGGTTTGTATATTAAAGCTAGTGTTACTTTAGTTCCCTGATTATTTTACAAGAGTACAGAAGATATTTCGACATTCAAAATTTGAGATTTTGACATTAAGACGGGACTAAGACTTTCTTGATAACAAATGGAACGCCTCTTCCAATTTTATTGATCAGACTTTTCTCAAACATTATATAACTGGGAAGTGTATATTCTGCTAAAAAATCTGTCTTCCGTATTTAACTTGTAAATGGTAGTTCATACATTCCCGCCAAGCCAAGGTATTTGGTTCTTTTCTGACGAAAATCGTCATAGTACCATATATATAATGATAACTTATCTATATAAGCTTTTTTTGCTTTTGTTGTGAGCATATGAACATTTAAGAGCAATAAAAGAAGTGGGAATAGCATTTGTGGGGTGAAAAAGACATATTATTGCCGCAAGGTCTTATCAGAAGGCGAGAGCTGGAGCGGAGTATATGCACCCTCTCCGAGCTCTCAAGCGACACTGATGGCTCTGAGTAAAAGCCTCTGTATTGCAAGGATCTCTAGTTGCCTCACTCGTGTTAGAGAGATCGGGTGAGGGATATTCACGCCAAAAATTACCCGATAAAAGGGGGAATAAGAGGAAAAATAGCTGATAATTGAGGAGGGGGGAAAAGGGGGGGGGGAAGGAGTTGGGACACATATGTAGGAGTGGTAGCAAGTAATGGAGGGGAATTATCTCAAATTGCTTTATTTTGATTGCCACTGGTGTGTTTTCTAAGTTTTGTTTTATGCTCTGGATCTATTGAGAATAGTTGCATTGCACCAAAACAAGCTCTATTGAGAACGGTCACTGTTTATGGCTTAACCAAGATTCTGTAATACCGAATATATCATAATTTTCTGTAAACACAATTTACTCTAGATCCGAAAATGCATTGCGTATGCTACGAGCATTTGCATAGAGTATGTTTAGAGAAAGAGAGTTTCATTTAATTGACTGCACATTTTCCGAGTTTCTGCCCTGCCTAGCTGCACACGATCGACCCAGTTTTGTCCAAAAATCCTTTACCGCATCATTCAGCAGACGACAAAAACGTGCTGCCCTACCTGGTTCAGATGAACACCATCTCTTGAAAACAAATTCTCATCTTGGTAGAAGTCGTCCCAGGTCACATAGGAGAGAGAGGGAGAGAGAGAGTTGATGATGTAGCTGTCTGGTGGAGCAGTCGGAGTGAATAATGAGTTGAGTGATGGAGATTGGTGGGGAGAGGGTGGAGGAGGGAGAGAAGGGGAGGTACGGGAGGATATGGTGAAGGGAGAAGAACGCAAGAAGTGAGAAGGAAGTGAGAATTGAGAAGAGGGTACAACAGGAGAGAGAGAGAGAGAGTGAGACTCTAACATTCACTTATAACAAAGATGAGAGGCAAGCCACCGTCACTCGTATCAACAATGCCTTACATAGTATCACCTCTTGGGCAAAACGCTGGCAAGTGAACCTTGCTCCAGAGAAAACTCAAGTAATGCTAATCTCTCGGAGACAAGATATTCCAACATATACACCACCATATATTCAGCTTGATGGGAGGAAGGCTCAGATGCAGTCAAGTGACAATTCTAGGAGTAAAATTTAATGATAATCTGTCTTTCACCAGCCATGTTAAGGACATCACAAAGAATGCTGCATGGAAACTTGGTTGCATTCGACGTATATCACATCTCCTCCATGGACTCTAAAGGTGTTGCTACTCTGTATAAGTCTCAAGTTCGTCCATTGATGGAATACTCTCCACTTGCATGGTCATCATGTCCCCCCTCATACTTGAAACTTTTGGACCAAATACAGAAAAGAGCTGAACACTTGATCCAACTCAAAAAACAAGAACATCATGCCCCCAGGTTTCAGCCTCTACAACAGCATCGGAATGTGGCAGGTTTATGTGTAACATATAAAACCCCAAAAATGCACACTCCGCACCTAACAGCCTTACATCTACAACCTGCCCAACCAACATCATATGCAATAAGAACCACATCCACAACGTACCATCAGGTCAGTGTTCCATTTGCTAGGACAGAACACTACCTTCGTTCCTACTTACCAAAGTACGCATGACTGTGGAATCACCTGGTTCAGCACACTGACCTGCATCACTTAACCTCACTACAACAGTTCAAGTCTGAGGTTAATAACTGGCTCATGAATATCACAATTCCGTATTAAATGTTGGTAATATAATTATTAATTATCATACTTCATAAAGAGGGAGAACAGGAGAGCAGTGGAAAGACGACTAGGGGGGTTCGACCTGGAAGTTATGGAGGAAGTGGAGGAGATGAGCAAGGTGTTTAAGGATGAGATCTGTGCAGCATGTGAGGAGGTGTGAGGAGAAGAGGGAGGGGAGTGAAAGGTACAGCATGGTGGACAGAAGAGGTAAGAATAGCTGTGGAAGAAAAGAAGAAAGCATATAGAGAGTGGTTGGGTAGTAGAGGGAATGAAGATTCCGAGAGGCAGAAACGAGCGAGGTACGTGGAGAGTAAGAGGGTGGTGAAGAGAGTAGTGAAGGAAAGTAAGAGAAGAGTAGATGAGGAATTTGGAAGGAATCTGAGTGTAAAATGGAGGGAGAGTAAGAAACTGTTCTGGAAAGAAGTCAAGAAAGTTAGGGAAGGTAGCAAGGGAAACAGTAAGGGTGTGAAAGATAAGAATGGGAGAATGCTAGCCGAGAAGCAAGAGAGAGTCGAAAGATGGAGGGAGTACTTCAGTGAGTTGCTAAATGAAAGGAATGAAGAGCCAGCAAACATAGCTGGATATGGTATGGGAGGGAGAAGAAGAGAAGTAGTGGAGGAGGAGGTGGGGATCAGGAGGTCAGAAGTGTGGGAAGCCATGAAAAGAGTGAAGTTGGGGAAAGCACCAGGAACAGATGGAGTGTGTGGGGAAATGTTGAGGTATGGTGGTGAGATAGTGATAGAATGGGTATGGAAAATGTGCAAACTAGCATGGGAGAAGGGGAGTGCACCCGATGACTGGAAGACTGGCATAATAGTCCCCCTATATAAGGGCAAAGGGGAAAGAGGAGTGTGTGGTAACCACCGAGGAATATGTCTTCTAAGCGTAGTAGGGAAGGTATACAGTAGGGTAGTGATTGAGAGAGTGAGAGTGAGAACGGAGAAATGGATAGGCGACGAGCAGGGAGGTTTTAGGAAGGGAAGAGGATGTGTAGATCAGATTTTTACCCTGAATTGTGTTGTGGAGAAGTATCTGGAGAAGAAACAAAAGGTGTATGTTGCCTTTATGGACTTAGAGAAGGCCTATGACAGAGTGGATAGAGAAGGTTTGTGGAAAGTACTTAGAATATACGGAGTAGAGGGCAAGTTGCTGAAAGCAGTGAAGAGCATGTATGAGGGTGCAAAGGCGGCAGTACGTGTGGAGAGTGAGCAGAGCGAGTTCTTTGACCTGAATGTTGGTTTGAAACAGGGGTGTGTGATGTCCCCGTGGTTGTTTACTGTATATATGGATGGAGTTATGAAAGAAATACTATCAAGAGCAGTGGATGTTGGTGTATCGCTGAAAAGGGAGGGAATTGAGTGGAAGCTACCTATACTGCTGTTTGCGGATGATCCAGTTCTGATGAGTGATAATGAATGGGAGTTGCAGGGTCTGGTAAATGAGTTTGGAACAGTGTGCGAAAAACGGAATTTGAAGGTAAATACGGGGAAGAGCAAGGTTATGGTCTTCGAAAGGGGTGAAGTCACAGAGTGTGAGGTGAAGCTGAACGGTCAGGCTATGGAGATCGTCAACTCTTTTAAGTATCTGGGCAGTGTGTGAGTAAAGATGGGACTATGGATGAAGAGGTGCGGGAGAGGGTACAACAGGGGAAGAGGGTTGTAGGAACGCTAAAAGCAGTAACAAGAAATAGGGTGGTCAGTATGGAAGTGAAGAAGTCCTTGCATGACAGTGTGGTAATCCCGACACTGACTTACGGAAGCGAAGCATGGACGTTGGTTGAGAGACTCGGACCAAGAGTGAGAGCAGTGGAAATGAATTACTTAAGGAGTGCGTGCGGAGTTACATGGAGGGATAGACAGACTAATGAGGAAGTAAGAAGGAGGTGTGGTGTGGAGGTAGATGTGCTGGAAAGTGTGAAAAGGAACAACTTGAGATGGTTCGGCCATATGGAACGTATGGAAAGCGAGAGAATGACTAAGAGGGTGTAGGAGAGCGAGGTGGAGGGACAGAGGGGGAGAGGTAGACCGAATATGAGGTGGAAGGATGGAGTGAGGAACTACATGAACGAAGGCGGTGCTGGTTGGGGGGAGGGGCGTCGACTGACTGGGGACAGAGGTGCATGGGGGCGGTTCGTTCGTGGCCACCCCTTCGGGGATCACGGCGTCAGGCAATAGATAGATAGATAGATAGATAAAGAGGGATTTTATATAAAATATATACTGGTATATATTTTATATAAATCTATCAATGCTATATATTTGTTTGCATTTTAAATGTGTTTCGCTATAGATAATTCCACGTATCATCACTGGAATTTTAGCTGTACGAACAGCATAATTATAATGTCGTAATGTTTAAAAACAAAACAAAAGTGAGAGAGACCCACCCCTGGAGGACTAAAGCAGATTTTCAGATTAACGTCTGGTTAATTCTATCTGTTGGTCGAAGATTTTTATTTTCATTTACGCATGTACCAATTTTGTTGTTGGTGTGTATATGTAAAATATGTATAACTAAATCATGGTTGATGGAGTTGAAGAATACATGGATTAAGGACAATGAAAACAGAATTTCAAGACTAAAAATCATAAATATATATATATATATATATGAGAACTAGGAACTCTCTCTCTCTCTCTCTCTCTCTCTCTCAGTAGGCATGTGTAAAACAAGAGTTTGCAAGTAAAATGAGAGTAGCATGTTCTGAAAATGGAAGCCCATGAACACAAACAACTAGTATAATAGAATATTCGACCAAGGATCAGAAACACTGGAACATAAACCAGATGTATTACTACCTCATCCGACTCCTGAAAGGGCTAGTGTGGGTTTCTTATATATATTTGATTATGCATGTTATTTTGAATTAATGTTTAGACATTTTATTGTCTTGCCAGTTTCACCTAATGTGCAGGTTCACAACCGGTAAGCAGATATATATCGTCATCTGATGGAAACTTCTTGTAATCGCCAAACTGACAGGGCGAATCGCCTTAAACTTGACAAACTAATTGGGCGAAACATGGTCTGTTAAAAATTATGACCCAGGTATAAATTGACTTAAGGGGAGACGGTCATTTTTCTGGTCCCCTTTCTCCCGAGTGCTTAGTCCCATTAGTTTTGAGATTTGTAGACGTTTGGCACATTTGTTTGGTGATTTTAAGACCTTTCATCCCATTTCGTTATAAATTTTAAGACGTATCGTGCCATTTATTGGAATGGAATTTGTGCTGTACCTAGTTTCAGTGCATTACCACAGCACACCGAAATGCCAAAACAAAATACCCTCATTGTTCCCTGATTAAATAGCACTGTAAGAATATTCCCATATTCAAAATATGCTACTGGGGGGCAATGCCTAGTGAGTTAATTGCTCAATAGGTGGCATTCTGAGAGTGAGGGTCCGAGCCTGGGGAGTGAGACTGTGAAGCGCAGAGGCGAAGCAGCTTCAGAGATGGAATTGGGTTCGAGCCGTGAATAGGTGCTTCGCATGTCTCACTCCCTAGACTGGAACAAGACCTCACGGGCCTCACCGTGTTCAGCGGTAGTGTGTAAAGGCTATCAGCCTATGCCCGAGAGGGAGTAGTGGAATATAGAAAAAAACAAAAAATTAGGTGTCGATTTTTTCCTGGCGAGCGACAGCAAGCCTGTAATTATAAGAGGAACTGGCCTTCGGCCGGGAAAATGTTCTACCAAAAAAAGTACACATTTATCTTGAGGGGGGTCATGGATATTTTTCTAAGTTTGAGGGATGTCTAACGAGGAAACTAATAAATTATGAATGAATGCATAACCAAAACAAAAAAAACAGTCAGTGTCCCCTTAAGCCGATATCACGAGAAGTTTTGATTCAGCAAGGCTAAACCAATGGGAGGCGATTTTTTTTTTTTTTTTTTTTTTTTTTTTTTTTTTTACCCAAGGTGGGTCTAAGATGGAAAGGAAGAAGTTTGGGGAGGAAGAGGGCAACATGAGGAAATATGAAAGAAAGTAGTAGATTAAAAGTAGGCGGGCAAACCACCTTGCCTTTGTTAGGATAGAGTAAGGATTTATTTATTTAAGAGTTGGTGATAAGGATGTTATTTTATTTGTCTATCATTTTATTATGTTAGGGAAATTTACATGGTTGCTGAGGGCCTAACTAAAGAACATTATTTTCTTAGAGTTTGCTTTGCATAAAATTCTTGATCTATCAAATTCTATGTCTGCTTAAGTGAGTTGGTATTTACTAGTTTTAAAGGCTAACTAATTTATAAGATTATTACTATAGAAAAGTTTCAGGGTATTTTTGCTTCATCTGAGCAGGTGTTAATTTATCGAAATGTGAATTATATTCTGCATATTTGCTGTATGTTTGTGGTGGTTTCCTGGTTGTTGATTTGGTGGTTGTATCACTGGCAGTTTTCACCTTCACAGCTGGAGGTGTCGGAACTGGAGCACATGACACCTTCACAACTTGGCATTCAACAGTTTATTCTATTTTGTATGCAGGGAGGTTAAGGGAGCTCATCTCGCTTTTTTTCTCTTTCTCTCCCTCTCTCTTCGGCTTGTATCCATTCGGCCCCCTTTAGCCTACTGTTTTAAGACGCTTACCCTCATCCAGGTGCCAACATTTTCCCGGCGAGCGGTAGCGAGCCAGCATATATATATTTTTGTTTGACATCAAGCTAAATTAGTTCATTTTTCGATAGAAAAAATTCTCCGGCGAAGCCGGATTTCTCCATGCAATGCTGGCTCGCTGTCGCTCGCCAGGAAGAAATCGACACTTGGATGGGGATAAACGTCTTAAAACAGTTGGCTCAATGGATACAAGCCAGAGAAAGAGAGAAAAGGAGAGCAAGCTAAAACAAAGCTGGTGACCCCCCTTAAGGGGGGTGACCTGCTTTTTGTTATTTCTTTCCTTTTCTCTCTTTCTCTGGCTTGTATCCATTCGGCACCATTCAGCCAACTATCTTAAGACGGTTATCCCCATCTAGGTGTCGATTTCTTCCTGGCGAGCGATAGCGAGCCAGCATTATATGAAGAAATCCGGCTTCGCCGGAGATATTTTTCTATCGAAAAATGTACTAATTTAGCCTGCTGTCAAACAAATATAAAAAATATGCTGGCTCGCTACCGCTCACCAGTACAAAATTGACACCTGGATGGGGATAAAAGTCTGAAAACAGTAGGCTGAATGGGGCCAAATGGATACAAGCCAGAGAAAGATGTAAAAGGACAGAACAAAAACAGGTCACCCCCCTTATGCCTATGTTGAATCAAATCATCTAATGTTAGCTGGAGTTTAATCTAACCAGTGGCATTGCATAATTAAACGCTTAACCCCTTCTGTACCGGCGACGTCTTTTGAAGTTTATTCTAGCTATATTTAGACGATGGAGTGCAGTTTAAGAAGGGTCTGTGGTAGTAAAAATGGTTAAGTGAAGATAGTTCGAAGCCTGTTAATTGCTGGAGGCTCTTTTTGAACTGAATATAATCTTCTAATAGTAACCAGAATAAAGTTAAAAGGACTTCGCGGTAAAGAAGGGGTTAAGGGGAGATGGTTCACTTTTTGGGCGATTTTTGCATGTATTCATTATTTTTCTAGTTGCCTCCCTAGACCTCCATCAAATTTAAATAACACATCCATTAGATCCCCCTTCTAGATTAATTTGTACATTTTTCGGTAGAAAAAATTCGGCCGGTTCTTCCAACATTACAGGCTCACTATCGTTCGCCATGGACAAAATCGACACCTAAATAGCACGAAAGGTCTCAATATTGACGAAGAAATTGGGCGAAAGGTCTTAACATCGACTAACTAATGGGGCAAACCTCTTAATATCTGAACACTAATGGGGCTAAACATGAGGGAAAAAGCGGTCCAGAAAACCGGCCCATAAACAATATATTATAAAAGTATTCCAAGACCAAAAACAAACAAATTGGTAATACGTTTTGAGAATGTTTGAGAAAGAAAATGCCATAAGTGCAGAGACTATTGAATAATGTATGAATCAAGGGAATGGGAAAAGTATTTCTAGACAAAACAAATTTATAGTTTGCAAGAAAAATGAGGGCAGCGTGTTCTGAAAACTGAAAACCAACATGTTAGAGAAGTGTGAAAGTGGTGGAATAATTGAATTATTGCCCAAGGGATCGAACTAATGTGTGGAATACGAAGGAAACACCAAACTGTTTTATTACCTTCAATATTTTGGCGTTATGAATGTATTTTATATTGGCCAAGATTGGGTAGTGTATTGGTAAACGCACTCATGTCACAACCTAGAGTGCTCGAGTTCGATCCCCGAGCAAGACGAGAAAGAGGGGTAGTTACATGGATTGCTTCTGTTCACTTAGCACAGAATATAATCTTTGCGTTTGTGGCCATTTGTGACTTCCCTTCCGGGTGGTATTTTGTTGTGCCCTTTTGTATTAGACGATTATGTTGATTACAAAGGAAAGCAAACAGCAACATATATATTGATCCTAACAATGATGCTTGTATCTAAACTACCTAAATTATTTATATAGGAGATAAAAGATGGCTTAACAATGACAGAATGTGTCCTTTCCTTGCAGAATGGAAAAACTGACATGGTACTCGACATAAAAAGAAAGCAAATATAACTATTATACTATGTTAATTCTAACAGAGGTAATGTGGGTACATCCTGGTATTCTTCTGTACACGCAGTCAGTCGGGGGTTAAAGTCAAGGTAGTTAAAAGATTGTTGAAGGTTTCAACAGTACTGCAGTCTATAATATTGCAAGGAAGGCCAAACCATAAGTTTTACTAGAAGTTTGAACAAATATATGATTTACAATAGAGGGGTGAAAGGGTTTTCAGATTATTTTACAACCTTTTATTGAATAATGAACCATATCTTGAATAATGGAATGTGGAGTACTTGTTTCAGCTCATTTACAAAAGATTTCCGAGTAAAAAAGTGTAAACTAATTAACTCTTTGACTCGGGGATCCTTCCCATATTGCAGAAAAGAACTTAATAATTACAATTAAATGTAAAGACCATAAATGTTTGACAGTCAGACAATCAGAGAATAATATAAATCAGTACTGTGATTCAGTCGACTGCAGTGAGAGGTATATTGAATAATTGCATAGAACAATTCTGAAACGCCAATTAGATCATTTAAAACATTCCCATCAAGCACCTGATACCAATAGAAAGGGGTGAATTAATGAACATGAGGGCTATTACCAGGCATTATCGAGAGAGAGAGAGAGAGAGAGAGAGAGAGAGAGAGAGAGAGAGAGAGAGAGAGAGAGAGAGAGAGAGAGAGAGAGAGAGAGAGAGAGAGAGAGAGAGAGAGAGAGAGAGAGAGAGAGAGAGAGAGAGAGAGAGAGAGAGAGAGAGAGAGAGAGAGAGAGAGAGAGAGAGAGAGAGAGAGAGAGAGAGAGAGAATATTAAAACAATGCAAGACAAGTTTAAAGTAGAACTGGTGACCTAACGGAGTTCAAAGATCACTGCCCTGTCCAAGTGGTCAAAAATGGTCTAGATACAGGTATCCCTTTAAATCCCCAAAAGTGTATATTTACAATTGAATAGTATAGAATATTTTTTGGCCACAAATCATACTTAAAACAACCAGATTCCTTTCACATTTATAACATCTGCATCTTTCAAGGAGTGTATTTTGTCGAGCAGTATGTTAACCAATGACTCTTTTCCTTTTCAGTACCATGACCTCTCTCTTTATTATGTTCTGGCTATCCCAAGACAATTTTCTTCAAATCAGGATAGAGCTGTTGGAGATAAAGGAATACATCTGATAGTTTTATCTCCTTTGTTTCTTCGACTTCCAACTTTATAAGCCAACAAAGCCATTTAATGTTAGCCAGAATATATATATAATAACGAAACTTGTGAAGGGGGTACCCGTCGACCTTTTGATGAGATTTGAATTAAATTGGTCGTAATTTATACCGGATATTATTATTATTATTATTATTAATATCGATACATTTAATCCTATGCAATGTTTTTACATTTACGCTAGTTCAATATTAGATTAATACGTCATTTATATTAACAACTTTTAATATTTTATTTATTTATTTTTAAATACCGATAGGTCTTTATCAAACTTGTTAATGAATTGTATAGGAGTTTATTCATGTTACATTGAGATTCCTTCACAATTTTATTTCAAACTTATTATTTGGAGTGAATCTTAAAATGAGATTTTTTATTACTTTGTTATTATTTGGTCATGCAAATTAGCAAATACATCTATCTATCTATCTATTGCCTGACGCCGTGATCCCCGAAGGGGTGGCCACGAACGAACCGCCCCCATGCACCTCTGTCCCCAGTCAGTCGACGCCCCTCCCCCCAACCAGCACCGCCTTCGTTCATGTAGTTCCTCACTCCATCCTTCCACCTCATATTCGGTCTACCTCTCCCCCTCTGTCCCTCCACCTCGCTCTCATACACCCTCTTAGTCATTCTCTCGCTTTCCATACGTTCCATATGGCCGAACCATCTCAAGTTGTTCCTTTTCACACTTTCCAGCATATCTACCTCCACACCACACCTCCTTCTTACTTCCTCATTAGTCTGTCTATCCCTCCATGTAACTCCGCACGCACTCTTTAAGTAATTCATTTCCACTGCTCTCACTCTTGGTCTGAGTCTCTCAACCAACGTCCATGCTTCGCTTCCGTAAGTCAGTGTCGGGATTACCACACTGTCATGCAAGGACTTCTTCACTTCCATACTGACCACCCTATTTCTTGTTACTGCTTTTAGCGTTCCTACAACCCTCTTCCCCTGTTGTACCCTCTCCCGCACCTCTTCATCCATAGGACATCTTTACTCAACACACTGCCCAGATACTTAAAAGCAAATACATAAAATGTTTTAATAATATACATTAGATATGTCATTGGTGTATTTCTGTGTACAATAATCGGTGACTCAAGAAAAGAGAAGGGATGACAATTTGAAAGAACAGATGAAGAAGAAATTAATAGAATGAGCGGAAAACAAGAGACAAAGGACACCTGTAAAATATCTTGAGGGATAAACTGAACAATATATTAGAAATTGAGTAAAAACTAGACTGAATGATAAATGAGTGAGAAGAGAAAAGAAAAAAATAAAATAGGAAGAGAAGAAGAGAAGAGAAGAGTGAGAGAGAGAGAGAGAGAGAGAGAGATATGAGAGAAAGAGAGAGAGAGAGAGATATGAGAGAGAGAGAGAGAGAGAGAGAGAGAGAGAGAGAGAGAGAGAGAGAGAGAGAGAGAGAGAGAGAGAGAGAGAGAGAGAGAGAGAGAGAGAGAGAGAGAGAGAGAGAGAGAGAGAGAGAGAGAGAGAGAGAAAAACAAATATCCCGGCTCGATCCCTTCTTTCCTTTTGTCATCAGTGCCCGACCATTATAGCGTGTCGAGACCAAATCAAACGGAGCAGTAGACGTTTGGGCCAATCTAGTCTGATCAGATTAAAGGTACCGTAGAATACAGGATGTGGTCAAACTCCGCCATATTGGTGCCATTGGTGTCTTTGGTTTCTGTTTACAGAACATTCATATAAATACATAAATAAATAAATACATCAATAAACAAATAAATAAACAAATAAATAATATATATATATATATATATTCGATATATACCGCTATATATATATGTGCATACTAATCAATTTACAATACTGTAGAGGATATATAGTTTGATCTTTAGAGAAGATTTGTTCAGATGCCGACATTAATGCTTATCCATACATTTTTGAGGAAGTCTCTGGCTAAATTGAATCTTTCTTATCAATTGTTTACCTGGCAGTTGTATTTTCGGAGTTTCTTGTAATCAGTTCGAGGCTTCTATATTTAGCATTATTTATGACCACGACTTCATGATCAAAAATTAAATATTAAAAACCATTTCAAAATTAAATTAATATAGTTTGATAATTTCGACACTATGAGGGCTTTTATAATATATGGCGGTTTTCTCTTTCTATAGGATGTCGAAATCGTATTAACCCATAAAAAATACGGCCGTCCTCAATAACTTTTTTCTGGTGCACTACAATCATCATCAATAGATCCAGAGGATAAAAAAATACTTAGAAAACACCCCAGTGGCACTCAAAACAAAGCAATTTGTGATTAGGTGAGATAACTCCCCTCCATTACTTGCTACCACTCCTACATAATGTGTCCCAACCCTCCCAAATTCCCTACCCCCTCCTTAATTATCAGCTATTTTTCCTCTTATTCCCCCTTTTTATCGGGTAATTTAACAACCGCTCTGCGAAAATATAAGTTTTCCACCTCCCAATTGCTGTTTCCACTTAATTTATCACTCTTCAATGTTTATATTTTCATCATGCGAGTAAAATAAATGCACATGGAGAAGAAATAATGTTTTTTATTGTATATATAATGAATTCTGTGAGAATCAAAGGGCTTAATTGCACATACATGGCACTTTTGACTACCTCAACTACGTGCTCCTCGGGTTAAAGGTAGTCTTGTATTCAGAAAGCCGGACCCCACCTTCACAATTTCACCTTTACAGGTTTCTCTTGCCACAATAAAACAATACTGTTCTTTATAATATGCCATAGCTTGAATATAAAGGAATGAACATTCAAAATGCTTCGAATTGTGACATTATACCCACATTACGAGAAAGGTATTTTCTAAGACACAACATTTGCGCCTCTTTCTTGAGCCCTCTAAAGGTGTAAGCACATTTTGTATGTGATATGCCGAGAAAGAAAAAGTTAGAGCGACGAGAAGACCCCAGCAACACCACGCCATCACTAACCGTGAGCTGAATAGCCAGGATTAAAAAAGATGAAGATAACACTGTGGCCCCTCGAGGGCAGGGTTTTTTAACCACAGACACTCCATTTTCTGTCTCACCTGCCGTCACTACCCAAAATATACGTTGCCCAACTGGCAGCTTACCTTCCACCTCACCTGCTAAAGGGCCAACAACACAAGGGCACGAGAGCTACCCCAACTCCTTTACAAAAGCTCTTTCTCCTCTCAAGACCACCAGGAGCAGAACCAGCAAGAAACTGATCAAGGAGCGAGAGCAGCAACTCTTTGATAGGCTCACACCCTCACCTAAATTTGGCATCGCATGTTAAAGCAACCCCCCCAGCATCCCTTGGGAGGTTAAAAAACCGACCAACAGCAGCAAATCCTGGCCGGCTTCACCCTAATTCAGCATCCCCTGCTAGGCACACAGAGTTTAGCAGCCCTTGCTCTAAGACGGAATTTGGTATCCCCTGTTCGGCATCAACCTCTGTGAGGCACAAAGAGAGATCAGCATCCCTTTTATTCCAACTAAAACCAAGAGGCAGAAGGAGAGTACGAAACATAAGAGTCCAGAGAGACTAGGTCGCCAGCCCAGAATGAGAAAAGAGACGAAACGAGACCCTGACATCTCTGATACACCTAGGAAAAATATCCTTTAACTTCGGCCTTTAGTACCTTTAGTTAGTGGTCTCTGGCTATCAGAGCCCCTAATTTGCATTTTGTTCAAATTTCCCCGCTCCATTACAGCTATCTTAGAGCAATATAAATACTAATTGATATTCGAAGTCATCTAAAGTCTCAGTTGATGACCTCTGAAATACCTTTGGTTCCTTCTATATTTTGAAAAACAACATCCGCTAGACACATCTTAAACATATATAATAGTTTATACTTGGCCTGATTGATACCCCAATATCATACACAATACTTGGCCTGATTGATACCCCAATATCATACACAATACTTGACCTGATTGATACCCCAATATCATACACAATACTTGGCCTGATTGATACCCCAATATCATACACAATACTTGGCCTGATTGATACCCCAATATCATACACAATACTTGGCCTGATTGATACCCCAATATCATACACAATACTTGGCCTGATTGATACCCCAATATCATACACAATACTTGGCCTGATTGATACCCCAATATCATACACAATACTTGGCCTGATTGATACCCCAATATCATACACAATACTTGGCCTGATTGATACCCCAATATCATACACAATACTTGGCCTGATTGATACCCCAATATCATACACAATACTTGGCCTGATTGATACCCCAATATCATACACAATACTTGGCCTGATTGATACCCCAATATCATACACAATACTTGGCCTGATTGATACCCCAATATCATACACAATACTTGGCCTGATTGATACCCCAATATCATACACAATACTTGGCCTGATTGATACCCCAATATCATACACAATTATCTAGTGTTCTATTCATCCTCTTGTTAATTAAAATTGTAATTGAAGACCTATTTTACAAAAGACTAACTTCTATGTTTATGTAGATATTCCAGAATGTTGCATTCTTAATCCTATGTAACCTTGCTTCCATTATTTATGCACCAATCTTTGTAATTAAGTATTACATATATATTCTTATTTAAAATAGTGGTATTTAGATCACGGCAATCTTTAGGTAATCATTTCAAGTTCAAGGACCAAAACCCTGATTTTCTGCAATCCTCGGTGGTGTATCTATTCAAATGTAGTGGCTGTAAATCCACTTATATTGTACAATCAAATAGCTGTCTCACTGAGCTATTTAGAACTGGCTTTCCTCTCTATGTCAAAGCTTTCATATTCGGCCATGAGAGAACACTCTGAGGCTTCAGGACACGCAATACATTCCACAGACTTCACCATTTTGCACACAGCCCTGAAAGATACGACACTCCTCTTATCTGAATCACTGTTAAAATATAAACTACACCCAACCCTGGGCATGCACGAGTCCTCCAACCCCTTCTTGTGCCTTTATAATCAAGTGGTAAGTCTATTTCATCTATGTATATATTTGTTTGCAATAATAGCTATGTGCAATTTCCGTGAACCAATACTACTTCATTGAGTTTCCTCTTTCCCTGTATATTACCTCCCCTTATTGTATTTTAATATTTCGTAATAGAGAAATACTGTATAATATATTTACAGTATATATTATTTAAATATTTTGTGATTCCCAAGGACTACATGTAATTACAATATATTTCGTGTTATCACTCGTAATATAATAATTACAAATCGCTTACTCCCTGTAGTATTCTAGCGAGCATATCATTCTCAAGGGTGTTGATTTTGTTTGTATTATACAGTTTGGTCCCTTTTCGTGGTATTTTAATTATTTTCGTTCGGAAATACACATGTTTTTATACTCAATGACTTCCTCGGATTCTTGTAATCTTGTTTAAATCTTATTTTGATTAATCAAAATAAATAATCACCTACCCGTATAATTATAATATGATGTATTTTATCATAGATATTCATGTAAGCTCTTTCTGTCTTATATTTAGGATGCATATGGCTTGTGTTTGAGCTGAAACGCATCCCACATATATAAAAGTTAATCCCAGCGCTGGTTTTTCTATTTATAATACGCTTACCCTTCCCCCATGAAGGGAACATCGCTCACATATATACAGTATAAATAAATATATATATATATATATATATATATATATATATATATAACAGTTTTTCGGATCAAGTTCTCATCATATCATTCATACCTGCATGGATAAGGCATAGGGTATACTATCAGGGTCGTTTGTGATCTCATCCACATACATAGTAACATCGTCCAGGCCCGCTCTTGGGATGCAGAAAAGTATGATTTGTTATATATATATATACTGTATATACAGGGTGTCCCAGGAGGAAAGGTCATAACTTTGGGAACTGATAAAACATGGTATCCTAAGCATAAAACGTTCTATAGCAAAAAGTTCAAATCTTAACCGTTAAAAACACATTGAAGGCTTTATGTAGTGTCTTCACTGTAATGGACTCTTCCAGTCAAATAGTTTCCAACTGGTCCAAAGTGAGCTAATATGTCACTAGTAATTTTGTAACTGACAGAATTATAATATATTTATAGTAACATGGTCAAATATTTGCAGTATTTGTAAGTGTGGTAAGCACTAGGCCAGCTAGGCCACTCTTATGGGGAAATACATAGGAACATATCATTTTCAACATGCAATATCTCAAAACTGGTTGAGATTCGGAATATGTCTTATAGAACATTTTAGGCTTAGAATACCCTGTTTTATCATTTCCAAAAGTTATGAACTTTCCTCCTGGGACACCCTGTCTATACAGTATATATATGTATATATATATATATATATATATATATATATATATATATATATATATATATATAATCATGATTACGTTTCTGCATCCCAGGAGCGGGCCTGGACGATGTTGCTGTGTCTGTGGATGAGATCACAAACGACCCTGATAATACCCTATGCCTTATCCATGCAGGTATGAATGATGTGATGAGAACTTGATCCGAAAAACTGTTGAAGAAGTACTGGAAAATTATCCAGAAGTTCAATAGTAAATCGAACAAAATCATTGTTTCAGGTGTCCTCCCCAGACAATCAGCTGAACACTCTTTACTCCCAGGAATGAGTGGAGTTCATCAATGCTTGGGATCGCTTCTTCCAGCCACCACATTTGTTTGCTGGAGACAAACTCTATATGAACCAAGTACGATCTGCGCGACTTGGACGAATTTTTAGTGATGCCGTTCCTTCTTTCCATTCAATAAACATAGTTAACAAACAATTTTCTGAAAATGAAACAACCCCATCCCCTCACTATTGCGATAGTTTCCAGTATATTTAAGTTTTGTTTTGTTTTTGCAAACGCTCGTTGTATCAGAGAAAGGTTTTCCGACCTTGAAGAAGTTGCAGTCACAGAAAACTCTGATGCAAAAGGTATTATTCAATCATGGCTACACATCAAACAAAGAAACTTCTTAGCTGATTACAACATTCCTGGATGTACAATGTCTGGATGTAGCCGGATAAACAAAAATGGGGCAAGCATTTTTTTTTTTTTTTCTATGTGATTGAGGGAGGCAAAAGGCATTACTGCCTATAGCGAGTGCCTCCCCCATAGTTGAAAGAGTGACAGGGCCAAATTCAAGGGACGTTCGAGCCAAAATGCCTGGACACACGGAGTTTGAAGCAATTTAAGTCATAGGAAGAGGGAAAGACTGATTCTGGGAGAGAGCTCCAGAGCTCAGCTGTTGAGTAGAAGAAATTTTGAGAGTAACGTTTTACTCTTGGGTTGGAGAGTTGCACAGATTAGGGGTGGGATTGAGTTGCCAGACGGGTACCACGTGCCCTACGTAAAGGAGGTGGTATGCACTGGGATAGCTCTGAGGAACACTGATTATTATAGTAGCGATAGAATAGCAAGAGAGATGCAACATTGCGGCGGAGAGAGAGAGACTGCAGAGAGTTGGTGAGTGGACGGGAGTTAATGATACGAAAGGCCTTCCTTTCAACTGTGTCTAGGAGAGCGGTGTAAGAGGAACCTCCCCAGACATGTGAACAATACTCAATACAAGGGCGCACTATGCCCCTGTACAGAGCAAGAAGCTGTGCAGGGGAAAAGAACCCCCTAAGGCGGTTGAGCACACCGAGCTTCTGGGAGGCTGCCTTAGCAAGACTGGTAATATGGTCCTTCCAAATGAGAGCAGAAGAAAAAGAGACACCAAGAATATTGAGAGAAGATGAAGGGTTGATTTTTGTATTGTTGAAGAATAAGGGATAGTCCGCTGGGAGATCCTGACGGGTAGATAGATGGAGCATGTTGATGTATATGAAGGAAAATCTTCACCCACTATTTTTACCAAGGCCATCTATACTCAATTTGGTGTAGTCTATGTGCATTTGAATAATAATCTACAAGAAAAGACGATCACTAGATTAATATATTGATCACCTGGATAATCACTGAACACTAATTATTTTATCAATAGCCAACTTACAGAAATAAGCAATAACGAAGATGTTGTACTCTTTGGATACTTCAATTTGGTGGTACCCCAATGGGGAGAACCCTGACATCTAACACAGGATCAGACGTGTACTCTTATATAATAGAAAGTAAGCTATATCAATTTGTTCACCATCAAACACGAGGCAACAATATTCGTAATATAATGTTTGCGAATAAAGACAACGTACTAGACCAAGTGAGAGTACGTAGTAGATGAAAGCCAATTACTAGGAACTAGGAACTATTTTTGACAAAGCAGAATGGAACTTCATAAACTACGTAAGTAATACAAATTATATTTGAAACAGATTCTCTTAAATATATAATAATGTCATACTTGCTTGCATCCTCATGAAAAATAAGCGCTTAACTCGAAACATTAAACCAAAATGGTAAAACACAGAATTTACAAATTGTCTACAGCTCTTTCAGTAGAATATATAATGAGTCAGACAAGTTAAGCTATCTTGCTGTCTGATGAAAAGCCAAAACACTGATTAAACTCAGTAAGAACAATGGGAATCCAATAGTACAAGCTTAGGCAAGTAAACCCCCCAAACATTCTATGGATTATTAATTTGAAGTAAAAGGTCAACTTATCAAATCAGATCACTAACTACCGAAAACTGAGATCTTTTTGATGAAGAATCCTGATGAGTAATATTCTATATGACGTTTTTGTATCAGTCTTTTTAAAGGAAAATTTGAATTTGATCCAACCTGCCACACCAGCTGTAAACAATAATGACATTCTATATCACAATTACGTAATAGGTGCAATAAATAGCATTAACTAACATATTATTTTCACTTTATACAATTCATCGGTTCGCGCCGGCCGGAATACGGTGTACAACGTTGGTGTTTATATTATCAAACAGACATAGATAAGCTGGACTAAATACAACAAAGAGTAACATCCAATATGAGTTAAATATGTATAGTTTAACAAAACGCAGGGTAAGAGGGGACCTAATCCAAGTGTTAACAAATATATAAAAGTATTGACAATATAAATGTAATCAAATACGTCACAATTGATAGTTCAAAGTACACTAGAGGAAATTACTAAGATATTTGGAAAGTCTTTTAACTCACATGAGACAAAGAATGTCCTGTTCAATCGAGTAGTAAACCTTTGAAAAGGGCTACCTAGTGATGTCATTGCGTGTAGTACTGATGAAATGTTCAAAATTAGACTTTTAAATATCTCGCTTTCAACACCCGATTAACCATAGCTTAGTTAGTTTAGTTACAAGCAGCCTCGTAATTATCAATATATATGTTGTTGCTTGTTTTCCTTTGTGCTCTCTCTCTCTATCTATCCATCTATATCTATCTATCTATCTGTCTATCTCTCTCTTTCCAGTTCCATTGATCAAATTGCCCTTAGAAGAAGTTACACAATCACTTGTACCGACATTTTGTGTTGGCAAGTTGGATGCGGCCTGCAGGAAGAATGGGATGGGATGGGATTAGGAACTTTCTTATAGTAGTTTCTTATTTCGTGATTTGGTTAAGGGGGGTCACCGTTGTTTTTGTATCTCTCTCTCCGTTTCTCTCTTTCCCTGGCTTGTATCCATTCGGCCCCTTTCAGACAACTGTTTTAAGATGTTTATCCCTATCCAGGTGTGTATTTCTTCCTGGCGAGCGATAGCGAGCCAGCATTGTATGGAGAAACCCTACCTCGCCAGAGACTTTTTTTCTATCGAAAAATTTACAAATTTAGCTTGCGGTCAAAACAAAAATATATATATAGTGGCTCACTACCGCTCGCCAGGAAATATTGGCACCTTGATGGGGGTAAACGTCTTAAAACAGAGGGCTGAATGGATACAAGCCAAAGAGAGAGGGAGAGAAAGATAAAACAAGCGAGGTGGGCCGCCATAAACCAGGGTCTCCAAGGGATCTTCTGAATATTATAGGGTGTTGCGGTAGGTAAAAGGTTCAGTGTATACAGACACACAGCATAACCACACACACAATATTATATGGTGTTGCGGTAGGTAAAAGGTTCAGTGTATACAGACACACAGCATAACCACACACACAATATTATATGGTGTTGTGGTAGGTAAAAGGTTCAGTGTATATACAGACACACAGCATAACCACACACATAATATTATAGGGTGTTGCGGTAGGTAAAAGGTTCAGTGTATATACAGACACACAGCATAACCACACACATAATATTATAGGGTGTTGTGGTAGGTAAAAGGTTCAGTGTATATACAGACACACAGCATAACCACACACATAATATTATAGGGTGTTGTGGTAGGTAAAAGGTTCAGTGTATACAGACGCACAGCATAACCACACACATAATATTATAGGGTGTTGTGGTAGGTAAAAGGTTCAGTGTATATACAGACGCACAGCATAACCACACACATAATATTATAGGGTGTTGTGGTAGGTAAAAGGTTCAGTGTATATACAGACACACATCATAACCACACACATAATATTATAGGGTGTTGTGGTAGGTAAAAGGTTCAGTGTATACAGACACACAGCATAACCACACACATAATATTATAGGGTGTTGCGGTAGGTAAAAGGTTCAGTGTATATACAGACACACAGCATAACCACACACACAAATATATCTTCGATACGCACATAGATACATACATGCATTTACTTAAGTACGCACACACATACTCACTCTCTGTCACTTCAAATGTGGAAGTACAAAGGAGTACAAAGTGTTACGACCGGGGCTACGAATAAAACAAGGGCACTTAATGATTGGACTAGTAATAGGGCACTATGCAACAACGGTACGCTAGATCCAAACCCTCGAACTTATATGCCGGCGAACAAAAACACCTATACCCTCCAGAGTTAATCTGCGAAAACGGGGTATCCTTAACTGGGCATTAAAGTACTCTAATTCAGGCTAACCCACACTGGTATAGCCTGATAACAAACAACATGCAAGTTACGTTAAAATGCATAAAAGGAATCTATGGAAAGATCAATTAAATCGCTGCAAAATTTAATACAATCAAAATATGCTTCAATATAGTTACTCTAAACAACAATAAACTCTTCACTCCTATCTGAAAGAAAGTGAAGTATAGTCCTACAGCATAGACCTGGAAACTTCTGTAGAAAGTCTGATGCTCATAAGATGCTCGTATCTTAAACTATATAAAGGCAGGAGGCAGGACACCACACGTGTAAATGGAATACACCAAAAGATAGGACATATGTTAACTGACACGAGAATACTATAAATGCGCAACGGTAGCAATGCTCGACACTAAATGAAGTACTTCCTCATCAACGAAACAGTCTGCTATGGTTGTGCAACTCAACAACAACCTAGACTAATAAATGCAGTGAATAATAATGCGTACATGTCAAAGAGCTTATATTAAATACTAATAAGTGTCTCCTCGATTAATAATGTCTAGCTGGAATACTCTAGGTAAGGAACTGTGGTTGAGCAAGACAGGCTCGTAGCCTAGCGATGTCCTTAAGACTGCGTCCTTTAAGTTACGTTAATTGACTAGGGTGCTCTCTTGATAGATCCAGATCACAAGTATCTGATTCTACCCTGGCGACTGTCTAAAGACAAGCAAAGAGGCAGCAAAGTGTGGAACTGGAACAGGCCAAAACTCTCAGTCAACACAATGCTGCACTCGCAAAGGACGCAAGCGAAAAGACAACACAGGCTACCACAGGACCGGTCAAAGTCGTGTAGGTATAAGCAAACCGTACACACATCGGAGACAACGACTACAGTTACCTTATCCCAGTCTAGCATTAACACCTTACGAGCGGCCTATGCGGTTTATTTATGTGTACCGCCCAGCGGGGTGTTTTTAGCCAAAATAGGGCTGTTTACGTGATCATTTTCATGCCTAAATAAGACCCAGAACGTAAAACAAGTATCTATCCCTGAAAGGGCATAAACAGAGCTTTCGAATGACACCATAACAATCCTTGTATGATGGATAGTTTTCTTGCAATAACCGTGCAACGCGAGTGCAAAAAGCAGGTAATTCGGTACTTTCGGTACATAATTGAGTATGTAGCGAGTGAGAGAGGGAGGAGGGAGCTGAGATTTGTGTCAGTAGGTTCGCCGCGGTGGTCTGGAGCAGTCATACGCTCGCTAGTCTCCTGCCACCACTTGTCTCTCTCTCAGCCACATTACGTGCTGAAATTGCCACTCGAGTTATGTCGAGCGCCGCCACATAGTCCAGCTTTATTTAACTCGACTTAAGTGGTGAGCCGCTTTTTAAGGGTTAAATAAAAGAGCAGAAACACTAAATCAATAATGGGGACACACTAAGTTCTTAACCTATACTAACTAAGAACCCTCAAAACCTATTCTAAGTACATGTAAATATCTCTGAGGATGGCGCATGCAATACAATGGGCCGGCTATGGAAACTGTATGCAGAACCCAAGGGGACAAGTAATTGAATAAAGGTGAGAAGCAATGGAAAAGAAGAAGGTCAGAGAGAGAGACAGTGGTAAAGGGGGTGATCGGGAGAGAGTATGCAAAGGGATGTTAGAAGCATTCGCGCCAAGCCTGTCCTGAGGAGAACAGCTCCTGGGAACCCTCATGGAGGAGGTTAGTTACACAGGAGCCCGCAAGGGTGCAATGGTCGGCCAATCACGGGCCGAGACGTCACAAGGCAGCAGGCCCCTAGGACGCGCCAGGATCCGCCAGCCAATCAAGGGCGCGGGAAAGCCCGCGCGCGAGCGGGAAAACTCTTCCGAGCGAGGGAGGCAGCACATACATACACACGCACATATTACCACCACGCTGCCTACATCGCTCATTCTCCCTAACTTTACACAATGCATCTTATATTCTACTAATGATATAAAATACTTCCCGTTGTCACAGACGAAAACAAAGACCACCACTGGACTGTCTGTGACAATGCGAGCACATGGAAAGAAATAACAACATTCTCGGATAACTGTAGCCCATTTCGATGTCCCTGGCGAGCGCTAGTGGCTAACGAGAGGCGATTCTGGCCACGCTGGTAGACGTCACAAAAGCAAATCAAGCAATAGGTCTAGTGACCCCTCTAGGCTGCTTGTCCTCCAAAACACTGAGGATCAAGTGTCCAAACAGTGGTTTAGAGTGTGTAAGGGAAAATTGGAAAAGGAACTACTGCCCTGGAGCTAATGTCCGTGGTAGGATTAGGATGTTAGTTGGGGACAGAGGGGTTAGTATTATATTATATTTTGACTATAATTAGAAGATTTAGTATCCTTGTGAATGACCTCTATATTTTAATAGGGCAAAATCTTTCACAATTAGTTTTGTTACTGCCAATGAACCTACCTAAGCTGTATAAAATTGTCTAAATATTATCATTTTATAAAGATACCAGACGTCACCTAGCCAAGACTAGCCGTAACATAATATAATGTTACGTGAAACATACCGGTGGGGTAAAGAAAATACAGGCTTAATTAAGGCCATAATTATCCATTTTGATTAGCCCCAATGTCCCTCTCCTGGTTTTTATATTGCTACACAAATCATTATATAACGAGCAAATCAGCGAACGAGAAAAATATAAATGAAAAAAAAAAAAAAAAACTAAGTTGAGTTAAATCCATTTGATCTTCGGTTCGTGCTGCCAATTATAATTATTGACACAACTGAGAGAGAGAGAGAGAGAGAGAGAGAGAGAGAGAGAGAGAGAGAGAGAGAGAGAGAGAGAGAGAATTCCCTTGAACAAGTTGGAGAGCGCTTCTTTTTCTATAATAGTTTAATTTAGATTCCAATGATAATGTCTCGGAACTTTCGACTCATTATATCTCTGGTTGCATTCACATGCCTTCTGTTTTAGCTAACGCCAGATGATTTTATTATTCCTTGGATGGTTTGTACTGGATTAAACGGTAAACACGATAAAACACATACACATTCTCTCTCCAAACACGTACACCCACACATATGGACTGGAACAAGACCTCACGGGCTTCACTGTTCATTGTAAAGCGGTGAATGTTAAGGCTCTCAGCCTATGCCCGAGAGGAAGTAAGTTGGAATATAGAAAAAAAAATATATATATATATATATATATTTAATCTATCATAATCACAAACCCAATAAATTACAAACACTCGTATATCATACACACTCAATATAGCACACACAAAGACTCAATACACACACTCAATATAGCACACACAGCTACTCAATACTCAGATACCCATTGGTCTGCCCCCTGGTAACGACTCGTCAAAATGTTTTGGACCTTCTACTCTAGCTATCAATTTCTGCAACATTTGTGTCCTCTCCTCTAACATTTATTCTGTGCAACCCCACCTCTCCTCTGCCAACCCAGATCTTCTTTCTCACTGAAACAGTTGTCTGGGACTACTAATAACAGCAAACCTGTATCCTTCTACTATATCCTCAATCATAGACTACAGAAAATCTGGACTGGACACGAACATCGAACTTTGCAGTAAGGGATCCAAAATCGCAGAACGAACCCCCAAGTTTGTACCTCGAAACCGCGAAAATGTGATATTTTCGCGGTTTGGAGGTTCGAACTTGGGGGTTCGTTCTCCGAGTTTGGGTCCCTTACTGCAAAGTTTCATTTTCGTGTCCAGTCCAGATCTACTGTAGTCTATGCCTCAATTTAAAGCCAAAGGTATATGTGAGTACGTACGCAACAATCATTCTTGCTCTCGTATTCCCAACTTATACATCTGAATTCTCAACTTTCTGGCTTAAGCTATCTTACCACTATCACTAAATATATATGGGCTGTTTAACTTTACTATCCAAATGTTTTCGACTATATCTTACTTCTAAAGTGGAATGCATTATATCCATCTCTCCCTTCTCTGAAATCTCCATCTTAAAGTTCTCAATATTCACCACTGCCAATGGCTCTCCTCTCATTTGACTGAACAACATGGTGAACAGCCTACATTGTTTCTATCCTAAGTGACCTGCAGCAGTTATATCAGCATCCCATCTGTATCCCGGACCACCCTGGAGATTGGCCCAACATTCTTGACTTACTTCTAACCTCTAATCCTTCTGCTTACACTGTAAATCTCCTCCCTCCATTGGGCTCCTCTGATCATAACCTTATCTGTCACCTGTCCTGTCTCTCCAGTACAGCCTTCTGACCCCCTCAGCTGAAGGTGCTAGTTTCAATGGAATGATTTTTGCTTCCGTGGCCTGCGACCGTCAAAGAGTGCCAATCACATTACCGAGATAATCCTTTCGGGAATGGAAGCATACATCACATTCTATTTCTCTCAAACTAATTCCTCTATATCTTGGTTTACTCATGCTTGTTCTAATGCTGTTTGCAATAAGGAAGAAGCATTCAAACGGTATCATCACTTTCAAACTCAAGAATATCATAATTTATAATTATCTTTCTGTCCAAAATCAAGCCAAATCTGTTATCCGACTCATCAAAAACTCTTTCGTCAATATACAAAACCTCACCAACAATTTATCTTCCTCATCTTTCGCTCCTCTATTCCACTCTGATGGTATCACCGTCACCTTTTCATCTGACAATGCTAATCTCTTTGCTCAAACTTCGCTAAAAACTCCACATAGGATGATTTCGGAGATATTTCTCCCTCTGCATCCCTCTCTCACTTACTTATGCTTAATATCTAAATTTCTTCTAAGGATGTACTTTCTGCCCTCTCCGGGCTTAATCGTAATAATGTGTGCTGACCATATGGTGTTCCTCCTGTTGTCCTCAAAATGTTTTCTTCCACGCTGACTCCCTGTCTAGTCAAACTATTTTGTCTGTCTTTCCTCTTACGTCTTTCCTTCTTGCTTAAAATTTGCTCTCATTCAACCTGTCCCAAAGAGGGGTCACCGCTCCCAACCTAACTATCGGCCAATTGCTCTCATTTCTTGCATCTTTAAAGTTTTTGAAACTATTCTTAACTCAAAATGTCTTGAGCATTTATCTTCCCACAATCTACTGTCAGATCCCTAGTATAGTTTCCATAAGGACCGCTCTACTGGTGAACCCCTTGTATATCTTAAATACTCTTGTTCATCCTCCATCCGGGACATGAGCGAGACATATTCTAGTGCGCTACACATATTGAAAGCCTTTGATAGAGTCTGGCACAAATCTCTAATTTCCAAACTACCGTCCTTCAGTGTCTATCCCTCTATCTGTGTCTTTGTCTCTAATTTCCTTTCTGACCGTTCCATAGCTGCAGTTGTAGATGGCCATCGCTCACCTCCTCAACCTATCAACTCCGTGTTCCTCAGAGTTATGTCCTGTCTCCAGTTACCTTCCTAATATTCATTAATTATCTCCACTGCACCTCTAGTCCTATCCACTCATATGCCAATGACTCTACCTTACACGATTCAACTAGTTTTTCACAACCCAGCATGCAATCACTCCAAAACTCATGTAACGAGGCCATCGCATGCCTATCTTCTGATCAATCATTTATTTATGATTGGGGCAGAGAAAATCGTGTTGCTTTCAATACCTCCAGGACCTAATTTCTCCTATCTACTATTCACAAACTTTCACAAGACTAGCAATTCTTCTTCAATCATTAACTTCTCTCAATATTCTTAGTGCATCTTTTTCATCCGAGCTTTCTTTGGAAATATCATATTACCACTCTTGCTACAACAGTTTCCCAGAAGCTGGGTGTGCTGAACCGTCCCTGTGTGTTCTTCACCCCCACACAGCTTCTTGCTCTGTATAGGGGCATAATGTGCCCATGTATCTAGTATTGTTCGCATGTGTGGGGAGGTTCCACCCATACCACACATATCGAAAGAATAGAGTCAAAAGCATTTCGCCTCATCAACTCGCTTCCTGTTACTAGTTCACTACATTTTTGTTCTACACGCCGCAACGTTGCATCTCTTTCATTCTTCTATCGTCATTACAACAATCAGTGCTCTTCAAAGATCTCTCAGTGCATATCCCCTCTTAATAGGGTGAGTATTATGTACAGCTCTCCAACCCTAGAATTACCATATTTTCTCAGTCTGTTTTTATACTGGACAAATTAACTCTGGAACTCTCTCCCTCAATCTTGTCTTCATCCTATGACTTAGGCTGAAATAAACTTCGTGTGTCCAGGCATTTTGACCCCAGCGTCCCTTGAATTTGTCTCTCACTCGTTTGGCTTTGGGGGGGACACTCGTTACAGACAGCCTGCCTTTTGTCTCCTTCATATACATAGCACAAAAATATATCACTAACAGACACACACACAGACAGACAGACAGACAGACAGACAGACAGACAAACACATAAACACACACACACACACACATATATATACTGTATATATACACCGTATATATACAGTATATATATATGTGTAATGCCCTCTAAAATATCCCGCAACCCCAATAATGTACTACCAGAGTTGACGTCAGGTATAGTGTAAAATATTCGTTGATGGGAAGTCCAATAAACTCATCACGTGAAACACCACGAGACTATCACCTGGTTCTTACAAATCGGACTAAGGTTACTATACTTTTGTACGTCCGTGGTAGTACAGTGGGTTAGCGCGCGGGCCTGGTTGACCTATGAGGGGTCATGGTCACTAACCAGGGTTCGAACCCCACCCAAGGCATCTCAAAACCTGTGGGTTTTTAGGAGGGTTAAACTCCCTTCAGAGGTTCGAGCCCCGCACCAGGCACCAAGAGAGGTTGACCCTAAGTGGGCCTGGGGAGTTTTCAGGAGACCATGAATTCCCTTCACACCCAGCATTTCAGGGTGTGAAGGGAATTTATGGTCTCCTGAAAACTCCCCAGGCCCGCTTAGGGTCAACCTTTCCTGGTGCCTGGCGCGGGGCTCGAACCTCTGAAGGGAGTTTAACCCTCCTAAAAACCCACAGGTTTTGAGATGCCTTGGGTGGGGTTCGAACCCTGGTTAGTAACCATATCCTCCATAGGTCAACCAGGCCCACGCGCTAACCCACTGTACTACCACGGACGTAAAAAAGTATAGTAACCTTAGTCCGATTTGTAAGAACCAGGTGATAGTCTCGTGGTGTTTCACGTGATGAGTTTATTGGACTTCCCATCAACGACTATTTTACACTATACCTGACGTCAACTCGGGTAGTACATTATTGGGGTTGTGGGATATTTTCGAGGGCATTACATTACATCCTTCTTTAACTAGGCTAGTCCCTAGCCTCTTTAAGGTCGTAAGGTATCGTAGCTGTATCACCTCAGCAATCTCAATATTGTTAGGGGTGATGGGTGCTCTATGTAGCTACCAGATCACGTTCCGTGACTGCCACCAATGAAATGCTGGGTGTGAAGGGAATTTTTCTGTCCTGACAACTCCCCAGGCCCACTTATGCTGGGGTCACACATTCACGTATATGCTCCCGTATGCTCCCGTACGAAGGTTTATTGGTAGTTGGCAACCGAATACGTAAAACGTAAGGGCTTAGTACGCAAAACATAAATGAAATTGTGTCTAGTCGTGGGGGTTGGTACGCATGGCGGGAGTAGCCACGCTGGTCGGGGAGGTGGTTGGTGCGGCCAAGGCCGCCCGGTATGTTTTGGATTTCAAATCAGATACGGGGCTCGCGCTCACGTATGTCAAAAGTCGGGAAATCTTACGTCTGACCGGGCGAGCTGCTACGTCTGACGGGAGCAGCCCCGTCAGACGTAGCTGCTCGCCCGGTCAGACGTAAGCTGCTCCCGTCAATCTTAAAATATTCCCGTCAAACGGGAAAGTTTACGTTAGTCCGGGCGCATCTGGCAGCCCCGCCCCGCCGCACTGCGGGTTGGCGGGACAACGCGGCAACGTTGTACAGGGGTATATAAGGACCAGCGGGGGACACTCCAGTCACACCTCTCACCACACCGGAGCAGCAACCAACGTATATATACGTCCTCGCCGAAAATAAATTCGTAGCAGCGAAACGACTGCACCTATGGCTTTCAAATTTTTACCACATATACTTTACCCTTTAGGCTACCCACCACAAAAATTCCAAATCCCTCCTCCCACCCACTCGCTGACTGTCGGTCCCGTCAGAAAGAAAAAAAAGAAAAATCTGTGGCGGCGAAACGAGTGCACCAATCGGTTCCATATTTGTGTGACAAGTCCCTTACCCTTTTGCCTTCCCCCCACCACATTCCCAAGCGCCTCCCACCACCCACTTCTAGCGTATCCGTACGAAGAAAAGGAAAAAAAGGAAAATCCGTGGTGGCGAAACTACCTCACCAATCGTCTTCATATGTGTAACACAAGTCAATAACCCTTCTACCTTCCCCCCACCAACCTCAAAAACACTCTCCCACCACCCTCCCACCCATACATTCCGATACCATAAAAGTCTCTGTAGTCTATAGTGTCTTTTCAGCTACTTTCGGGACCATCGGGGACCTGATTTCTGGCGAGGAGAGTGTTTTTTTTTACCATTATCCTTCCTTTCTCTCCCAACTTGATAGATTTAGCACTGGCAGCACACAGTCAAAATTGGCTGGCACTCAGCGGGTTAAAGGTTACAAGGATGAATGGTCTCTCCTCTTGCTCCTTTCCTTCTTCTCTTGTTCCTCTTGATAGATGAAGTTTGCTATTGCAAGTAGTTCCAAGATTTCGATGTAGGAAAGGATCCATTGCATTAGCTGCGTGTTATGCCTGTTCTCCGGTTTTATTAGGGAGTTCACAAAATTTAACTCCTCCAGGATGAATTCCGCGATGTTGTTCATGGTGCCGATGAAGGACTGGGAATGGGAATGGTGTGGCCATTCCTGCCCTTTTGTAGTTCCCAGATTCCAACAAAGACCTACGTGGTTGACAAAGACTGTCTTTGTCTGTGTTTGGACAGACGGGGTGTGCCTACGCTTGTCCAGAAACGGTCCACGTAAGTCCTAAACACTCCCAAGACGTACGGCCTCAGCTACGCAGGTCTTGTGCGGGCGTGGCCATGGGCGTGGCCTGTGTTCCCGAAAATCGGGCAGCCCAGGCGGACTAACCGGGACATGCTTACGCAAGTCGCAACCACGTACGTAGTTCCATACAACTACATTACATCTGACGTAACACTGGCCCCGTCACGGTAAGTCTGTCGGGAAGTGCAATAGTCGTGCTCTATACGGGCGTACACGGCCGGACTACGCCCGTCAGAACACAAAATTGGCGATTACGCCTGACGGGAGCTGTCGGGAGCAATATACGGGAATGTGTGACCCCAGCATTAGAGTCAACCTTTTCTGGTGCCTGGGGCAGGGCTCGAACCTCTGAAGGGTGTTTAACCCTCCTAAAAACCCACAGGTTTTGAGATGCCTTGGGTGGGGTTCGAACCCTGGTTAGTAACCATATCCTCCATAGGTCAACCAGGCCCGCGCGCTAACCCTCTGTACTATCACGGACGTACAAAAGTATAATAACCTTAGTCCGATTTGTAAGAACCAGGTGATTGTCTCGTGGTGTTTCACGTGATGAGTTTATTGGACTTCCCATCAACGACTATTTTACACTATACCTGACGTCAACTCGGGTACTACATTATTGGGGTTGCGGGATATTTTCGAGGGCATTACAATATGTATATATATATATATATATATATATATGTTAGTAAAGCCAGGTAATAAATTTTCTTTAATACATACGAGGTTGAAAGAAATGGCAATTTCTGCGTTGGAAATTTTATTATTCAAAGTTTCCAGGTCTCTGATGAGTTTTCGCTGGGTGGCAGGAAGTAGATGAAGGAGATGAGCAAAATTCATGGTGGTACAGGGTTACATAAATGTACATGATGATACAGGATATACGACGCGTTTCACTGGACAACCAGCATTATCAAGTAAGGAAGGAATGATATGAAAGGTAAACAGGAAGGGTATATATAGAGGGTGGAGGATCAGAGGAGGCGGAAAACAGGGGGCAAAAGTCTGCTATTGGTGGAAGCGTAAACTAGGAGAGAGAAGGGGTTAACCGCTTCACGCATGCGCACTGGATGCGGGATGGTGGTCAGTAGGTGGGGTCGAAGCTGATTGGCTGCGTGTCGAGGGGCGTGGCCTAAGTTGTGTGGCGCCTGCAGAAGACGAAGCTGAAGGAGGTAGCGCGGGGGGCTGCGTCAGGGGCACCGGGGGGCGAGGAGGGGTGTTAGGTCCTGTAGGGTAGTGCCTTTTGGCAGAAGGAAGGATCTGAAGGTCCAGAGTTTGGTTGTTGATGTTGGGATGTAAGGCTTGGATATATAAAGCTTCGAGTATAGGTAATCTCCTTGGGTCACTTTCTTTATCGAGTATGGTGGTGTGTTTCTCTAACTCGTTGCGTGTGAGGTGAGGGTGGTTAGGGGTGACATAGTGGTCTTTGATGGCTCCAGCCTGAAGGTGAAGAGTTAACCGACGTGAAAGACGAGTCTGCGTCATACCAATATAGGAATGAGGTCCACAGTCCTCATAATTACAGGTATGTTGGTAAATTACGTGATCGTCGGTCATCGGGCTCTTTATCTTGGTGGAGGCTGGTTTGTTGCGGAGAACGAGGTTGGAGGTCTTGGGGGATTTGTAATAAATTATTAATTTGATTTTGTTTTCCGGGTTGGTTGGGTGGACATGCTTGGAGATTATTTCTTTTAAGACGGCCTCGTCATTTTTGTGTTCAGAGGACATGTAATTGCGGTAGAAGATCTTAATTTCATTGGGGGGTCAATGTTGGGAGGGCTTTGGGTGTACCATTTTTCAAGATGGTGGTTGATGGTGCTGGAGATGTCGGAGTTGGAGTATCCGTTATTTACTAAAACTTGGGATAGTCTTTCTTAACTCAGCCCACGATTTCTTGGAAATTTTACGCGACGCCCCCCGTAACAACAACCACACTATCGCCTCTCTCGACGTAGAAAGCCTGTTCACCATCGTGCCAGTGGATAGGACCATTGACATGATTCTACGTCGAATTTATCATTGCCCTGATACACCTACACTGGACATCCCGGAGAAGGCCCTGAAAACACTACTGGAGCTATGTACCAAGGAGGCCCCCTTCCTTTGCCCCCGGGGCAACATGTACAAGCAGATAGACGGTGTGGCGATGGGCAGCCCCCTAGGAGTTCTTTTTGCAAACTTTTTCATGGGTACCATCGAGGAAGAGCTCCTAGCTGCCCAACGACCAGCCGTCTACTGTAGATACGTGGATGACATCTTCGTGCAAATCAAGGACCTCCACGAACTACAGGAACTCCAGCGTCGCTTCATGACCTCCTCCGGACTTAACTTCACCTTTGAAAAATCTAACAATGGACAACTCCCCTTCCTCGACATCCTCGTAGCTCTGAACGACCATGGGTTCAAAACCACCGTCTACATTAAACCTACTAACACAGGACAATGCCTCAACGGCGATAGTGAATGCCCCCGCCGTTATCTTCTATCCTCCATCTCCGCCTATGTTAGGAGAGCCCTCACGCACTGCTCTACCTGGGCCGACACCCACCAGGAACTAGAAAGACTATCCCAAGTTTTAGTAAATAACGGATACTCCAACTCCAACATCTCCAGCACCATCAACCACCATCTTGAAAAATGGTACACCCAAAGCCCTCCCAACATTGACCCCCCCAATGAAATTAAGATCTTCTACCGCAATTACATGTCCTCTGAACACAAAAATGGCGAGGCCGTCTTAAAAGAAATAATCTCCAAGCATGTCCACCCAACCAACCCGGAAAACAAAATCAAATTAATAATTTATTACAAATCCCCCAAGACCTCCAACCTCGTTCTCCGCAACAAACCAGCCTCCACCAAGATAAAGAGCCCGATGACCGACGATCACGTAATTTACCAACATACCTGTAATTATGAGGACTGTGGACCTCATTCCTATATTGGTATGACGCAGACTCGTCTTTCACGTCGGTTAACTCTTCACCTTCAGGCTGGAGCCATCAAAGACCACTATCTCACCCCTAACCACCCTCACCTCACACGCAACGAGTTAGAGAAACACACCACCATACTCGATAAAGAAAGTGACCCAAGGAGATTACCTATACTCGAAGCTTTATATATCCAAGCCTTACATCCCAACATCAACAACCAAACTCTGGACCTTCAGATCCTTCCTTCTGCCAAAAGGCACTACCCTACAGGACCTAACACCCCTCCTCGCCCCCAGGTGCCCTTGACGCAGCCCGCCGCGCTACCTCCTTCAGCTTCGTCTTCTGCAGGCGCCACACAACTTAGGCCACGCCCCTCGACACGCAGCCAATCAGCTTCGACCCCACCTACTGACCACCATCCCGCATCCAGTGCGCATGCGTGAAGCGGTTAACCCCTTCTCTCTCCTAGTTTACGCTTCCACCAATAGCAGACTTTTGCCCCCTGTTTTCCGCCTCCTCTGATCCTCCACCCTCTATATATACCCTTCCTGTTTACCTTTCATATCATTCCTTCCTTACTTGATAATGCTGGTTGTCCAGTGAAACGCGTCGTATATCCTGTATCATCATGTACATTTATGTAACCCTGTACCACCATGAATTTTGCTCATCTCCTTCATCTACTTCCTGCCACCCAGCGAAAACTCATCAGAGACCTGGAAACTTTGAATAATAAAATTTCCCACGCAGAAATTGCCATTTCTTTCAACCTCGTATGTATTAACACCTTACGAGCGGCCTATGCGGTTTATTTATGTACCGCACAGCGGGGTGTTTTTAGCCAAAATAGGGCTGTTTACGTGATCATTTTCATGCCTAAATAAGACCCAGAACGTAAAACAAGTACCTATCCCTGAAAGGGCATAAACAGAGCTTTCGAATGACACCATAACGATCCTTGTATGATGGATAGTTTTCTTGCAATAACCGTGCAACGCGAGTGCAAAAAGCAGGTAATTCGGTACTTTCAGTACATAATTGAGTGTAGCGAGTGAGAGAGGGAGGAGGGAGCTGAGATTTGTGTCAGTAGGTCCGCCGCGGTGGTCTGGAGCAGTCATACGCTCGCTAGTCTCCTGCCACCACTTGTCTCTCTCTCTCAGCAACATTACGTGCTGAAATTGCCACTCGAGTTATGTCGAGCGCCGCCACATAGTCCAGCTTTATTTAACTCGACTTATGTTGCTCGCCGCTAAATAAGGGTTAAAGAAAAAAAAAATATATATATATATATATATATATATATATATATATATATATATATATATATATATATATATATATACATACATATACAGTATATACATACATACTGTATATACACACACACTTACGCAAACTATTAATCCTATCAATGTAACGTGAACTTCTAACTTGGTAAATCCCCTAACATGCCAACATAACTTGGCCTAACATGGTTCTATTGGTATTCCAGCCTTAACACTATCTGGTGCGGCATCTTGGGGGTTATATTGCTATTTTGCCTTTCTATTAGTAAATATTTTGAATGTTTTTGCCATTTTCGAGCAATTCATTTTTAGTTTATCTCCAAGACTAAACAACACAACTGCCCAGACCCCTTGGAAACTAACAACATCCCCCTATCCAATTCAAGTTAAATATGTATATTTTCGGCAGAAAAATGTACCAGCCAAAGGCCCGTTTTTCTTTAATTGCAGGCTCGCTATCGCTTGCCTATAAAAAGAATGGATACCTGAATGGGGTACAATGTGTTATAATCGCCAAACTACTTAGTGAAATAACTTAAAACCTCCAAACTAACTGAGTATAGCATGCATCCCTGCTACCAGATATCCATGTACCAGATAGGGTTAACCTATTCAATCAACTGATGTCAATATGTGTGACGACATAATTATTCAACTTGACCATTTCAGGATACAAGGGCGCGTTTCTTTGTACTATTTTGGGTAATAGTAGACGATTTTGTTCATTTAGGAAGCCATTGTGGGTATCAGAGATTTTATTGAGATATATTTTACTCATTTGAATCCTAGTTGCCCTTTCAAAGTTGAATAAAATCGTCTAATGGTGACCAAAATGAAGTGAAAAGGCGTCCTCGCAGACTGACAGTATTAACCCCTTCCTTACCGAGGATGCATTTTGTGTTATTCCAGCTATAATTAGATGATTGTAGGAAGCTTAAGCAGGTGTCACACTATGCCGATTTAAGTGCCGACGCTCCACGACTTAAGGGTCTGGAGCAGGTCTTTGCCTACATCGCCGCGCGACGTAGGTGGGGGGCCTACTCAAGAGAGCCGTCGGGAGAGGTCGTCAGGGGCCTCAGGAAAAGTTCGACATGCACAACTCTCATAAGCTGAGTCGGCGGCTAGTACATTGACGGCACGGGGACGGTAGGCTGGGGGCATCGGGCGTCGTCCGGTATGCGTCATACGTTACAAGGGCGCCAGACTGTGTGCGTCAGACGCCGCTTATAAGGTAGGTCGCCTTCAGGAAGCGACCTGGTAACGCCCAGGCGCCATCATAGGGGGAGGGCATACCGTGAATCCGCGACCTGGCAACGTCGCACGGGACATCGTTGATAGATGGTTTTGGGGTTGTTTTTGTTTTAACCTTGATGGAGGTCTATCGAGGAAACTAAAACATAAAATAATATATAAATAAATAGACCCCAAAAATCACCACAGTCCCCTTAATCCGATCCCATCAACGAGTGACTAACTATAAACCCTTTCGATAGCGGTGGCGTCTGTTTTGCCATAGTTCTGCCATACTTAGACGATTTTATGCAGCTTAAGAACGGTATGTGAGAGTTACGAGAGATAAATGAGAGGAATGGAGGTCTTGTGATTGCTACAGGCCCTTTGTAAGCATAATACAATAACCTAATAGTTGCCAGACTATAACGAGAAAGACGTCACCGGTACTGAAAGGGTTAAGGGAAAGGGATGGCCTTGTTTTACCAATTACTAAAAACAAATAACACTTAATTAAGGGGAGATGGGCGCATTTGTTTTCTCATTTATGGGTCTTTTTATTATGTTTTTAGTTTCCTCCCTAGATCTCAAGCACACACACACACACACACACACACACACACACACACAACAAACACACACCCACAACACACACATATATATACACACACACACACACACCACACACACCACACAACCACACACACACACACACCACACACACAACACACAACACACACACACACACACACACACCCACACACACACACACACACACCACACACACACACACACACACACACACACACACACACACACACACACACACACACACACACACACACACACACACACACACACACACACACACACAACACACCACACACACACACACACACACACAACACACACACACACACACACACACACACACACACACACACACACACACACACACACACACACACGTCGCCTCCGACGGACCGGTTTGCCTTGTTCGGGATCAAGTATGACTGAGTAGGGGTCCAGTGTGACAGGGTGGCTGTCCATCGCCGCCGTATTATCTATTGGCGCCGCCCTAGCTCCTATAGGCGCCGCTCGTCAGGAGCATTGTCGCCAACCAGTTTGCGTGCTACGGTGCATGACGCCGCCCCAGCGGCGTCATTTATCTTCCTTAGGTCTTGCATGGTTGCCTCTCGACCCCTTCCAGTTGCCGTTAGGCTGCATGCCCGTCCATACTGCCCGCCGTGGGCGTCCCGCCCCTCTATCACCCACGATACTCGGCAGTGGTCTCCCGCTTGTATCGCCACTCCTTAATAAGTCGTGGAGCGTCTGCACTTGAATCGGCATAGCGTGACACCTGCTTTAGGAGAAAACAGTGGTAGTCAAAATTGATAATCGAGACAGTTTGAAGCCTTTTAATTGCTACACGTCCTACCTATGCTGGATAAAATCGTCCAATGCTATCCAGATTATAATGAAAAGGACAACTCGGTACTAAAGGGGTTAAGAACGACCTGTCAGACTAAGAGGGTGAAGTTAGATATTTGTTTTAATATTCTGACGTGTATGGTTTCTTCCTAAGTTGAATAACAAACGTTTGAATATACTGTAGTCAAACAACTTACAGTCTGTTAATGTCAGCTGGTGGTAAATTGCAATGTCCCCCCCCCCCCCCCCAACACACACACACAGATTAGGGAAACTTGTTGATCTGTAGACAGACAACACAGTAATTGGGTGGTTAATTTCGCCTGGAGCGTTTTCTACCCTTTCTTATAACTCCATTTTCAGCCCCAGAAATCGGTCTATCGTGTTGATTCCTATGTCATGAGAAAGAGTAATAATTTTACTACACCACAAAAGTAATACAAAACAAAAATAAATACAATTATACATTGTAAATAGGTCGGGAATACACATGTTTACCAAGTAGTTGTCTTCAAACAGAGTTACCTCGGAAATATGAGAGATGACCTATCCTGACTACGTATTCCCCTAAGTGCATTTTTCCCCTCTTTTCCAAATCTGCAATAAACAATAACCTATCTGCAATGTTCCTCTAGTTATGGCAAAAACAAAAATAAGTCGGATTGCGCACTAGAATGTTTATAAAATTTTCTATTTACTTCGTTATTATGTCAATAGCTTTCATTTAGATGTACACGAATAGCTGAGACACTGACTATGGAAATAAACAGAACTAGAACTCCGTAGATGCAATCGTGTTTTTTCTACGAATATGTGTAATACGGGCAAAAAATCACATGTATTTACCTTTCAGCAGTCACCGGCAAACCAGAAAATCCTGGCTTCGTGGAAGTTCCCCCACCTCGACGTTGAGGTATATCCTTGAATCCATGTCAATATTTGTAGTTCTTGTTATTCGGAAAAACAATCTTTATAATGGCGCTAATCACACACCACCTCTATGATCAGTGGGTTGCGTACTAGGCACAATTGACCACTTGCGAGTTTCAGGCTATAAGGAAGTTGGAGCTGTAGACATCGATAGTAAATAGAACTGCAATAATTATCTAGGTTTCTGATGACTAAAGAGGATGTTGAATTGGGTTTTATGTATTGAAAACTGTACTACAACAGAATTTTAGCGGGTAAATCTCCGGAATATCGATATCTACAACTCCAACTCCCTAATAGCCTGAAACTCGCAAGTGGTCAATTATGTCCCTGTACTCATTTTGCCGCGCAAAATAAATTAAATGTTTATACTTGTGTTTATTTTATCCACAATATTCATTGTTGATATATATATTTCTAGGCAAATATTAGTCCAATGTGCATAATTATGTTATCTTTCAGTCATGAATGGGTTTATATTTCAATTATTTACTTGGAAGAGTTTTCCTAAACTGAATTATTTGCGCAGTCACTTTTTGCGAAAATGTCACTTCGATAATGTTTATTATTTTGGATATTTTTTTCAGAATATATATTTCTTTCTGTAAAATTTCACTGAGAACACTAGTCCAAACTTCATGTGTCACCTTTTAGTCATGAATGTGTATATATCTCAAGTATTTTCTTGGAAGAGTTTCCCTAAACTGAATTATTTGCGCAGCCACTTCAATAATTTATACTTGTGGATATTTTTTCAGAATATATATTTCGAAGTAGGTTTCGTAAACTGAATAATTTGGGCAGTCACTTTTTTGCTATAATATCACTTCAGTTATCACTTTGTATAGAAATACTAAATATTCCATGGTTCCTGGATCGACCCTGAAAAATAAGGAAAATCATAGGTTATCTTCCGGTAATCAAGATCAATTCCATACATACAAGTGAATGTGTGTGTGTGTGTGGTGATATATATATATATACAGAGCGAACCTTAAATCATTGCCCATAGGGATTTTCCATGTATTTATAGGGGTGTGGAAGAGCCAGTACTACTACCACAATCACTACTATCACCCATTATACCCCTATAAATAATACATGGCAAATCCCTATGGGCAATGATTTAAAGTTTGCTCTGTATATATATATATATATATATATATATACAGGGTGTTTTAAAACAACACTGCCAGAGTATGACGACCACATTGATAAAAATATATAATACACATATTTCTATTCTATTTTTACCAAAAATATATAGTAACGGAGATAAATGGTTATTTAGAAATGTAGCAAAACAGGGTTCTTAGCTCAGCACAAAACATATTATACATAATATGAATGATTACCAAGTAAAAAAGGTAAAGAAGAGATATCTAATGACCTAATCACATACGAATAATTACAAAATCAAAGTAACATAAAATTAGTAATGATATTTTGCAATTAGAAGAACACTGCTAAGTATTATAATCCAGGTAGCGTAAAAAGATATGCACCATTTGTAACGATGACCAAGAGGTAAAATAATGAATCTCAAGTCTGGGTCAGGTATCCGAACACTGCTATAGGTAATTTAATCGTTCGTGAAACTGTTTGAATGGGAAAAAATTGTTCCTGTGCAATTTACTGTTTCAATAGAAATTCCTCATTACGTTACTATTATCACAGAGTACTAACGAAATATGTCTATCAGTTTTATGGTTGAAGTTTGACGATTTTACGTAGCTGTAGACATACAAGTATACGGTGTTCACTAATGAATATTTAAAATCATCTAATGGTACCTAAAACAAACAATTTACGTCACTTGGACTTAACGAGTATAAAATAACAAAGGCAGAGACACACCTAAATAACGACAATCCATATTTATGTGATATTATAAGGGAAATAAAATCACTATGACAGAAGAAGATAGCACCATGGCCGAGCAGATGATTAAACACATGAGAAGATTCGATATGACTCCAAAGCTTTGGAGAAAAACTCAACTGAAATGAAGATGATGCCAGCTCCTCACATAGGTAGGCTATTTGGGGGGGGGGGGGGGGGAGGGGGGACACTAGCCCGTGTTCGGATTATAGCTCATACCTGGGTGTCACTAATTATTTTACTCTATGCGGTTTAAATCATTAATGGTATATTATTTTGCATGTTGTCCTTAGATAATCTTCTTTGTTATTTTATTTACTAATTAGCAGATGAGGTCTGGCAGTGTTGTTTTAAAACACCCTGTATATATATATATATATATATATATATATATATATATATATATATATATATATATTATATATATATACCATATGTACACATGTATATGCTAGCACCTAATCAGCAGAATCGAGCTGATTGCACTGGTTACAGATTACATTCACGTCCACAGCCACTCCAACAGTACACTAACATTCAACATCCACTGCACACAATGCATACAACGTTGCCAAGCCGGACTAAGCCACCGTGGTGAGGTACAGAGGCTGTCATCGTCCCCTTGGTGATAGGCTGGTCCTGCAGTGGATCACATGCAATAGGCTGATGATGATATATATATTGTTTACCTTAACTTCCCCCCCCCCCCCCCCGTACAGTCACACTTAAATAGTACAGTCACTCTCCGATATACCATTTTTGCCTAGTGCAGTTTTCCACGTCACCCATGAGGTACTGCAATAGACGCGTTAGGTGGAGATATTGAAGCAACATATGTTGTTTATTTTACAGTCAACATCTATAGTTTGCCGAAATCATTGATGATAATTTGTGTGATATCTAAAGAGATTTACATTACGTCAGGTATGTCAACGACGTGAAACAAAAAGTAATAGTCGTAAGACACGTGAGGACTGTTAACGAATGATAAGAATAACCTCCTAAAAGTACACTATTAATAGAGTAAATTTATGGCGAACTATTATCATTACCAGAATTATCAACATAATACGATAGCAATGCGTAAAATCAAACTTGGTTAACAATTTATTCACCGCAAACGCTTGCATAGTTTTGCCGTAAATGTTCACATTATTTGTAGTTTTGATAAATATCTATGTTTATGGCTCCAACTTCTTTATAGAGCAAAACTAGCAAGTGGTCAATTAGCCCACCTTAACCTTTGCCTAACCTATCCCGATTGTATATATCCTTACTTCAGATTTCCTAGTCTTACAGAACCCCACAACTGATATCCTTGCCCTAACCCTATAGCCTATCCAAATGTAATACACTGAATTTTAACTATGTATAACTTTAGTAAGCCTTCCTCAACCTGAAGTAAATTATCCGTAGCAAGCTGTCAAGCGAGAGACGATTTAAAGCATTTTTACAACAACAATCCTTGTTTTTAGTAATTATAATAAAGTATACACAGAAATATAATTTTTTATAATTTCGTAATATCTGTTTGGAATTACTAAACAGGCTGAACCAAGTCAACATCGTCATTGTTCCCGTATTCCTTCTCACAATCAATCCAGTGTTAAAACTAAATGCCCTGGTTTTACTCCTTTTAGCCTTTCCAGTCTTCGTGGACGCTTTTTCACTTAATTTTAGCTAATATTACACAATTTTACTCAGGTTTGGAAGGCCTTCTAGGAAGCAAATGGGTAAAGAAATTCCAAAATAACCCTTTGGCTCCAACAATTCCTTCCAGAAATGAATATAATCGTCTAATAATAAGAATCTATGCCAATAAATACTAAGATTACAGTTTTGGCTGGGCAAAGTAAAAACCATATTCGTCCATAACCCTCAATGGCTTGATGATTTAATAAGTATGATGCTCGTGCATTTCTTATCCGTGAGTGACATCTGGAGGGGGAGAGACACACCAACACAGATTTATTGTGGATGTGCCCGCAGTTAAGGAGATCGTACCATAGTCTCTAGCCCACTCATACACATTCGTGGACTTCACATGTTTCTAATTATGGAAGTATATCTCTGGAAGCGAATGTACAGTATGAATACAACTTTATATACATCAACTACAACAATGTGTATATTGTTTATTGGAAAGCAAGTTCTATCCAAAAATCAATCCATATATTTATAATAGCATAGAGAAAACATAGGAGGTCCACTAAAATCTTATCAGTGGGCTAGAGACTATGGTGTCTGAGTGTACCTGACACTCTCTTGTTGCTTTTACCTTCATCAGGCATCCAAAAAGTTTTGATGAACATGTTCATCCAACATTATAATACATAACCACATATCCAACTCATCGCTACGGGAAACTGAAGAAGCTACATGTGAGCTTTTAGTGTATTTGAAGTGTGGATACCATGTTTCATCATACGCTGTTTAGTTTCCCCACTCTCTCTTTTCTGTAGAGAGAAAACGTTGGCTAAAATTACGAAACGGGAGAAAACTGTGCCAGTAACTTAGGGGTTAATGAACCTATCACAATCTACAGTAAATCACCCTTATCAAAACTCCATTGTACCTTCACCAAGCCATCAGAAGTGAAGCCGGCTCTAACCCATCTTAATTACTTCCTATTAGGCCTTTAACCTGTTCATTCCCGCCGGTGATAAAGTTAATAGACCTGGGTGAGTAGTCGGGAGCCAAACATCACTCACACATCACTCACACATCACTCACACATCACTCACACATCACTCTCTCTCTCTCTCTCTCTTTCTCTTTCTCATTATCTCTCTCTCTCTCTCTCTCATTCTCTCTCTCTCTCCCTCTTTCTCATTCTCATTCTCTCTCTCTCTCTCTCTCTCTCATTCTCTCTCATTCTCTCTCTTTCTCTCACACACGCACAAAGCACACATCACTCACACACACATTAGGCAGATCACTCACACATGGTGAAGATTCAGCATTGGCTGTGACAGATGAGGTAATGACACAAATGCAGAGTAGGACCATTTCTATGTTATTCCTGAAGAAGCAGTATCTGGTGAAATGTTGAATAAACTTGGGTCCTACTCTGCATTTGTGTCATTACCTTACTCACACTTACAAAACAACATGACACACACACACCACCCACGTACACACACACACACACACAGTTGTAATTGTGTATGTTTTTCTTTGATCATATAGTTATCCTATAATATTATCAAACTCAGAGTTTAAGTCACCACACACGTTCAGTTTAACTTGCCATAGCTAACATTGTTCAGGCCAGCTTGAAGCTAATTTGAGTCTTCATAAGTATGATTTGATGATTCACTGCAAAAACAACTATTAAATGTAACATACTTGTAAAGCTACTACACATTACTGATCATTAAGTGCCTTTTCATAATTACAAGATACTTTTATATAATACCATAAAATAAATTATAACATAATGTATCAGTAGATATTTTATTGTAGCAATGGTCACTGTAATGTTACGTATTATGGCCGTTATGTGTTCCATGGACATTTCTACCACCTTCGCAATTCTTTCTGCATTTTGTTATGTTTTTATTGTATTACGTTAACTAATAACGTTGTTTCTAAGCCGAGTTTACGTATTTGGTGTAAAATATATGTTAGTATGAACTTGAGTTTAAATACCGTTAAATAGAATAACGGCACCTATTATAATATATAGTTTATCCTTTTCAGTATACGATGACACATTTTTCTATTTCAATGTTGGATTTAATTAGAAGATTAAATAAATATAGGAAAGGGTCTAGGAATAAAACAAAACAAATCCTGTTTTGATTGTTAGTTCCTTCCGTAGCAGCGTATTTTACGCAGCGTTAACACACCACGATACTAAAAGGACTCAATGTTCTCACTCTACCTTTATACGCTCCTCTTGGTGATTTGAAACATAATAGAACAACAAGAGAGTTTCTTTCATTATAGATCAATATAAAATGTCACATTATTAAGATATGACACTCAAAGATCAATATAGCGTAATATTTGTGTAATTATACTTAATTGAAAACTCACGCACCAACGAGTTTCTCTCAAATAAATACACTGTTATAGCCTTACCCAGAATATACTACTCATGAATGTGCCTTACACCCTTTAGTGTGATAAATATTTAACTATCAAACACATGACAATTATATATTTTAAAGTATTACATATAGTCAAAATATATTTATGAAATTTGTTTAACTGTCACAATAGTTATGTCATTAACAAAACAGAATCGTGTGCTGTGAGCAATATATAACAACACTATTTGTCCGGTGATTGAAAGGGTTAAACTCGATACACAAATTACCGCTATGATGGTAACTCGTTCACCATGAAGCTCATTTACAATGGATTCAATCAATTCCTTTCATACCATACATCGTATATGATCGTGACAAACAAAATGTTAAATATCTAAATCGCTATATTAGCTATCTACATATTTTAGTTCAATAATTTAAAACAATATCAATAAATAATATCCTATCAGCCAATCACAGTTCCTCTTTCATACCACACAGATCGAGTGAAGAGAACCCCCCCAACTCCAACCCCATTCCCCCAATAAGGGTTGCCAATTGCTGCTAGCCGAGTCAAGATTTTTGGCCGGAACTAATACTAATACCTCTAATATTACTTGCAATATACTTGCAATACATATTATAATAGTAACAAAACATTGTGATGTTGTGGTGTCCTTGAAATGCATTTATAACATTGGCAATTACAAAATAATGTCACATGTTATCGTGTAATGCGATAGTTATGGCTATAACAGTCGTTTCCTATGAGTAAAAGAGTAGAAATGTTGTACCATGATTACCGTAAGTTAAAGAATATAGATTACGTTATTAAAGGCCTATTAAACCATAATATAATATTAACATGGTCTTTTGCAATATATGATTCTTATCATTATGTATTATTATATTAAATCATCATATCAGCGAACCCAATGCGGTATGATATTTTTCATAGTTAACGGCAGCAAGCTAACTAGCATGTGTTGTGGCAGTCACCAGAGCTTCGAAAAATGTCATCCAGTAAACATCTCTTCCATTTATAGTGCTGTAGTGCCATCATACACAACGAATGGCCATATATCGTCGCCCGTCACCTTCATAGACGTTATCATCTGATGCTGGACTGACAGATAAGCCATATGTTTTAATTTCCATGATCACTTAACATCATCATTCCCTTATAAACCTTTCAATGTTCTCTCGTGCTATCTTTCTTCCTAACCTACCCAACCACCTGAACTGTGTGAACGAAATGGTATGTTAATTCCTGGTATCAAGTATCCTGATTTCTATTGCTATCATATTTCATGTGTTTGACCTTTAGACCTACCTCAGGCTAGTCTAATAATAATAAACTTCTACTAATCATTCATTATACATGTTAAAGCAATGACTTCAATATTGCTTCATAACTGTGCTCATGAGTTGTGGTTCAGGTGAGTGACCATCTCATAAAGTGGCCGTGTCCGCTCGCCTGACTCTTTCTTTTAATCTTGGCTTCCACTGACCTCTAGCCAAGGGGGTAAAGGAATTAGGGATCTTGACTGTACATCGTCCCTTGCTTCCAGAGCCGATACAATCAATGGAAGTTATCAACACTCTCAAAACGAGGAAAACGGGATGGGTCATGGTCGTGCAGCTAATTGAAACATAATGTGGATATAATCAGAGAGTTTATGGTTAATATTAGACCTCTTAACTATTCTGAATTCTCAGAAGGAAATAGCATAGAAATTTGACTGAACACAAAGGAGATGGAAGGCACCGCTTAAGGTGCGTCCACACTGGCGGCATTTGGTTTCCAGACAAGTTGTAAACACCCCCCTAAACGCCGCGATCGACATTTGGATACATATCTACAACATTGTATGTAACAGTGTTGTAAGAATATTGGCAATATGTTGGCAACAAGAGTCCACTTTGTGAGGCCATTCACACTTGGTCTGTATAGACCTCGGCATGCGAGGAGGCGGCAGCTACTGTGGTAGTAATTATGTGTGGGAAAGGTTTAAGAAATTTGGAAGAAAGAATAATTTCAAAACTTTAGAGATACAAGAGATAAGAGCAATTAAAAAGTTTACCTAGGCAGGGGTCCGTACGGAAGCAGTTTTTAAGTACACCAGGAGGAACACCGTCCGGACTGTACGCTTTCTTAGTATTAAGCCCAGAGAGGGTAGAAAGTAAATTTTTAGAAGATATTAGAATATTAGGCAGAAGTAGGACAGAAGGGGGTGGAGAGGGTGGAATAGCACGGGAATCATCCAAGGTGGAGTTTCTAGCAAAAGTTTGAATTGATTTTTTTTTTTCTGAATTGAATTGAATTGAATTAAATTTAAATCTTTTATTTAGCCTTTAGTATACAATACAATTTTGCTTACAAATGATTTGTTAAAAACAAAAATATATTATAATACAAAAAAATATGGCTGAACCTTTTGAGAGAAGTCTCTCTTAACCCTTAATTGGCGGCGTGCAACTTATGTCGTGTGAAATAAATATGGACTATGTGGCGGTTCACAACTTACGTCGAGCGCCATTTTCAGCACGTAATGTTGCTGAGAGAGAGAGCTGAGCGGTGGGACGAGCGTAGCAACGCTATGACCGGTCCCCACGACCACCGTGGACATACTGAACTGTATTCTACTTTCCCCCCTCCTTTCTAACTCGCTACACAGGGAATTATGTAAGGAAATTACCTTATTTCAGGGTTTTTGCACTCGTGTTGCACGGTCGTTGTAAGAGAACCAGTGGTCTTACAAGGATGGTTCGGGTGTCATTAGAAAGCTCTGTTTACGCCCTTTCAGGGATAGATACTTGTTTTACGCTCTGGGTCTTATTTAGGCATGAAAATTATCACGTAAACAACCCTATTTAGGGTAAAAAAAAAACGCTGGGCACTACGGTCAAATAGACCACCTAGCCCGCTAAATAAGGGTTAAAGGCACAGAGTTCAGCTTTGTCAGAGGAAGAAGCGATGGTTGTGCCATCAGAGTGGAAAAGGGGAGGGAAAGACGAAGAATAAACATTGCTGGAGAGGTTATTGGCTAGATGCCAGAAAGCCTGGGAAGAGCTAGAGTTGGATAGTTCAGTGCATTTATTATTGATGAAAGAGTGCTTGGCAAGTCAAAGAACAGATTTGGCTTGATTCCGGGCAGAAAGATAGGAGAATGAGATTCTTGAGTTTTTAGGCGTCGGTACCGTTTGAATGCTTCTTCCTTGTTGCGGACTGCAGTAGAACAAGCGTGAGTAAACCAAAAAAAATTGCATTAGACTGAGAGTAAGAAAATGGAATGTACGCTTCCATGCCCGAGAGGATTACCTCGGTAATGCGTTCAGCACTCTCAGAGGGTCCTCAGCCACGGAAGCAGAAGTCATTCCATAGGAAATCGAAGAAGAACTGCCGAAGAGCCTCCCAGTCGGCAGCACCAAAGTGCCACAAGCGCCGCCGGCTGGGAGGATCGGGTGGCCGTACTGGAGAGAGGACAGGTAACGGAGATAATTTTATGGTCGGAGGAGCCCAAAGGAGAGAAAAGATTGACAGAATAAGAAGAAGGGTTAGCAGTCAGAAATAAGTCAAGAATGTTGGGCTGATCTTCGAAGCGGTCCGGGATATGGGTGGGTTGCTGGACCAGCTGCTCTAGGTAATTTAGAATAGAAAAGACGAAGACTTGTTCACCAGGTTTGTCAGTAGTAAGAGAAATATATATATATATATAGAGAGAGAGAGAGAAAGAAAGAAAAAGGGTGGGGAGGGGAGGGGGGGGGGAATTAGATAGAGATGAATATGTGAGCACAGGGAAACCATCAGACCTTTATACATACATGCATCCAGGCAGACGGGCACACATACAGAAGCACACTCACTATGCAGATAATCGAAGACAGACAAACAATCAGACGAGCAAATATACAGCCAAACAATCAACCGAATAGTCAAGCAATCAGTCAGCCATAGACAATCATAATTAGACAATGAAACATATAAAAACATAATCAGATACAGACAAACAATCTGACAAGTAGACAATGGGAGGTGTGGTGGAGTGGTCTTGCCACTGGCCTGGTAATCCAAAGGTCCCGAGTTCAAATCCCGATGTATCAATGGGAAGATATTATTGGGATGGAATTTGTGCTGTACCTAGTATCAGTGCATTACCACAAGCCCACCGAAACATCAATAAAATACCCTCATTGTTCCCTGATTAAATAGCACTGTATGAATATTCCCATATTCAAAATATGCTATAGGGGTGCAATGCCTGGTGAGTTATCTGCTCAACAGGTGGCGTTGTGTGTGTGTAAGTGTGAGAGTCCGAGTGTAGGGGGTAAGAGAGTGAAGCACGGGAACGAGGTGGCTTCAGAGATGGGGTCGTTTCGGGCCATGAGTGAGCACCGTGCCTCATGTGAAGGCAAGATGGCAGGTGTTCGTTGTACTCTACGTGCTTCACATGTCTCACTCCCTAGACTGGAACAAGACCTCACAGGCTTCACTGTTCATTGTAAAGCGGTGAATGTTAAGGCTCTCAGCCTATGACCGAGAGGAAGTAAGTTGGAATATAGAAAAAAAAAAAAAAAAAAATATCAGATGGGCATAGGACAGAACAAAAGTCAGACAATATATAATCAGGCAGGCATACTGTAGACAGACAATCAGACAAACACGCATACATGTAAACAGTCAGACATACAAGACAAACAGACAGGCAAATTGAATTGCATGCTGATAGTAAAGCCAGAATTCAATTTACCATTTTGGGATACAAGAATTTTGTTTCATGAATTTTAATTTAGCCAAGAATCCGAAAATTGTGATTATGCCAGAAAGGTTTGCGGTTACGTAAACCAATAGGAGTTGTTTAATGTTTCGATTATATTTTTCGGTTTAATTATACTTTGCTGTTTAAGGGGGAACACCGGCTTTTTTATCTTTTTCTCCTTTTCTCTCTTTCCCTGGCGTGTATCCATTCAGCCCCATTCAGCCAACTGTTTTAAGACGTTTATCCCCATCCAAGTGTCGATTTCTTCCTGGCGAGCGATAGCGAGCCATGATTGTATGGAGAAATCCGGCTTCGCCACAGACATTTTTCTATCGAAAAATGTACAAATTAAGCTTAGTGTCAAAACAAATATATATATATATAAATGCTGGCTCACTACCGCTCGCCAGGAAAATATTGACACCTTGATGGGGTAAGCGTTTTAAAACAGTAGGCTGAATGGGGCCGAATGGATACATGCCAAAGAGAGAGGGAGAGAATGAGAAAAAAAGCGAGGTGGGCTCCCTTAAATATATACATATTTTTTGTCCTGGTGCTTTAGCGTTAGTGTTTGTATTATGGTTTATAGAGTTTGTTATTCATTTCATGTTGAGCGATAATTATAGTATTTATATAATTGTTTCCCTTATCATTATCTGGTGCGACGTCTTGGGAGTTATTAGGATATTTCGTTAAATTATTATTGTAGTTTTTTATTGTTCCAGCCATTTTCAACCAATATATTTTTAGTTTGCCCCTTAGAGTAACAAAACGTTTCCCATAGACGCCCTTCTAACTAAAGAATGTCTCCCAGCCTCCTTTAAGCCAATAATTATGTACAATTTTCAGTAAAATAAAGACCGGCCAGAGGCCTGTTTCTCCTAAATTGCAGGGCCACTATCGGTTACCCAGGAAAAATCGACAACTGAATAGAGTTGGGGATGCCGGGAGTTTCATTGCAATTTCTGATTTTCGCCCAACATTATAATTATACTGTGTAATATACTATATATATATATATATATATATATATATATATATATATATATATATATATATATACATATAACTTCTTAAATTCTTAACACTAATGGAGCGAAACAGGCCTGATCCAAAAGACCTGCACCAGACAGGGTTAAGTTATCAACAGTTATGATCTAACTGTTTAGGAAATTCAATTTTATTCAAATGATTTCACCAATAAAAATCTAGCTTCTATCTAGTTGTCAATCTATGTATCTATTGCCTGACGCCGTGATACCCGAAGGGGTGGCCACGAACGAACCGCCCCCATGCACCTCTGTCCCCAGACAGTCGACGGCCCTCCTCCTAACCAGCACTGCCTTCATTCATATACTTCCTCCATCCTTCCACCTCTTCTTCGGTGCACCTCTCCCTCTCTGTCCTTCCACCTCACTCTCGTACACCCTCTTAGTCAATCTCTCACTTTCCATACGTTCCATAAGGCCGAACCATCTCAAGTTGTTCCTTTTCATACTTTCCAGCACATCTACCTCCACACCACACCTCCTTCTTACTTCCTCATTCGTCTGTCTATCCCTCCATGTAACTCCGCACGCACTTCTCAAGTAACTCATTTCCACTACTCTCACTCTTGGTCTGTGTCTCTTCCCGAACGTCCATGCTTCGCTTCCGTAAGTTAGTGTCGGGATTACCACACTGTCATGCAAGGACTTCTTCACTTCCATACTGACCACCCAATGTCTTGTTACTGCTTTCAACGTTCCTATAACCCTCTTCCCCTGTTGAACCCTCTCCCGCACCTCCTCATCCATAGTCCATCTATACTCAACACACTGCCCAGATACTTAAAAGAGCTGACGATCTCCATAGCCTGAATAGTGGTCAATACCAACGTCAAATAGTCTTGCCGGAATGAAGTTGTGGATAACAATCAATGCTATCGTGTGGTATTTACTATATATATATATATATATGTTTTAGCTTAGGGTTAATTGAAGATGGTTAGAATTTGCGGATATATATACATACATACATAGTTATTTAACGTCGCTGTCCATTACATACAATGTAATAGCTTAGACGTGGTTGCCTTTTTGAAATTCAATAAAATCGCGTCACAACATCGCCCCATCATGTAATCACTTTGGCTGATGTTGGCATAGTGCTAACCATGTTGCAGCAAGACACGAAACAGCACCCAGGTAAAACTAGTGAAATCCACCATGGCACCTATCCACACCCCACCAGCCTCGACAGTGCCATACCAAGAAGAGTGCCAATAGCAAAGCTTGATTTCATAGTAAAGACTGTTGGTCCACAAGTCTACCGCCATCACCCCTATTAGTTGCCTTGTACGACACGGAGTAGGATATTCTCGTTATTGACTATTTTGGCGATATATTTGAAAACTGGTATGAATAAATAAAAAAATGAAATGGTATTGAACCCCCTCTTTACCGGCGACGTCTTTTTTATTATTAAAATCTATATTTGGCGGATTTTGTGCAGCTTAAAAAGGATCTGTGGTAGTAAATAAGAATTAAGTGAGATATTTCGAAGCCTATTTATTACTGGAAGCCCTTCTGAAACTGAATAAAATCGTCAAATAGTAGCCAGATTATAGTTAAAAAGACATTGCCGGTATAAAAGTAAAACAAAAAGACATTGCCGGTATAAAAGTAAAACAAAAAGACATTGCCGGTATAAAAGTAAAACAAAAAGACATTGCCGGTATAAAAGTAAAACAAAAAGACATTGCCGGTATAAAAGTAAAACAAAAGACATTGCCGGTATAAAAGTAAAACAAAAAGACATTGCCGGTATAAAAGTAAAACAAAAAGACATTGCCGGTATAAAAGTAAAACAAAAAGACATTGCCGGTATAAAAGTAAAACAAAAAGACATTGCCGGTATAAAAGTAAAACAAAGAGACATTGCCGGTATAAAAGTAAAACAAAAAGACATACATACAGTAGCCTGCACAAATAGTTAGCATGATACTATATGATAATAGTGAACAGTTACTGATGGAAAACATTGACTCGGGCATGTGTCTACCGTACATGGAATGTTTCTAAATATTAAATGATCATTACATAATCATTCAGTAAGATTTTAAATACCATTCACTGCAATCCAAGCAGTGAATAGGATACTTCAAACATAAACTATCAGATGTCACCCCCTCCAATTAATAGGATACTTCATACATAAACTATCAGATGTCACCCCCTCCAATTAATAGGATACTTCAAACATAAACTATCAGATGTCACCCCCTCCAATTAATAGGATACTTCAAACATAAACTATCAGATGTGATGTCACCCCCTCCAATTAATAGGATACTTCAAACATAAACTATCAGATGTCACCCCCTCCAATTAATAGGATACTTCAAACATATACTATCAGATGTCACCCCCTCCAATTAATAGGATACTTCAAACATAAACTATCAGATGTCACCCCCTCCAATTAATAGGATACTTCAAACATAAAGTATCAGATGTCACCCCCTCCAATTAATAGGATACTTCAAACATAAACTATCAGATGTCACCCCCTTCAATTAATAGGATACTTCAAACAAACTATCAGATGTCACCCCCTCCAATTAATAGGATACTTCAAACATAAACTATCAGATGTCACCCCCTCCAATTAATAGGATACTTCAAACAAACTATCAGATGTCACCCCCTCCAATTAATAGGATACTTCAAACATAAACTATCAGATGTCACCCCCTCCAATTAATAAGATACTTCAAACATAAACTATCAGATGTCACCCCCTCCAATTAATAGGATACTTCAAACAGAAACTATCAGATGTCACCCCCTCCAATTAATCATACTAAAAGGTGGGGAGGTGCTACTGGACTGGTAATCTTAAAGGGGGGTCACCTTATTTTTTGATCTTTCTCTACTTTTCTCTCTTTCTCTGGCTTGTATCCATTCGGCCCCATTCAGCCAACTGTTTTAAGACGTTTATCCCCATCCAGGTGTCGATTTGTTCCTGGCGAGCGATAGCGACCCATCATTGTATGGAGAAATCCGGCTTCGCCGGAGACATTTTTCTATAAAAAAATGTACAAATTTAGCTTGCCGTCAAAACAAAAATATATATATTTTGGCTCTTACCACTTGACAGGCAAATATTGACACCTGGATTTTTTTGTTTTCCTATATGATTGATGAGAGGCAAAAGGCAGAACTGCCTATAGCGAGTGCTTCCCCCATAGTTGAAAGAGTGACAGGGCCAAAATCAAGAGATGTTCGAGCCAAAATGCCTGGACACACTGAATTTGAAGCAATTTAAGTCATAGGAAGAGGGAAAGACTGATTCTGGGAGAGAGTTCCAGGGCTCAGCTGTTGAGTAGAAGAAAGTTTGAGAGTAACGTTTCACTCTTGAGTTGGAGAGTTGCACAGAGTAGGGGTGGGATTGAGTTGCAAGATGGGGGTAAACGTCTTAAAACAGTAGGATGGATGGGGCTGAATGGGGTCGATTGGATACAATCCAAAGAGAAAGGGAGAGACAGAAAAACAAGCGAGATGGGCCCCCTTAAGGTCCCGAATTCTAATTCCGATGTGTCAATGGGAAAATATTATTGGCATTGAATATGTGCTGTACTTATTTGTGTGCATCACCCTACAAATACCGCCGACACGCCATACACATACCTTTACTCTTTACATTGTATGAATATTTTCATATTCAAAATATGATATGGGTGGCAGTGCGTAGTGAGTAAACAGCTCAGTAAGTTTCGTGAGAGAGAGAGAGAGAGAGAGAGAGAGAGAGAGAGAGAGAGAGAGAGAGAGAGAGAGAGAGAGAGAGAGAGAGAGGCATATGAAGGTGATACTTTCACGTCCACCTCCTCTCGGGAGTTAGGGTTGTCTGGCAATAGATAGATAGATAAACAGATAGATAGGTCAGATTAGCGAGTTCACGAAATATGATGTTATGACATTAAGATTTGTGTGCAATGATTAACCGAAGTTGTTAGAGGAAACTTAAACTATATATTGGTAACATGGTAAGCAGTATGATACAATAAATAAACGGTGATTGTTGAAATATCTCATGTTTAATATAAACCCGCGCACAGGGGAGCGTCCAAAGGGATCCTCATGCGTCATTCATATAAACATAACTATATTTAGCACCATTTAGTGAAATATGCTGAATTTTTGTGCAAAACCAATACAAAGTAAAGAGTAAGTCGGTACATGTCAGTATGAAAAGAGATACAATAAGAAGAAATGGAATATATAGGACATAAATAAATGTAGCTTTATAATTGTCCACCCGTTCACAAACACGAAACCTATATGCATTCGTGTCCCGATCGCCCTTTAAGCACACACACACACACACACACACACACACACACACAAGACATTGCCGGTATAAAAGTAAAACAAAAAGACATACATACAGGAGCCTGCACAAATAGTTAGCATGATACTATATGATAATAGTGAACAGTTACTGATGGAAAACATTGACTCGGGCATGTGTCTACCGTACATGGAATGTTTCTAAATATTAAATGATCATTACATAATCATTCAGTAAGATTTTAAATACCATTCACTGCAATCCAAGCAGTGAATAGGATACTTCAAACATAAACTATCAGATGTCACCCCCTCAAATTAATAGGATACTTCAAACATAAACTATCAGATGTCACCCCCTCCAATTAATAGGATACTTCAAACATAAACTATCAGATGTGATGTCACCCCCTCCAATTAATAGGATACTTTAAACAAACTATCAGATGTCACCCCCTCCAATTAATAGGATACTTCAAACATAAACTATCAGATGTCACCCCCTCCAATTAATAGGATACTTCAAACATAAACTATCAGATGTCACCCCCTCCAATCAATAGGATACTTCAAACAGAAACTATCAGATGTCACCCCCTCCAATTAATCATACTAAAAGGTGGGGAGGTGCTACTGGACTGGTAATCTTAAAGGGGGGTCACCTTATTTTTTTATCTTTCTCTACTTTTCTCTCTTTCTCTGGCTTGTATCCATTCGGCCCCATTCAGCCAACTGTTTTAAGACGTTTATCCCCATCCCGGTGTCGATTTGTTCCTGGCGAGCGATAGCGACCCATCATTGTATGGAGAAATCCGGCTTCGCCGGAGACATTTTTCTATAAAAAAATGTACAAATTTAGCTTGCCGTCAAAACAAAAATATATATATTTTGGCTCGTTACCACTTGACAGGCAAATATTGACACCTGGATTTTTTTTTTTTCCTATATGATTGATGGGAGGCAAAAGGCAGAACTGCCTATAGCGAGTGCTTCCCCCATAGTTGAAAGAGTGACAGGGCCAAAATCAAGAGATGTTCGAGCCAAAATGCCTGGACACACTGAGTTTGAAGCAATTTAAGTCATAGGAAGAGGGAAAGACTGATTCTGGGAGAGAGTTCCAGGGCTCAGCTGTTGAGTAGAAGAAAGTTTGAGAGTAACGTTTCACTCCTGAGTTGGAGAGTTGCACAGAGTAGGGGTGGGATTGAGTTGCAAGATGGGGGTAAACGTCTTAAAACAGTAGGATGAATTGGGCTGAATGGGGTCGATTGGATACAATCCAAAGAGAAAGGGAGAGACAGAAAAACAAGCGAGATGGGCCCCCTTAAGGTCCCGAATTCTAATTCCGATGTGTCAATGGGAAAATATTATTGGCATTGAATTTGTGCTGTACTTATTTGTGTGCATCACCCTACAAATACCGCCGACACGCCATACACATACCTTTACTCTTTACATTGTATGAATATTTTCATATTCAAAATATGATATGGGTGGCAGTGCGTAGTGAGTAAACAGCTCAGTAAGTTTCGTGAGAGAGAGAGAGAGAGAGAGAGAGAGAGAGAGAGAGAGAGAGAGAGAGAGAGAGAGAGAGAGAGAGAGAGAGAGAGAGAGAGAGAGAGAGAGAGAGAGAGAGAGAGAGACATATGAAGGTGATACTTTCACGTCTACCTCCTCTCGGGAGTTAGGGTTGTCTGGCAATAGATAGATAGATAAACAGATAGATAGGTCAGATTAGCGAGTTCACGAAATATGATGTTATGACATTAAGATTTGTGTGCAATGATTAACCGAAGTTGTAAGAGGAAACTTAAACTATATATTGGTAACACGGTAAGCAGTATGATGCAATAAATAAACGGTGATTGTTGAAATATCTCATGTTTAATATAAACCCACGCACAGGGGAGCGTCCAAAGGGATCCTCATGCGTCATTCATATAAACATAACTATATTTAGCACCATTTAGTGAAATATGCTGATTTTTTTTGCAAAACCAATACAAAGTAAAGAGTAAGTCGGTACATGTCAGTATGAAAAGAGATACAATAAGAAGAAATGGAATATATAAGACATAAATAAATGTAGCTTTATAATTGTCCACCCGTCCACAAACACGAAACCTATATGCATTCGTGTCCCGATCGCCCTTTAAGCACACACACACATACACACGCACACACACATTCACATATACTGAAATATCCTAAATTTAGAGTTATTATACATTCATCCACCAGTCTAAGCAATCCCACCACAACTTCTCCACCTCCACCTACCTCTTCACCCATTGTTCGTCACCTCCATACCCTTACCTCCCTCCATCCCTCAGTGACAACTAGAATACAAACATAAAGTCCGAGAGGAAAAGGAAGATGGATAATTATACATGGTCGTGACAGTATAAAGTTACTTCGTGATGCTACTTCAAAATATATTCTTCTCAAGTTCTCATCATATTGCTGAATATATTCCATAGTGTGATTCATTAATGTAAATTATATATGGACATATATAATAGTGTTCCTTTCAACATACTGTATACCTCTTGATTACCGAGAGAGAGAGAGATAGAGAGAGAGAGGTTTCAGCTATTGCAAGAGGGAATCTACTGCTCATTACAAAATTAGTTTCTGGTTCGGGAACATTATTGTATGAACACGTAGAAGTAAATAAGCTTAGAATTCTTCACTGCATGTTATAAAACGTCATCAACACAGAAATAACTGTTAGGGATTGCTCACTAACAGCATATATATTGCCTTGATTGTAAACAACCAAACTCTGTCTCCTCCCACCCCCTCCCATTGTGTCCTACCCTTTCAACACTACGACAAGTTCCCCCTCCCTTCCCATCAAGCTGCGCCATAATTGGCACAACATCTTCGATTGATTCAAGGAGGGGAGTGTAAGACCTTACTATATTCAGAGCGAACAAACTACACTACGAGTTTACCCTAGGACTAGGTGGCCCACGCGGAATTGCGGCCGAGTGTACATGGATAAGCACTATTGACCGCGACTGTAGAGGTAGAGATGTCAGAGAGTCTGAGATGAGAGAGAGATAGCGGCGGTGCAGCTTCAAAAACTCAAAATTGCTAATGGCCATAATAGATAACCAGGTGTCTTAATCCTTCGAAGGTAAGACCACGAACGAACCGTTTGCAACGCTGAACTGTCTCAATGTCTCACTCGCAAATTGAAATTTATTGTCCAAGGGTAGTTGGAACGTAGAAAAAAAAAAAAATGTACTGTCCATTATTTCGGATGGTCAACGTTGTTCAGATCTTTTGTAATGGTATCGGAAAAGTTGAGGGAAGAATCTTACCCGTGATACCGGCTGAACAGGTACAATCGCCTGCACAAGTAGCTGGTACACTACTCTATGCTAAAATTAGATAGTTAACAAAGAACGAGGAAAAACACTGACTCTTGTAAATGCTTAAAGGAAATACTTCAAAATATTTCTTCAGTGTCAAATTTGTTCAGTAAAATTTGTACCCCTCCCCCCCAAACAAAAAAAAGAGGATACCTAATGATTCATATTATTCCCTACCTTATACTACATCCGCTATATAAAATCCTTTCAACGCTTCCCACAGACTGCAAACATTACAGAGTTCGATAGCCGTATCTAAGGACTACTGTAAAGGCCAGATCATTACAAAATTATCGTCATTATGATCAGGTTCATAGAGGAGTCTCCTCGACCTCCGCCATTGTTGTGAGACTCGTCAAACATGCTGGGACAATGAATATCAAATAAAGAGGACCGGCCTAAATGGGATGCCAATTGATCCCTTGTTTCGACCAATCACCCCTGAAGGTGGCTCTGACATAGGTGGTGCATAGTCTGCACGCTTAAAAATGTAACCGCGAGCGGGCAGAGCGTGTGGCGGCAGATATAAACATGGTACCAATACAACACTATCACCACTGTGTTTGTGGAAAGCGAATGCATAAGAATCTCACATATCACTTCTTTCCTAATGATAGACAAAGGCAAGGCAAAGTGTTTAGTCATAAGGGCACATCTAAGAGTATACAGTACTTATATAGCATACTCACATACGAGAACATAATTATCATGACTGACTGAATAAAGATTCCAGAGACATCTCGGTATATGGCTGACCTATAAAGGATGGCATTTGTCATATGGATATCTGTAATGGCTCAGAGAACTTTGACATCTATCAGAGGACGAAAACACCTGATCAGCTAAACAAATCCCATGTGGAGTGCTGCAGCAGCCACTTCTCAGATGACCAGTATAGCGGGGTTGGCCATCCTACGTCTGATGCTACATCATTTACAGATGTTTTTAATAAAAATATATAGCGTAATCCGCTCACATTGTATTTTATTGTCATCACCTGATCGGTTATTTTTAATTTAAGACATATCCTCAATTGCATTTCCTTAGATTTGTTTGTATAGTATAGTCCTATTTATGTTGGTTTCCTTAGATGTATTTTTCACAATTAAAAAACAAAAAAACAAAACGGTAGTGGAGCAAGTCCCCTAGCATTGTATTGTGCCTCAGTGATCCACCTGGCCGAGACAGGATTAGGTTGCGATATACTCTATATATAACTTTGATGGTAATGAAATCGATATGGAGTTAATGAAGCACTTATTGCCTTGGGTGGAAAACTGGCGTTAATGGTTTGCCATGAACATTATGTATTCACCATTCTTTACATACCTCAACGTACAAGGCCCAATACGTTGTGAAACATACAGTAGTAGCTAAAGACCATTCAAATGCTGAAACCAATTACAAAACAAATTAAGATCATTATAAATTGAAGACTGTACAATCATAATAACTTTAGGAAATATACTATTTTAGTATAAGATGGCTTAAACAAGGCCGACACTCACAAAGAATAGTGTAACATCAAGAGCAATTATATCTATAATCTATGGTTTATTAATTTCACCACAACACCAAACACCTCCAATGAAATTAATGAAAGCATATTATATGTGATCCACCAGGATTCGTACCCGGGTTATCACACACAAATTTGTAGACACCTTAACCATTACACCACCAAGACGGTTAAAGGTTTATGCACACGCCTACGATTTATTATCCATTCCCGAATACTGGATATTAATCTAATCATGTTCATATTCCCACCGCACTATGTTTAAGTGAGAGGAAAGAATATTCATGGGGCACAGAACATATAGACCGGCCTCGCTACGAATTATCCCTGAACCTACTGATAATCTATATTTTATTAATTTCACCACAACACCAAACACCTCCAATATATAAACATAGAATAAGAACATATAAGATGTTCCACCCTTTTGGGAATGTTGTTCCTGAAGGGATGTGTATTGTTAGTGTATGACGTGTATGGGTACAGCTGTAGAAACATAAAATTACCCGAGAAACATTCACTTGGATGATTGATGTGGTAGCCTACAACCAAAAGCAGAGATCCTACCCTTACTAGATAGACGTTGGGCTGGGATCTCTCCCCAACAGAGTATCCCTAGATGTCATTATTATACCCTAACCTACGGTTTCGTCAAAATGGCCAGTTTTACTACACCTTTACAATTAAACACCTCCATTAAATGTAACGGTCAATATGTATTTTAGGTTACGTATGTGTTTCTTATTATTATCGTTAATTTCATCAGTTCTTTGATTAATGTGTTTAATCTGTGTTTCCTTCTACAAATGCATTTTTACCAAATATTGTGCAATGTTAAGATATAATTATTTTGTCTATAACCTAACCAAACAACCTAACCTAACCAGGGGGGGAAGCCACACGTTGTCGAGGTACGATCCACGAATTTCTAGGAGAAGGGGAGAGGGCAACACCAGATAGTGGAGAAGTTACTTAGACCTGGAGTGGCGGCATTTACGCCGTGGGTCCACCTCCCAGAGCAGCCGACCATGGATGGCTGACGATCCTCCCGGCCGGGGACAAGTTCGACGACCAATGGAGGACAGTCAGCTGCCGACCATAGGGAGCAGTTTCCTGTGAGCCAAATCGCCACAACAAACCCCTGCCCCCTTCTTGGGGGCACGAGACCTGGGAGCGGCTTTGGCCGCCCGGGGAAGTACCACACCTCTCACGCCACACACACACACACACACACACACACCACACACACCACACACACCACACACACCACACTGTTTTTTCTACACCAAGAAATGACTCTCCGGCTGTCATTTCTCGAAGACTTCTTCTAGCCAGAGACTTTGAGAGCAACCCAGGACCCACCTACAAATACATATATCCAACATGCTCAAAACCTATCACTGAGTCGCCAAACAAAGGTTTCAGTTCTCTGCAATTCATGCGGGAACTGACCCATTTCACTGGACACTTGCCTCTACGGAACACTACACAAACACCTGGACCTATTCCTCATGCCCCTTTCCCAGTGAAACCCTCTACTACACCCCATACACCTCTTCTCCCAACCCCCCTAGCCTTTCCATACCATCCATATTATCAACCCCTCACACCACACACCAACCTAATCCATTCATACTCTCATCAGCACCCCAATCCCACCACCACTTCACCCATCTCCCTGCTCAGACCACAGCTACAACAAATCACAAACACCCAACACATCATTCAATGCCAAGACGTCGACAACCCAGACACAGAAAGAGGGCTGGCCCTACAACGCCAATCAGACCTTTTTATTCTTAACGACACCCATCAACATACCCATACTCCCAACCAAGCCTCTTCGACCCACCATCTCCAGATATCACCTTTTGCTCCCAAGAACTCGCCCCCACAACATCCTCCCGGAGGGTGGTAAAAACTTTAGGCTCCGACCACCTTCCGATCATTCTCACCACCAAAACCAGACTCACGCCAGCTAGCCACAGATACACATACACCAACTATAAAAGAGTCAACTGGAAAGCTTTCACAAACGAGACAGAACAACACTCTGAAGCCCTAAACAGTGCACCCATCACTAACATCAACAATGCTGTCCACACATTCAACACAACTATCCAAAATGCTGAAAAGAAACACATTCCAAGAGGTAACAGAAAAAGACAACCCCAACTTCTCACCAGAAATTCAAAACCTCATCAGACAACACAACACACTGAAACACCCCCCAGCACACCACATACAAGACATTACAATACAAATCCAAGCACTCAACACACAGATTAACGAAACAATACAAGAACAAATACTAAATAAATTAGAATAACTACCTAGAAACACTTCATCACTAAACAGACCCCAAAAAGCTCTACAAAACACTAAACATCGTCACACTTTCCAACAGCAACACAACACATGGGATGGATGTACTGTAGTTTCTGGGCGTATGGTGGTCATGTTTACAAAGGGCGATCGCCGCGGTTAACTTCGTGTCTATTTTGATGGCGATTTTTTTTCGGCTATTTGCCCCCTGCTGGCAAAATATATGATGATGACAATATGTCATGGGGGGGTGAGGGGGGACTAAAGCCCCCACCCCCCCCCCCCCCCCTTCACATATTACTGTATCCAATGGCATTCAAATTAGACGGGAACATGATTGCAAGCGTCCGCCGCCGCCGCCCCCCCCCCCTCAACATATTATTGTATCCAAAGGCAGTCAAAATAGACGGGAACATGATGGCAAGCGTCCGACGCTGCTCCGCGTAGTGTAAACAAGGCTGGCGGTACGCCCGAATTCTGCACTCTACCCAAACTCATTTACATGCTGCAATCACAACAACAGACTTTTTTCCTTCATATAAACAACAAGCAAATACTCTCATTAATCACTTCTCTTATGTCAGCCACCTAAACCCCCATACAGACGACTGATGTGTCATCCGACGTAAGATACAACTTCCCACAGACCCTGACTATGCACCCTTCACCAACAACCAGACAAAGCACATCATCAACAATCTCAAGCACTCATCCGCATGTGGCCTAGACAACATAAGCAACATAAACCTCAGACACCTAGGACCACAAGGCATACAAGCACTCACCAACATATCAAACTACAGTTATTCACACAAAACAATAGCAGACATCTGGAATCATGGTGTCATCATTACATTCCCCAAACCCAACAGATACCCCACGCTACCCTCCTCACACCGCCCTATCACACTCCTTTGCACCCCCTCCAGTCATAAAACGCCTTTTACTACAACTGGTCACACACGCTATACCCCTAACAACACAACATGACTTCAGGCCACTGCACTTCACAAACACATTTCTTACAGACCTTACACAGAGATTTTGATGGCATCAACTCAGCCAGCCCACCACACAGATCACTACTTGCCACACTCGACATGAGTAAAGCCTTTGATGCTATCCCCCACCACAACCTAACAAACAAAATCTATGACTAAAACATGCAAAAAAAAAAAAAAAAGTGGCTGGCCAACTTCCTAGCAGGCAGATGTGCACACGTATCTCTCGCCGGTCAGTCATCTAGCATCAGAAACTTCCCAAACAGAGTCCCGCAAGGTTCCGTCCGGTCGCCCGCACTCATCAATCTGTACATGCATGATATAACTACACCCACACACCCCAAATAAACATAGCCTCCTATGCAGACGACATAACACTCACATGCACACACCAAAACCCAGACAGAGCAACACTTCTCCTTGAACCCTATCTTAACACACTATATGGCTGATGACTAGTGCACTGCAACCAGACTCATGTTGGCCCCAGCCAAATCTACCGCAACCCTCCTCACAAGCTGGACAGTCGAACACAAATACACCCCATAAATCACCATAAACAACACACCCGTAACACATGCATACTCACCCAAAATCCTAGAACATATGATACTCTAATGACATTCAAACAACATACCACAAACATAAAAAAATAACTGACACGCAGACTTAACGCCGTCAGGTCACATGCCCACACAAAAATTGGACACAACAAAGAAACCACCACCACAGTTTAACAATACATAAGATCAGTGATGGAATATGCAAGCCCTGCCTGGGCTACTAACCTACCTGAAATACATCACAAGACCTTGCAGATTATTCAAAATAAAGCCCTAAAAATCTGCACAACTACTACACCTACAGATCACCTATATCAAGAAGCCAAAGTCCTCAAAGTCAAAGACCATCTGGACATGAGAGGCACTCAATTCCTTGCTGCAGCCTCCACAAACCAACACCACCCACTACACTAAAGGCAAAAACACCCACAGACACCAGAATATCAAAATAACACCCAGCACACGATATCACACACAAATTACAGTCTTCTCTCCCTCCCTGCCCACCCACAATTTGTTCGAACGCCAACCCGTGGTAATAACGTTCTTGACATTGTACTTGCAACAAAAGAAGAATTAATAGAGAATTTGAATGTTGGTGATGAATTCAGTAACAGCGACCATCGTACGATAACTTTCACTTTAAAGTTTACTAGTAACAAACCAAATAGTAGCATCGAAAAGTCCCTAATTTCAAGAAAGCAAACTTCCATAAACTTAGAGCTATGTTTAAAGAAACTGACTGGAGCTTTTTAATTCACAATAACGACATAAATACATCTTGGAAGTTATTCGAAGCCACTTACCTAAAAGCAGTGCAAGACTGCATACCATCGAAAATACGGCGTCCAGGCCATAATAATAAGCCCAAATAGTGGAATAAAGATATTTCAAACTGCCTGCTTGCTAAAAAATTTGCTAATGATAGATTAAAATCCTCACAAAATGACGAAGAACGGCTGAAATTTGTAGAGCTACGACGCAAAGCCAAAAAGTTAATTAAGCAAAGTAAAAAGACCTTAGAGTTACATATTGCGAATCAAAGTAAAACAAACCCGAAAGAATTCTATAGTTATATCAGAAAGAAAAAAGTAGTTACTTCAACTGTTGGACCGTTAGTCGATGAAAATGGAGAATACACCAAAGACGAAGTACAAATGAGGAATGCCCTCAATACCTTCTTTGCATCAGTTTTTACAACAGAAGACCTTAGTGATATCCCTACACCATCGCCGATTCAGATTGATAATTCAGATGTTCTAAGCAATATCACCGTTACAGAGAGAGAAGTATTGAATTGTTTAGATAAACAAGGTAAATAAAACGCCTGGACCTGATACAATCTCGCCTAGAGTTCTAAAGGAAGCTAAGGATGAGCTCTCCAAACCACTGACATTACTATTCAATAAATCCTTGCAGTCTGGAACTATGCCCGATCAGTGGAAACTAGCCAACGTAACACCGATATTCAAAAAAGGCAGCAAATCCGTACCCATTAACTATCGTCCAATTAGCTTAACCTCAGTGGTATGTAAAATGCTAGAAACGGTCATACGAGACAGACTCGTAAATCACTTAGAGGAAAATAACATACTTAAAGATACTCAACACGGCTTTCGTAAAAAAAAATCCTGTTTAACAAACCTCTTAGACTTCTTCCACGATATCCTCAACCTCTACGATGAGAGTAAAGCTGTAGATATTATATACCTTAATTTTCAAAAGGCCTTTGACAAAGTTCCCCACAAACGTTTACTGCTAAAATTAAAGCGCTGGAATACAAGACGGTGTGTTGAAATGGATAGAAAATTGGCTCGGCGACAGAAAGCAAAGAGTAGTCATAAACGGTAAGGCATCTAAATGGACCAATGTAAGTAGCGGGGTACCCCAGGGATCGGTACTAGGACCAATTCTCTTTCTAATTTACATCAACGACATAGATGAGGGTCTCACCTGTACAATCTCAAAATTTGCTGACGATACAAAAATTGCAAATAGCGTACTCTCAAAAGAACAAGTTGACGATATGCAACACAATCTAGATAAATTGTCATGTTGGGCCCAAATTTGGCAAATGAGTTTCAATGCGGATAAATGTAAAGTACTACATATAGGATACCTAAATGAGAAAGCAAAACTATTCGATGAATGGCAGCAGCTTAAGAATGTAAACAGAGAAACCGATCTTGGGAGTAACAATATCGAGTAACCTAAAACCGAGTCAACAATGTTCAGAAGTTGTTAAGAAGGCAAACAAAATAATTGGCTTAATAGGCAGGTCATTTGAGCATAAATCGAAAGAAGTTATCCTAACCCTTTACAATTCCTTAGTCCCGCCCTCTTCTGGAATACTGCGTTCAATCCTGGTGCCCTTATTACCAAAAAGATATAAACAAGCTAGAACGAGTTCAACGTAGAGTTACCAAAATGATACCTAGCCTAAAGAACAAACCATACGAAGAGCGTCTTAGAGAATTAAATCTATTTCCTTTAACCCAGCGCAGATTAAGAGGTGACTTAATTCAAGTGTTCAAAATCATCAAAGGCATCGACAATATGAACTGTAGTAAGTACTTCACTATCGACCAATCTAATTACACGCGGGGAAACGGTTTCAAAATTATTGGTAAATCTTTTAACTCACGCGAATCTAAGAATTTCTTCTTCAAATCGAGTTGTCAACTTGTGGAATGGGCTTCCCCGAAACGTTATAGACTGCATCACCGTTGATTTATTTAAACTCCGCCTAGACAAATATCTCGCATCAAACCCGCGACTGACTGCGTTTGTAAATGAATAACTTTATTTTATCCCCCCCTCAGTTACTAACCCATCTGTCCCCTACTAACTTCCTAATCCTGCCACGGACATTAGTTCCAGGGCAGTAATTCCCTTTCCAATGTTCCCTTACCCCCTCTAAACCACTGTTTGGACACTTGATCCTCAGTGTTTTGGAGGACAACCAACCTAGAAGGGTCACTAGATCTGTTGTTGCTTGATTTCCTTTGTACTCCTTTGTACTTTGTACTCCTTTGTACTCCCTAACCAGCTTTCAGAAGCACATCCATACTCCTATATCTCTCCGTTCCATCCAATCACTCATAGACAACACGCAGCTGCAGGCACGACCTCCCGAAATCCATCCTTTTTTAATCCTCCCTTCGTCGCGAGGACGAAGTCCACCTGGCCAGGCTGAGGTGTGGGCACCATCCAGCTCTTCTGAGCAATCAGAAGAGACTGGATATCTCTGTCGATGACACCTCCCCGGGATGTAACACAGCACCCCATACCATTGGACAATTCATAGAAGACTGCATTTCACACAATCACTTACGCCAACAACATAATTTACACTCCTTGAGAGCTCTGTGGGAAAGCTCGACAGTGGCCATGGCCTTCCGTAAGGGACTCGGGGCTGTTCGGTAAGGCAGCTTAGGGAACGACAACAACAATAACCTGGGGGCTGCCGCCTCCCAGACCCCAGCTGGTCTTACCATTGATATAGAGGATGACAAAATACTAAAAATACAGTGGAAAACACTAAACAAAACATAGCTCCATTGGTTCAAGATGGCCGCCTTTATTGTTTCCACCCTCATCTAACCCTCAAAGTATAATGCAAAATAATTCAATTAGTGGCAGTCATAACATATTGCAGTGACTAATACTGTAAGATAAAGCTATAGAAACCTCAGACTATTATAATTATCTCGTACGTGACCTAAAAAACATGTTGTCCAATGTAACTAATAATATACATTCGTAATGGCCTTTTCATTCTTGTTATGTTGCTTGGAAGAAAGGCTCACCACATTATTATAAACAATTTGTTAGGGAAAATACAGATTTATGGAATCCTAATACTGTACTAATTCATAATCCACTGTGGGACTAATTTTGATCACATTTATATATATATATATATATATATATATATATATATATATATATTACCAGGAAAACCCCCACAAAGTCCCATCACATTCAGAGCTCCCTCGGACGTCCTCACTGTTTACAAACGTCTTCATTGTGGAGTAAAATTGATATTTACCCCCTGCTGGCAACATAGATGACGATTTCAATAAGTCATGTGGGGACGGGGGTGGGTGGGGGGGGGTCAACAACCCTCATTGTATCCCACTTTGGAATTATAACTATAACCATGAAAACTAATTTCTTAAATTCTGGAGGAATAAACATGAGCAATGAGGGTGTGAGCCTTTTGCCTACAATTATCGCTTGGAGTTATACTTGCATCATATATATCTATTTATAATTGTAAAAGTATAGTTGGTCAAGGTTATCATGTGTCACCAATTCAGGTACAGTACCTGAATTGGTGACACATGATAACCATGGTAACGGCTGGTAACATAACAATTTACCAAACAGCTGGCCGTGGGATACAATAATGGGTTGAAGGGCGGCTTTGCCCCCCTCACCCCCCATGACTTATATCATCATACATATTACCAGCAGGGGGCAAATGACTGCTGGCTATTGGATAATTCCTTAAACAAAATATCAGTCAAATTGGATGGAAACATAACTGTGACCATATGACTTATATAAATAAGGCGACACTTATCTCCGCTAAAACCATTCTTACACTGTTTTTTTCTTTCTAAATAATTGACAAGTCTTTTCACACAACAACACTATCACCACTGTGTTTGTGGAAAGCGAATGCATAAGAATCTCACATATCACTTCTTTCCTAATGATAGACAAAGGCAAGGCAAAGTGTTTAGTCATAAGGGCACATCTAAGAGTATACAGTACTTATATAGCATACTCACATACGAGTACATAATTATCATGACTGACTGAATAAAGATTCCAGAGACATCTCGGTATATGGCTGACCTATAAAGGATGGCATTTGTGTCATTATGGATATCTGTAATGGCTCAGAGAACTTTGACATCTATCAGAGGACGAAAACACCTGATCAGCTAAACAAATCCCATGTGGAGTGCTGCAGCAGCCACTTCTCAGATGACCAGTATAGCGGGGTTGGCCATCCTACGTCTGATGCTACATCATTTACAGATGTTTTTAATAAAAATATATAGCGTAATCCGCTCACATTGTATTTTATTGTCATCCACCTGATCGGTTATTTTTAATTTAAGACATATCCTCAATTGCATTTCCTTAGATTTGTTTGTATAGTATAGTCCTATTTATGTTAGTTTCCTTAGATGTATTTTTCACAATTAAAAAAAAAAAAAAAAAAACGGTAGTGAAGCAATTCCCCTAGCATTGTATTGTGCCTCAGTGATCCACCTGGCCGAGACAGGATTAGGTTGCGATATACTATATATATAACTTTGATGGTAATGAAATCGATATGGAGATAATGAAGCACTTATTGCCTTGGGTGGAAAACTGGAGTTAATGGTTTGCCATGAACATTATGTATTCACCATTCTTTACATACCTCAACGTACAAGGCCCAATACGTTGTGAAACATACAGTAGTAGCTAAAGACCATTCAAATGCTGAAACCAATTACAAAACAAATTAAGATCATTATAAATTGAAGACCGTACAATCATAATAACTTTAGGAAATATAATTTTAGTATAAGATGGCTTAAACAAGGCCGACACTCACAAAGAATAGTGTAACATCAAGAGCAATTATATCTATAATCTATGGTTTATTAATTTCACCACAACACCAAACACCTCCAATGAAATTAATGAAAGCATATTATATGTGATCCACCAGGATTCGAACCCGGGTTATCACACACAAATTTGTAGACACCTTAACCATTACACCACCAAGACGGTTAAAGGTTTATGCACACGCCTACGATTTATTATCCATTCCCGAATACTGGATATTAATCTAATCATGTTCATATTCCCACCGCACTATGTTTAAGTGAGAGGAAAGAATATTCATGGGGCACAGAACATATAGACCGGCCTCGCTACGAATTATCCCTGAACCTACTGATAATCTATATTTTATTAATTTCACCACAACACCAAACACCTCCAATATATAAACATAGAATAAGAACATATAAGATGTTCCACCCTTTTGGGAATGTTGTTCCTGAAGGGATGTGTATTGTTAGTGTATGACGTGTATTGTACAGCTGTAGAAACATAAAATTACCCGAGAAACATTCACTTGGATGATTGATGTGGTAGCCTACAACCAAAAGCAGAGACTCTCCTACCCTTACTAGATAGTCGTTGGGCTGGGATCTCTCCCCAACAGAGTATCCCTAGATGTCCTTATTATACCCTAACCTACTGTTTCGTCAAAATGGCCAGTTTTACTACACCTTTACAACTAAACACCTCCATTAAATGTAACGGTCAATATGTATTTTAGGTTACGTATGTGTTTCTTATTATTATCGTTAATTTCATCAGTTCTTTGATTAATGTGTTTAATCTGTGTTTCCTTCTACAAATACATTTTTACCAAATATTGTGCAATGTTAAGATATAATTATTTTGTCAATAACCTAACCAAACAACCTAACCTAACCAGGAGGGGAAGCCACACGTTGTCGAGGTACGATCCACGAATTTCTAGGAGAGGGGGAGAGGGCAACACCAGATAGTGGAGAAGTACTTAGACCTGGAGTGGCGGCATTTACGCCGTGGGTCCACCTCCCAGAGCAGCCGACCATTGATGGCTGACGATCCTCCCGGCCGGGGACAAGTTCGACGACCAATGGAGGACAGTCAGCTGCCGACCATAGGGAGCAGTTCCTGTGAGCCAAAACCGCACAAAGCAACAAACCCCTGCCCCCTTCTTGGTGGCAAAAGACCTGGGAGCGGCTTTGGGCCGCCTCTGGGAAGTACCACACCTCTCACAGCCACACACACACACACCCACACCACACACACACACACAACACACACACTGTTTTTTCTACACCAAGAAATGGACTCTCCGGCTGTCATTTGCTCGAAGACTTCTTCTAAGCCAGGAAGACTTTGAGATCACACCCAGGACCCACCTACAAATATCATATATCCAACATGCCTCAAAACCTATCACTGAGTCGCCAAACAAAGGGTTTCAGTTCTCTGCAATTCATGCGAGGAACTTGGAACCATTTCACCTGGACAAACACTTTCCTCTACTAACACTACACCAACACCTTGGACGCTATTCCTCATGCCCCTCCACCTTTCCCAGTGAAAGACCCCTCTACTACAACCCATACACCTCTTCTCCCCAACCCCCCTAGCCTTTCCATACCATCCATATTATCAACCCCTCACACCGACACACCAACCTAATCCATTCATACTCTCATCAGCACCCCAATCCACCACACCACATTCACCCATCTCCCTGCTCAGACCACAGCTACTAACAAATCACAAACACCCAACACATCATTCAATGCCAAAGACGGTCGACAACCCAGACACAGAAAGAGGGCTGGCCCTACAACGCCAATCAGACCCTTTTTATTCTTAACGACACCCATCAACATACCCATACTCCCAACCACGCTCCTCCTTCGACCCCACCATCTCCAGATATCACCTTTTTGCTCCCAAGACCTCGCCCCCACAATAAACCATCACCTCCCGGAGGGTGGTAAAAAACTTTTAAGGCTCCGACCACCTTCCGATCCATTCTCACCACCAAAACCAGACTCACGCCAGCTAGCCACAGATACACATACACCAACTATAAAAGAGTCCAAACTGGAAAGCTTTTCACAAAACGAAGACAGGAACAAACACTCCTGAAACCCTAAACAGTGCAACTCACTCACTTAACATCAACCATGTCTGTCCACACATTCAACACAACTATCCAAAATGCTGACAAGAAACACATTCCAAGAGGTAACAGAAAAAGACACAAACCCCCACTTCTCACCAGAATTCAAAACCTCATCAGACAACACAACACACTGAAACACCCCCCAGCACACCACACACAAGACATTGAACAATACAAATCCAAGTCACTCAACACACAGATTAACGAAACAATACAAGAAC